>NW_026844101.1:1255914-1488414 GCF_029531705.1 Pantherophis guttatus
TTCCTTCCTTCCTTCCTTCCTTCCTTCCTTCCTTCCTTCCTTCCTTCTTTCCTTCCTTTCCTCCCTTCTTCCTTCCCTCATTTCTTTTCTTTTCTTTTCTCTTTCTCTTTTAATTAATATTTTAATTAATTTTTATTTAATTTTTTTGACCAGGCGATGAATGGCTGTTTACCCCAAGCAGGTTTAAGCTTCATTTCCTAATGAGTGACTCCCTCCCATCGCTGAAAGTTGGATCCACGCTTCCGCTACTCTTTTCTGCGAAGTGATATTTCCCATCGTTACTTTTGAACGTCTGAATATTCATCGCCGCTTCCTCCCTTCTCTCTCTCTCTCTGCCTCCCTTCCACCTCTCTCTCTCTCTTCCGCAGATGATCCAGCCGTTCATCTTGCGCAGATCGAAAAGGGACGTGGAGAAGCAGCTGACGAAGAAGTACGAACACGTGCTCAAGTGCCGGCTTTCCAACCGACAGAAAATGATGTACGAAGACGTCATTCTCCAGCCCGAGTAGGTGTTTCTGAGTTGAACTTTAAAGCAGGGGTCTTCAACTTTGGCAACTTTTAAGACTTGTGAACTTCAACTCCCAGAGTTCTTCAGCCAGCAAAGCTCCCAGAATTCCTCAGCCAGCAAAGCAAAGCTGGCTGAGGAACTCTGGGAGTTGAAGTCCACAAGTCTTAAAAGTTGCCAAGGTGCTGTGGCCCATACGTGGCCTGTGCAGTTAGTAGCTGATTCTGACAGCGAGGAGGCTGGTGTGGTGCTGTGCTAGCAGCCTGTGCAGATGGCGCTCGAGTCGGACAATGAGGAGGCTGGAGAAGATGTGGTGCCAGAGGCGGGGATTCAGCCAGGGCCTTCAGAACCTCCAGAAGCTTCCATGGGTGAAGAGGACGAAGAGGAGGAGCCTTTTCTCGATGCACGGGCATGCAGAGCTGCCAAAAGGCAGGAGTGGCTCCTCAAGAGGATGTCTCCTCGAGAGTAAGGCTTGGGGCTAATTGGCCACTTCCTTAGCCTATTTAAGGAGGAACGCCGACTGAAGCAATTTGCAGGGAACAACTTCCTTCACTCTCCTTCGTGCCTTGATCTTAGTTCTCTGCAAATTGCTTCTGGGCTTTCTGCCAACCATAGTAAGATTACAATTATTTATTCTTTGGATTCTTGTAGGCTGTTAAGAAAGTTAATTAACAGCCTTGAAAAAAAAACTGATTTAATTTAGTAAACTAAGGTTTGTACAGACTTTGTGTGTGCTGCGTTCTTTGGGGTCCGTAGCTGGGGCAGAACACAAGGTTGGAGACCCCTGTGTTAAACCATTAAAAATTCATTAATGAATCCTTAATAATTAACATGATCCCCCAGAAAGGGCAAATGCAGGTACTGTTTGACTCACAACCATACAGGTGGTCGTTGACTTACAACCATTTGTTTAGTGACCGTTTAAAGTTACAACGGCACTGGGGGAAAAAAATGACTTTTATGTCATCCAGGTCATGGTTGTCCCAAAGGTGTTATTTTTTCAAGAGGCAACTGGATTTCTTGTTTTTTCTTTGAAGACATTTCGTTTCTCATCCCAGAAGCTTCTTCAGCTCTGACTTGGATGATGGGGAATGGAAGGATTTATACTCCTTGCAGACAGCTGGTCATTTGCATCCTTTTAGAGGGTCCTTGAGGCCACTTGGAGGTTTATCTGTGTCCTCAGGGTCACCTGAGTGGTGCCAATGGGTGTGGAGCCTTCTTGGAACTGCTGAAAGGTGTCAGCGTTCCAAATTATGCTCTCCTCCAGCGCTGACATGAATGAAATGAATGAAAGAGGGAGAAGCTTTGCTTTAATGCTGAGATGAACTTTTACCTAGTTTCCTGCTTTTAGTAGATAATGTTACCTGGGTGACAGAGGGAGGGGGGAAATTCCTGTGAAAAGAACGTGCTTGGGACGAAGAGATGGATCTGCATGATGGCCAATGAGACATTGGGGTTGAAGAACGGAAAGGGAGGGTGTTGGAAGGAGGGGCCAGTTTTGGCTCCACAAAGAGTTCAGGGATGTCGTTTTTCTATTCTTAAATAAAAAGAAAAGATTCATTAGAGACCTGGCGTTTGAGAATGAAGTTTATTTAAGATAGCAACGAAACCTGACAAAAGGACTGTGTTGTAGATTGGAGATAGATGATGATGGTCATATCCCTCCTGATGACACAGATAAATCTCCCGGTGACCATAACCACCCTCTAAAAGGATGCAAATGAAATCCTGCTTTCTAGCAAAGCTAAACCGTGCAGCACAGCTGATCATCGGGTCGTAGCTTTTTTTAACTACCGATTCAACCGAACCGGTAGCTAACTACCAGTTTGACTGAACCAGTAGCTTTTCAAATGTGCAGTGTGTGTTTGGTGCGCATGCGTTTGCAGCGTGCATGCACGGCCAGCGAACTGGTAGCAAACCAGTTCAGATTTCACCACTGGTGTGGAGCCTTCTCGGAACTGCTGAAAGGACTGTGTTGTAGACTGGAGATGAGACGATGTCGTATCTGTTGAGAGAGGGCTGTTCAGTTTTGACATAGATGGCCTTTTTGACCCCTTTCAAACCAGGGGTCCTCTCTGTCCAAGATGTGGACTTGGCTGTCTTCCAAAGAGTGGCCAGGCAGAGCTGAAGAAGCTTCTTGGATGAGAAGCAAAACATCTTCAAAGAAAAAAACAAGAAAGTCCAGTTGCCTCTTGGAAAAGCACCTTTGGGACAACCACGACCTGGAGGACTGAGAATATTCATAGACATAGGAAGAATGGTGGCCGTCAGAACTTCAAAACCCAGTAATTTTTTGGGGGGTGGTGGAGGTTGTCAGGATTTCAAATGGTCACTAACCGACTCATCGTAAGTCAAGGTCTGCAAGTACAACTAACGTGAAGTCTCATGGAGGTCACACTCAGATACAGAAAAAGATTAATGGAGTTAGAAATGGACCTTGTAGGTCATCTAGTCCAGGAGACCCTACGCCATTTCTGACAGATGGCAGTCCAGTCTCTTCTTCAAAGCTTCCAATGATGAAGCTCCCACAACTTCTGAAGGCAACTTCTGTTCCATCGGTTGATTGTTCTTATTGTCAGAAAATTTCTCCTTATTTCGAGATTGAATCTCTCCTTGGTCAGTTTCCATCCATTGTTCCTTGTCTGTCCTTGAGGTGCTTTGGAAAATAGCTTGACCCCCTTCCTCCTCTCTGTGGCAGCCCCTCCAGTATTGGAAGACTCCTCTCCTGTCTCCCCTGGTCCTTCTCTTCACTAGACTAGCCAGTCCTAGTTCCTGCAACCGTTCATCGTATGTTTTAGTCTCCAGACCTTTGATCATCTTAGATAGATTCATATTACCAGAATTGGAAGGGGCCTTGTAGGTCATCTACTCCAACCCTCCACCCAAGCAGGAGACCCTACACACCATTTCTGACAGATGGCAGTCCAGTCTCTTCTTGAAAGCTTCCAGGGATGAAGCTCCCACAACTTCTGAAGGCAACTTCTGTTCCATCAATCGATTGTTCTTACTGTCAGAAAATTCCTCCCTATTTCCAGGTTGAATCTCTCCTTGTTCAGTTTCCATCCCTTATTCCTTGTCTGGCCTTCGGGCGCCTTGGAAAATAGCTTAAGCCTCTGATTTCTTCTCCCTCGGCAGGACCCAAGACGCTGTGAAAAGCGGGCACTTCGTCAGCGTTCTTCACGTCTTGATGCAGCTGCAGAAGATCTGCAACCACCCGGATCTGATCAACCCTCGGCTATGCAGCTCCTCTTACGTTTCGGAGGCCTTGCAGTTCTCGACCGCCTCGCTGGCGTTAAAAGCCTTAGAGACCAGCCTGTGGAAGGTGAGTTGAAGCGTTGGACTCGCAAGGTGCCCTGTTGGGTGAGGAAGAGGGAGAACCTTTCTGACTTCTTATTTCTGATTTTATTCTTTTGCCCCAAGGTGTGACCAAGGACTCCACAATGTATGTGTGTGTGTATATGTGTGTGTGTGTGTGTGTGTGTGTGTGTGTGTGTGTGTGTGTGTGTGTAGAGAGAGAGAGAGAGAGAGAGAGAGAGAGAGAGAGAGAGAGAGAGATGGGAAGATGAAATGGACTAATGATAGAAGAGTGAAAATCCTTTCGACTTCTCATTTCTAATTTTACTTTTCTGCTCCAAGGTGCAACCAAGGACTCCACAATATAATTGTGTGTGTGTGTGTGAGTGTGTGAGAGAGAGAGATTGATAGAGAGAGAGAGAGAGAGAGATGAAATGGACTAATGATAGAAAAGAACCTTTGCAACTCAAGGTTGAACTGTTGGGTCCTTGTTGCTCTCTGAGCTCGGTGGTTTTCTTGCAAACATTTCATAACCCAACTAGGTAGCATCATCAGTGCTAGAAAGAAATGGGATTTGCAGAGTGGAGGAGGAGGAGAAGACGGGAGGAGGAAGAAAAGAATTGATGCTCTTTGAGCTTGGTTGTTTTCTTGCAGACCTTTCATTACCAAACTTAAGTAACATCATTAGTGCTAGAAGAGAGTGAGGTTTGTAGAGGTGATGAGGAGGAGGAGGTCAGACGTTTCACGACCCAACTAGGTAGCATCATCAGTGCTAGAAAAGAATGGGGTTTGCAGAGTAGAGGAGGAGGAGACAAGAGGAGGCAGGGGACAATGATTGTGGGGTCCTTGATGCTCTCTGAGCTTGGTTGTTTTCTTGCAGCCCTTTCGTGACCCAACTAGGTAAGATCATCAGTCTACTAAATAAAGGGACTAAATCAGATCATAACAGGTACCCAAGATACGCTTTCTTCCCTCTTGGCCATCCTCTAGGTTGCAGACCTGAGTCTCTTTGACCTGATCGGGCTCGAGAAGAAAATGACGCGGTATGAATCCCAGGTGGTGCCCAAGCAAAAAATAACACGGAAGCTTATCGAAGAGATTTACACCTCTCCCCTGCCGCCTCCCAGGCCGCCTCCCGTCAAGCTGAAGCCCAACAGGTAAGCAGCACCCAGGCTTCCATAACATCACCGCCCCCTTTTCAGCCAATGGTAATGTTGATTGGACTGTTGTCCCTGTTCAGTTTTGTGTGGCATGTTGATGCTGTTGTGGCTCGCCAGCGGATATGGCAGCAGACTCGGACAGTGAGGAGGTTTGGGAGGAACATGGGCCAGTCCTGGAGTCTGGGGAGGGCTCTGATGAGGTCTCTGTGTCGGAGGCAGAGAGGGGGCCAGGGCCGTCTGACAGTTATCGGCTGCCTTCGAAGTCAGACATCAGTGAGGCAGACGAACAGCTGGAGCCTGTTCCCACTGTGCGCATGTGCAGAGTTGCCAGATGAAGAGAACAGCTAAAGAACAAGGGTCGACTCAGGAGTAAGGCCACAGTTGGCCGATGAATGGCCCCTCCCAGAGGGAATAAAAGAGGAGCGAAAGGGGAGTGGAGTTTGCAGGAGACAATTAGTTCATTCCTGCATTCTTGCCACGTATTGTGGCCTCTGAAAGATATCGGCCTGGCCACTCTCCAAGCCTGATAAAGGTCGGTAATGGTGAACTATCTTGAAAGACTGTGGGAGAGGAAAGACTTTGCTGGAGAGGAATTCACTGTCAATTAAATAAAAGGGGTTTTATCAGGACGAGGACTTGGCTTCGTGCTGCTGGGGTCAGCCTAGGTCAGAAGAGATGCTCACAGTCGCAAGCATGGGTCTCAATTTCAGAATGGCGTTCAAGCATTTGAAGAAAGGAAGGAGGGAGGGAGGGAGCTTAAAGCATCTCCAAGGGTTAGGGCAGAGGTTCCCAACTCCTGATCTGTGAACCAGCACCGAGCCACGGCACGCCAAAAAAGAGGCCGATACAAACAAGCGAAGCCCCATCCATGGGATACAGGCAGCATGCAAAATTACGCCCCCTCCAGTCCGTGGAAAAAAAGAAAACTCTCCACAGAACCAGTCCCTGGTGCTCAAAAGGTTGGAGGCTGCTGGGTTAGGGCATACCCATCCCCTAAATATTTGACTCCCCTCCCATGCTAAGATCATTAACAGCTTAACAGAGTTGGAAATGGACCTTGTAGGTCATCTAGTCCAACCCCCCCACCCAAGCAGGAGACCCTGCACCATTTCTGACATATGGCAGTCCAGTCTCTTCTTGAAAGCTTCCAGGGATGAAGCTCCCACAACTTCCGAAGGCAACTTCTGTTCCATCGGTTGATTGCTCTCACTGTCAGAAAATTCCTCCTTATTTCTAGGTTGAATCTCTTCTTGATCAGTTTCCATTCATTGTTCCTTCTCTGGCCTTCAGGTGCTTTGGAAGATAGCCTGACCCCCTCCTCCTCTCTGTGGCAGCCCCTCAAATATTGGAAGACTGCTATCCTGTCTCCTCTGGTCCTTCTCTTCACTAGATTAGCCATGCCCAGTTCCTGCAACCGTTAGAGCCATTAAAAAGGATGCTGGAGTGTGCCTTTGGCTTAAGACAGGAGAACCCCAAAATCCTTCTCTTCCTTGAGCAGAGAGTTTTCCTCAATTTTAAAATATGTCTGAAATATGTTTTAGTCTCCAGTCCCCTCATCATCTTGGTTGCTCTTCTCTGCACTCTTTCTAGAGTCTCAACGTCTTTTTTATAGTGTGGTGACCAAAACTGGATGCAGTATTCTAGGTGTGGTCTTACTAAGGCTTTATAGACTGGTATTAGTACCTCCCTTGATCTTGATTGTTTCCCTCTGTTAATGCAATTTAGGATTGTGTTGGCTTTTTTGGCTGCCGCCGCACACTGTTGACTCATATTAAATTGGTTGTCCACTAAGACTCCAAGATCCCTCTCACAGTTGCTGCTATTAAGCCTGGTTTCACCCGGTCTCTATGTGTACTTTTGGTTTTTCTTGCCTTTACTTTTCCCTACATTGAATTTCATTTTGTGAGAGAGGGCCCCGGGTTCTAGCCTGTCAAGATCCATCTGGATCTTGAGCCATTAAAAAGGATGCTGGAGCGTGCCTTTGGCTTAAGACAGGAGAACCCCCAAATCCTTCTCTTCCTTGAGCAGAGTTTTCCTCAATTTTAAAATATGGCCGAAAGAAGTCTCTGAAATACATTTTGCTTGGTGGTCTTTTTTCCTTTGCTGATGACTCCAAGAGTACTGTGTGGGAAATCATCATAGCACCGAACCATTGTTGGGGTTTCTTTTTTTCCCCAGATTGTTTCAACCTGTTCAATACGGACAAAAACCTGAAGGCAAGATGGTCACCTTTCCTAGCGCTCAAGTGCAGCGGGCCACCAGTGTGGCTACGGTTGCCCAACAGACCCAAGTGCGTGGAAGATCTCCCATGACGACGGTGTCTGCCAATCAAGGTGAGAAAGTTGATTCTTCTCGGGTTTCCTTCCTCATCAACAAAGGTGGGTGGGTGGGTTCCCCTTTCATGCTCATCCTCTCACCCTCCCTCCCCCGTGACGAACCAGTCCTTGGAATTAAACCAGCCTTCCTCAACCTGGTGTCTTCCTGATCTATTGAGGTTCACCACAACCATCATTACCAGCCCTGGATGAAATCAAAGTTGAGGAAGCTGAAGTCAGTCATCCTACTGGAGGGCACGGATTGGGTAGATCCGCCTAATCATATTTTCTTGAACCAGCATTTCCAGATGTGGATCTCAGGCCAGGCTGGGTTTTACAGATGTTGAGTTGTCCACTTGGGATTTTTGATGAAGGATTCCCAGGTCTTTTAGCTGACCTTCTCACCTGGCTTGAGCTGCATTCAATGGTTTCTCTTGAATGCGTCCTGAGCTGGCCTTTGGAAGCTCAATTCTGAGGCGGTTCTGCAAATTGTGAACCCAATTCTGTGGTTCTTCAACGTATAAGGTGCTCTCCTAGGTTTTGGTGGGCAACTTCCTGAACTTCAAGGCAGGATGCTGTTGTTCAATTCCCTTGGGCCGAGACATTTCCAGACATTTTTATTTCATTTGTTCAATTTATACACCGCTCATCACCACCATCAAGTGACACTAAGGCAGATTTCATTTTGATGGATTTAACTCTGAAGAGCTGATTTTTAAACTCTCCTACCCCGTCCATTTTTTCCCCCCTTTTGATTTAAAATTTTGAATCAAAGGGAATAAAAAAATGAACGACAGCCAATTGTCATGCTCTTTCTGTGGAGATGGTCCAGGCAAGCGACTTGGGGCTTAAATGCTTAAAATTCTGCATCCCAAGCTTGGTTTTAATGAAGTCAATCCCAGCCTGTTCACTAACCTCATTTTGGCTCGTCCTCAGAGTGACTTAATTGTGCTTTGTTCGAAAATCTGGAATGGAAAGTATCAAAGCATTCAAGCAAGCCTCCTCTTACCTGTGTTTTCATCATCCTTTTTTTTTTTTAATGTTTCAGCTTGAGCTGAAAGTGAACATTTCCAGCAGTATGTTTAGACTGTGTGTGTGTGTTTGTGTCTTTGTTTGGTCTCAAATTCAGTGAGTGGTTAGGACGATGAAGCTGCTTCTTCAGGGCACCCCTACTTATTTATTTGTTTGTTTGTTTGTTTGTTTGTATCCCACCACTATTATTTTTACAAATTACTCAAGGCGGCAAATGTATCCAACATCTTTTTTTCCCTCCTCCTCTTTTCCCCACAACAACAACCCTGAGAGAGAGAGGGAGGGAGGGAGGGAGGGAGAGAGGGAGGGGGAGAAGGAGGGAGGGAGAGATAGATGATAGATGATAAATAGAGAGATATTGGATGTATGGATGGATAGAGAGAGAGATAGAGAAATAGAGAGATAAATGAAAAAAAAACTGTGGACAGACAGAGAGACAGAGAGAGAGACTGGCTTAAGGTCACCCACCTGGTTTTCTTGCCAAAGGGAAGAACTAGAACTCACCGTCTCCCGCTTTCTAGCCCGGCACCTTAACCAACCTGGCTCTCTTTATACCACCCCGGCTCTCCTTTGATAAAGTTTCATGTTGGAAAGCCTTCCAAGCTTTTGAAGCGAAGAGCTGGCAAACCCACCTGAACTCTCCCCTCTCCCCTGCTCCTCCCCAAAGTTGTGTTCCCGTGTGTTTGTGCATGTGTGTTTACGTGCGCGGCCGCCGTGAAGCTGAATTCGAGCATAGAGTCGCTTTCAGCGCCTTGATTTAAGGCTCCCAAGTCATCTTCATTTTAACGACCCCATAATCCCCTGCGGGGTGGAGTCTGGGCAACTGAATGGAGCTGGCAGAGTGTTTTAATGGCCGGATGCCTTTCCTGTTGCCAGTGTGGAATTATATTCAGCAGATATATTCTCGGTGTGTCCCGAGAGAGAAATACCTGCCTCTACCTAGGATCGAATTCACAGCCTCCCGATTGCAAGGCTAGAGCTCCACCTCTAGGCCAACCGCGCCACTCATTTAAGGCTCCCAAATGACTGGATTTTCCTTGCTTTTTTTTTTTTTTTTAAAGGCAACCTGTCTGTACTCAGTTCCCCCCCCACCTCCCCTCCCCCCAGACGTTTAAAACTTGTGACCGCTGAAATTTCTCCGTTGCTCGAAAGGGGGAACAAAAAGGACCGACTCTAACCGCTTATACCCCCTGACCTTATTGATTGCAGCCGCCGTTGCCGTCTCCTCGGCTGCCACCGCAGCGCCATCACAATTGCAGTCTTCCTCCAGTGTTCCTCCTCCTCCTCCTCTTCCTCTTCCTCCTCCAAGACATCAGCCAGCAATGACCTTCGCCAACGCAACTAGCCCGGCCCATCCAGTGAAACTGCGGGGCCAGGCTACCGCCCCGGGCCTCCAGCTAGGGCAGGCCCAGCCACAGGCCCCCCCACCCACCATCCAACAGAGTGTCCTGCCTCAGAGGCTCCTGTTAACCAGTCAGGCACAGGCTCGGTTACCCAGTAAGTGCCCCTCTGCCCTGCTTCCTAGGTTTCTCCAGCCTCCTCCTCCTCCTCCTCTTCCTCCTCCTCCTCCCTCCTCCTCCTCCTCCTCTTTTCCAAAGCTTCCCTGAGGTTAAGTTATTAGGCACCCTAACAATGTGTGCAGGGATACGCATATAGATATAGGAGAGATATTTGGACGGGGGCTCGGTTTGCTCCTTCCCTTTCCATTCTCCTCCCCTTTGGAGTTTGCTTTGCTCACCGTTTTACTTTGCTTATTTGGGGAACAAAAAGCTTTGGGGTTGTTTTTTTTTAAGTGCAACACAAGAGCCACGGTGGCGCAGTGGTTAGAATGCAGTAGTGCAGGGTTACTTCTGCCGACTGCCGGCTGCCTGCAGTTCGGCAGTTCGAGTCTCGCCAGGCTCAAGGTTGACTCAGCCTTTCCATCCTTCCGAGGTGGGTAAAACGAGGATTCAGATGGTTGGAGGGCAAGAGGCTGACTCTGTAAACCGCTTAGAGAGGGCTGTAAAAGCACAGTGAAGCGGTGTTTAGATAAGGGGTGGGGAAAGGCTCCGAAAATTGATGTGAACACACAGGTAGTCCTTGACTTAAAACCCTTTCGTTAGTGACAGTCTGAAGTTAACGGCACATTCAAAACACTTTCAGCATCTCCCATGTGAAAATCTCGGCAACTGGCATGGACGTGCGACAGTTGCACTATCCAAGAGTCACGTGATTTCCACTGGAAACCTTTCCAGGCGGTTTCCGGATGAGCAAGGTCGACCGGGGCAGCCAGATTCGTTTTAACGACCACCTGATTCGCTTAATGACTACATTAAGTGATTAGTTTAACCAATGTGGCCACAACAAAAGGCTGTAAAATGGGGTGCGAATCGCTTAAGGACTGCCTCGCCTAGCCACGTAAACTTTGGGCTTCGTGGTTGTGGTTAAGTCAAGGACTACCTGCGCATTAGCGGTGTCAACTTAATCTCACTTCTGCATGTTTCTTCTTTTTGGTCAGCCTTCCTCGGAAACTTAAATTTTGGGAAAGGAAAAAAAAAACACACACATTTCCTCCTAATTTAATTCTTTCATTTTTTTTTTTGGAGAACACTAACCTCACAGGAAGGAATCTCACGCTCCGTAAGGAAGAATGGGAAGCTGGGCTAGGAACAGGCCTAAGGTGGTCTATTTCCGATGGTAGATGAACTATTAGCACATCTGGAGCAATGGTGGGTGACTCCGGCCCCTTTACCACCTGCGGACTGCAACTCCCAGAATTCCTGAGCCAGGGATTCTGGGAGTTGAAGTCCAGAGGTGGTAAAGGAGCCAGGGTCACCCACCTTGCTCTTAGAGACTCTCAAGCACTGTTGTACTAATGTTTCCCCCCGGGGGAACCCACTGCCTTTATAAAAGTCAAACCAACATGCCACGTTCAACTCCAAAACTTTGGAGATTTAACGTTTGGAGGGGTTTCCAAGCATTAAAAATCCTGTTGTTTTTTTTTTTCTTTTTCCCTTTCTGAGTTGATTTTACGGAGAAGCGTTTCGCTTCGTGTGAACAGAGCCAAAACTTCATGTTTCATTCATTGCAGCGGGACACCCCCCCCCAAAAAAATTGTCACTTCCAACCAATAAACCTTCAATTCTTCATCAGAGGGATTCTGTGACAAGATAACCTTCTGTGCACTGAAAAATACATTTGCTGAATCCGAGTCCTTTTGGCTAGAACTGCATGAAGCTTACCGACCTCCCCAGTAGAATATTCGTCATTGCTAATTGGACGTTTCCAACGAATTGGGGAAATCAAATCCCTTGGGGATCATCTGCAAATGGGATTGGGAAGTCCAATGAATCTGCTTTTGCGTTGATCTCCAAGCCCAAAATTTGCAAAGCACTCAAATATATATACAGTAGTGGCCAAAATTGTGGAAACCTTTTAGGAAAAGTGTATTTTCTAAAGCTAGCTAATAACACCACTTTTGTTTTTTGGAGTAGTACCATAAAATGATATATCCATGGAAAGATAATTTAATCAAGAATGTAATGCAATAACTTTTATGAAGGATTTGCTATTAAAATAGCAGTTACAGTATAAAGAAGAAAAGTGAAACAGGTAGAAAAAAGGATATACAAAAATGATCACCATAGAAAAAATGAGATATACAAAAATTATCACCATGTCAGTGAATACTTCGTTGGGTAACCTTTAGTATGAATTACAGCCTTACAACGTCTTCCCATGGAGTGAACCAAGTCTTTGAGTTCTGCAGCTGTTCTAATGTGAAACCAAGATGGAAGGATGGCTTCTATTAACTGGGTTTTATTGCTAGGTCACTTCTGACTAACAAGTTTCTTTAGTGGATTCCATAGAATTTTCAATTGGGTTAAAGTCTGGGCTATTCCCAGGCCATTCCAGCAGTGGAATAGGATTATCTTGAAACTCCCCCCCCCAAAAAAAAAAAAGTGGTGTTATTAGCCATCAAACCTCAAAAATACACTTTTACTCAAAAGGTTTCCACAATTTTGGCCACTACTTTATATATACTTTTAATGCTCAATTATTCCGTGTGCCCCGTGCATTGTTAATTCCTACCTCTCTTGAGCTGTGTTAGAGTTTGCTTTTGAAAAGGCAGTAGAGGTCCCCGACCTTAAGGACTTTTCTTCTCTCTCTTTTCTGAAGTGTCACGTGAGTTTTTTCCAGGTCACGCTTGTTAACCTGTGAAAGTGGAAGGATCTCTGCCCTCGGCCTGCCCCAATCACCCCACCGTTGCGCATTTAAAGAAAGTGAGCCTGATGCAATTGGCCCGTCACACCTGTATCAAAGCTGTACCTGTGGAACTTCTTGGATGACACTTCCCTCCTCCCCTCCCTCCCTCCCTCCCGCTCTCCGCTCCCACCTCTGCATTCTCTTCCATCTCTGCATGTGGTTCACGTCCTCCGTTTTACTAACCACCACGACAGGAAACCAGGGAATGTCTGGGAGAAGCCCCCCCCCCCACCTGCCTCGCCCTCCCCTTCTTCACGGGTGCTTCCACCCCTCTCCCCCAGGTGGTGAAGTGGTCAAAATAGCCCAGCTGGCTTCCATTGCAGGGGCACAGGGCCGGATCACGCAGCCGGAGACGCCGGTGACGCTGCAGTTCCAGGGGAATAAATTCACTCTGTCTCACAGCCAACTCCGCCAGCTGACCGCAGGACAGCCTCTACAGCTGCAAGGTGAGTAACTTTGAAGAACTGTTGTGGCCCATCAGCCGGCGGCAGGCTCAGACAATGAGGAGGTTGGGGAAGAACGTGGGCCAGTTCTGGAGCCTTCTGGGGAAGGCTCTGATGGATGCTCAGCGTCGGACACAGAGATAGAACCAGGACCATCCAACATTTACCAGCTGCCTTCGGAGGCAGCGATAAGTAGGGAGGAAGAACAGCTGGGGCCTGTTCCAGATGCGCATATGCACAGAGCAGATAGGAGAGGTGAACAGCCAACAATGAGATGGCTCAGGAAGCAAAACAAATGTGGACACTGAATGGCCCCTCCCTGGCTGGAGAATAAATAGGAGGAAAGGGGAGCGGTTTGGTTGTCGCAGACAACCGTTCGCATTTCTGGAAAGTTTGCTCCTTGTGTGTTTCGGGCGACAAAGACTGCTTTGCCAGAACTGAGGTTTGTCTATTTCTCTGTTTGAACTGACTTAATTTGCAGCCTCCCAGCCTTGCATTTATCATAACAAGCTGATAAGGACTATTGTTTTAGTTAACTTCTTGCAGGACTCTCGTCTGGACTTTCTGTTGGTGAAGGCAGTTAATTCCCAATGTGTAAATAAAAGAGGGGTTTTTCTTTGTGGGGAATCTGTTTCTTCCTTCTGCGAAGGCTGGGTCAGAACAAGAACACCTCTGGGGAGCTTCCCCATCCTCAGCGTTTTTCTCGATTGGGGTGGGTGATCCTCCCGTGCTTCCTGGGACTTATTTTGAATTTTGCGTGGTCTTCCGGTTGTAGACATTAAGGACAATTGCATCCCTGTTTGATTTGGTGGCAGCAGTGCCTCAGATAGAAAATCCATACAGAGAGTGGTGAGGACAGTGGAGAAGATCATAGGAAGCTCACTTCCCGTTATTCAGGACACTGCTTATAAGCGCTTAGAGCTCAAAGCATTGTTAGAGACCCCACACACCCACTTCATGGTCTGTTTCTGTTGCCCTCCTCTGGGAGGATGTTTCAAAGTATTTCTAGAAGTACTACCAGATTCTGTAACAGCTTTGCTTCCTACGCCATCCTATTTGTCAGGGTTCCAAGTAACACACCCAACAGAAGCAAAACTCCAAGGCAGGCATATTGGCAAATCTAAAGTATAGATTTATTAGGCATGTCATATTGGCACATCTGGGGAAACCTCACTCTAAATCCCTACTCGGGTCTCCCCCAAGTTAAAAGTAAAGTTTTATTTCCCCTGCCCATGCAATCCATCACATGGTCCAATCAGATCACAGCCCAAGGGTCAGTTGGTCTTCGATTCCACCTCCTTGCACCTGAGGGGGGGGGAAGTCCTTGGTTCTCAAAGGAAAGAATTTTATTTTGGCTACAATCCCCCAGCTATCTCTACCTCCACCCTCCCTCCCGTTCCCACAGCTCGAGTCATCTCCACTGTGGCAGCCGTGAAGGTCCCAGGAGAAAATGGCTTCAGGGCTGACACTATTCTAAATTGTCAAGCTAACCCTCCCGGATCATTCCCATTCGGGAGTGTTGGGACCTCGGCTTCCTGAGTCATTAAAACACATGAGTAGTCCCCAAAACGTCTTTTATTGCAACAGCTGTGAATTACATTCATTCACAGCTGAGTCCCAATTAGTTGCAAAAAGTCCTTCGGGAGAAGTCCTTCGGGATAATCGCCAACCTTTATCTCCCTTCACATGCTGCCAAAGACCTACTTGGCAAAGCCACATGGAGTCCAGAATCAAATAGAGATGCCGACTGGGAACAGAATTAACAACGTTGCTTTCCTGCAAAGGGCCCACGTGCCTTTGCTCCTCTTTTAAGCCTTATGGGAGGGGCCAATCATCTTCAGACCTTACTCCCGAGTCATCCCTTTTGTTTTAACTGTTCTTGCCTTCTGGCAGCTCTGTGCATGTGCGCACTAGGAGTTTTGCTCCGTTTTACGACCCTTTTTTTGCCACGGAAGTTTAAAGCAAATCCCTACAAGTGTTTAAGTGAATTATGCGGCCTTAAAGGGATTCCAGCTTCGCCCATTGACTTCACTTGTCGGAATTGGGCTGGGAAGGTCGCCATGAGGTGATCGCATATCCCTGAGATGCTGCAGCCATTGTTAAATGTATGTCGGTTGCCAAGGGCCCAGATTTTGATTGTGTGATTGTGGGGATGTTGCAGTGATGGTAAACTTTTCCTTTTCGGGCCTTTTCTCTGCCCTTTTCCAGCCTTTTTTCAGGCCGTTTTTGAGGCTAATTTTGGGCTGTTTTTGAGGCTTTTTTCAGCCTGTGTTTGAGGCTTTTTTCGGGCCATTTTCAAGGCTTTTTTCGGGCCGTTTTTGAGGCTATTTTCAGCCTGTTTTTGAATCTTTTTTCAGGCCGTTTTCGAGACTTTTTTCAGGCCGTTTTTCTGAAAAAACGGGCCGAAAAAAGCCTCTAAAACAGGCCAAAAAGAGGCCCCAAAACAGAGTGTGTGGAGGCCAAAAAATGGCTGGCGGGAGGGCAGGGCTTTGGCAATATTCAGCCTATAAGACGCACAGACATTTTCACCCCTCTTTTAGGAGACAAAAAAAGTGCATCTTATAGTCCGAAAAATACAGTAGTTCCTGAAAAAGTCAGTCCCTTTTTCTTTCCCTTCAAATTTCTACCCTTCCAGGCAGTGTCCTGCAAATTGTTTCGGCTCCGGGACCCCAATATCTCCGACCTCAGGGTCCTGTGGTGGTGCAGACGGTGCCCCAGCCTGGGACTGTCCAAAACGCTCTCAACGCACTAGGGAACCAACATCCGGTAGGGTTGCAGACTTCGGCAGGAACTCAGCCAGGTAAGGAGCCTTCCTTTGCGTCCATTTTTCCGCCTTACCTGTCCCAATTCCTGTATTGCTGTGACCCTCAGAGCATTCACGAGAGGACAACGAACCGGAATTATCGATGAAGCCACTGCAACTGCAGCCAGCAATGTTTGCAAACCTTAAATTGGAATATTGCATCCAGTTTTGGTCGCCACGATGTAAAAAAGATGTGGAGACTAGAAAGAGTGCAGAGAAGAGCAACCAAGATGATTAGGGGACTGGAGGCTAAAACATATGAAGAATGATTGCTGGAATTGGGTATGTCTAGTCGGATGAAAGGTGACATGATAGCAGTCTTCCAGTATCTCAGGGGCTGCCACAAAGAAGAGGGAGTCAAGCTATTCTTCAAAGCACCTGAAGGCAGGAGAAGCAATGGGTGGAAACTAATCAAGGAGAGAAGCAACTTAGAACTAAGGAGAAACTTCTTGTCAATTAGAACAATTAACCAGTGGAACATTCACAAGTTGTGAATGCTCCAACACTGGAAATTTTTAAGAAGTTGTTGGATAACCATTTGTCTGAAGTGGTGTAGGGTTTCCTGCCTGGGCAGGAGGTTGGACTAGAAGACTTCCAGGGACCCTTCCAACTCTGTTATTCTATTCTATTCTATTCTTAAATGTGAACATTTAAACTTTTTAAATTTTAAATACCCCTTGTAAAGCTTTTTTCCTACAGCAAGTAAGTGCCCATTAGCGAGAAAGAAATATCTGCGGATATTTCTAATTGCACTTGGTGACTAGTAAGTAGTGAAATGCAAGGATGCTCTTGATAGCTGGGGCACAGAGCACAGGTAGCCCTCGACGTACGACCACCATTGAGCCCAACATTTCAGTTGTTAAGTGAGTTTTAGCCCCTTACTTGCCACAGTTGTTAAATGAATCACTGCAGTTGTGAAGAGAAGAGAATGTAGAACAGCATAGCATGTAGAGTAGAGTAGAGATAGAATAGAATAGAATAGAATAGAATAGAATAGAATAGAATAGAATAGAATAGAATAGAATAGAATAGAATAGAATAGAATATTGGAATGAAGAATGGAATGGAATGAGTTAGAAGGGACCTTGGAGGTCTTCTAATCCAGTTCCCTGTTCAAGCAGAAGAATCTATACCTGTGATGGCGAACCTATGGCACATGTGTTACAGGTGGCACGCGAACCCATATCTGTGGGCATGCGAGTGTTGCCCTAGCTCAGCTGCAGCGCATATGCGCGCACCGGTCACCTGATTTTCGGCCTTCTGGCCCACTGGAAGTCGGGAAACGGGCCGTTTCCGGATTCCAGGGGGCCTCCGGGGAGGTGGGGAAGGCTGTTTTCGCCCTCCCCAGGCTCCAAGAAAGCCTCTGGAGCTGGGGAGGGCAAAAAATGGGCCTACCGGGTCCACTGTGCCATTCCGTGCCAAAAGTGGGGGTCGCACGTGTGTGTGTGTGTCGTGTCATCACCCTGGGCTCCCCCCCACTTTTGGCACGCGACGGCAAAAAGGTTAGCCATCATTGCTCTATACCATTTCTGATAAGTGACTGTCTTGACTCTCCTTAAAAACCTCCAGTGATGGAGCACCCATGATTTCTGAAGGCAACTTCTGTTCCACATCTTAATTGTCCTCACTGTTAGGAAGTTTCTCCACAATTCCAGGTTGCTTCTCTCCTTGGTTAGTTTCCATCCATTGTTTCTTGTCCTACCCGCAGGTGCTTTGGAGAATAAGTTGACCCCTCTTCTTTGTGGCAGCCCCTCAAATACTGGAATATAGCTATCATGTCGCCCTAATCCTTCTTTTCTCTAGACTAGCCAGACCCAAACCTGCAACCGTTCTTCCTATGTTTTAGTCTCCAGGCCTTTGATCATCTTAGTTGCTCTTCTCTGAACTTTTTCCAAAGTCTCAACATCTTTTTTTGTAGTACGGTGACCAAAATTGGTTTCAGTTATTCCAGGTGTGGCCTTAGCGGTAAGGTACGTAACCCAGCTGTTCAGTGAATCTGGCTTCCCCATTGACTTTAGTTGTCAGGAAGTTGCAAACCGTCAGAAATATGCCAAAAGTCTGAATTTTGATCACACGACTACAGGAATTGCTGCAGTGGTCTGAAGTGTGAAAAATGGTCACAAGACACTTAAGACCGTGGAAACCGTGAAGGACCACGAGAAACGCCCCCTTTTTTTTAGTGTTGTAACTTCGGACGGACGCTAAAGGAACTGTTGTAAGTGGAGGACTATCTGTGTGAATGTGACCCCATGACCTCCACTGTTTGATTCAGAGGGCGAAGCCATTTTATAAGAGGATGCTTGAGCCATAGAAACATTTGATTTAGGTTTTAAGTTTGTGTTTCCAGGAAGAACCATGGGGGCTAATTTGGCATCGGGAGATTCTGCTTCGTCCCTGAAGTCCGGCATTCATGGCGGTCACTCACAGGTACGGCAACTTATTTTGTATTTGCGAACCCCCAAAGCCTCAAAATTAAGGTCTCTTTCAAATCTCTTTTGGAACTAATGTGATATGCCCCATACCACAGTCAGTCTTCCTTCCTTCCTTCCTTCCTTCCTTCCTTCCTTCCTTCCTTCCTTCCTTCCTTCCTTCCTTTTTTTTTCTTTCTCTCTCTCTCTCTTTCACACAAACACATTCTCGCTCCCTCCCCCTTCCTTCCTTCCTTCCTTCCTTCCTTCCTTCCTTCCTTCCCACAGTCTTCTTTCTTTCTTTCTTTCTTCTTTCTTTCTTTCTTTCTTTCTTTCTTTCTTTCTTTCTTTCTTTCTTTCTTTCTTTCTTTCTTCTTCTCTCCTCCTCCCCCCTCCCTCCCTCCCTCCTTCCTTCCTTCCTTCCTTCCTTCCTTCCTTCCTTCCTTCCTTCGCCTCTTGCGCAACTTTATTCTCATTTTGGCATTATGGCTTGTCCTCTTTTTTTCGAGATGAAGCTGCATATTTTAAATTGTGGGGGAAAAGGCTACATTTTGTAGTTATTTTTGGCGTAAGCAAGGCTTAAGAAGAAGAAGAAAAACTACCAGGATCGTATGAGCACAAATCACAGCACTTGAAGAAGTTTGTTAGAATTATTATGTTGTAGTTATAGACAGCCAGATGTTTAGTCTGGAGTTGACATTTTTGTCTACCTACCGAGTCCTTCCTAAGGATCTGGGATAGGCAGATGTTGTTTAATAATATTAAAAGTATCAAGGCAGGAATATAAGCTGTTCCATTTATCTATCTATCTATCTATCTATCTATCTATCTATCTATCTATCTATCTATCTTTTACTTATTTACTTATTTACTGAACTTATTCATTTATTGAATTTATTTGACATCTATCTCATAACAAAATGACTTAAATGACTACTTTTTCAATTGACTGATGGTGATTTTATATTATTATTAGGTTGTTGTTGTTATTATCCCTTTTATTCATTAAACATGAAACTCAGTCAACTGAACATTCAAAAAATGCATCACAAATACCACTGACTGGTGCTAATGGTTGATATGGGTTGCTGCCAACGTCCTAGCTATCAACCAAGCACCTTCTTAAGATGTATGATGTTCCAAGTAATGCAGTTTTTTGCAGTTCCACTGGTGTTATTGCAGGAAGCTGTAATTTGCTGATGTATGTTATAAAATTCTTGGACATGATACCAAGTGTCCCGATGACAATGGGTATCACTGTTGTTTCTTCTTCTTTCTTCTTCTTCTTCTTCTTCTTCTTCTTCTTCTTCTTTCTTCTTCTTTTCTTCTTTCTTCTTCTTCTTCTCTTCTCCTCCTCCTCCCTCCTCCTCCTCCTCCTCCTCCTCCTCCTCCTCCTGATTATTATTATTATTATTATTATTATTATTATTATTATTATTATTATTAAACAAGCAAATTATAGAAAATACTATGAAGACAGCCCCCCACCCCACGTTGAAAATGGGAGGAAGAATCAATGCAATTATAGTCTCTGAAAACCCAAAACGTAACCTTCCTCTAGGATTGGAAACTTGCAACTGTACATAGAATGCCACCTGAGATATCCTTATTTGGATTTAAAAAAAACACATTTGCAATTACGTACCAGCAGGTAGCTGTAGATAATTTTAGAGAATTAATGATCTCTGCAACAGCTCTGGGTGTTCTTGTTTTTGTTTTTGTTTTTGTCTTCTACAAAGGAGTCGTTCGAGGAGAAAAACAGGCTCCTGAAGGAACGCTTGGACAGGATATTTTCTTGCAACGAGCGGCATTGCTCCAGAGCTCCCGTCTACGGCAAGGACCTTCGTAGGATTTGCTCCCTGGTGGGCAACTCCAACACAAAGCCTCAGTTCTCCGGCAGAACCAGGAAATGGAGCTGGGCTGGCTTTGTAAACTGCGGTCTCTCCAAAGATCATCAAGACCCTCTCGGAGGGTTGACCCAGCAGCTCGAACAGCAGCAGCAATCCTTGAGGGACACCGTCGACAGGTGACTCCAAGCTCCATCCTTGGCTCAAGTCTTATCAAAGGGCATTTGTGGAATAGCCCAGGAGGTTGTCTAGTTCAGGGGTCTCCACACTTGGCAACTTGAAGACGTGTGGACTTCAACTCCCAGAAGCCCACACCTCTTAAAGTTGCCAAGGTTGGAGACCCCTGATCTAGTTAATCTTTACGGGCTCCTGAGGTAATTAATTTGAGCCTAGATGATCGTAGTTGGAAGGCTGGGTATATTTTCTCCCATTCTTTGCTCCTAAAGAGCTGCATATTTCTTGGCCATCCTTACAGTCGTAAGGTACCAAAAATGCACCCGCTCCTTCGTCCGTTCCTCTTCAACCAGCAAGGTATTTCTAGAGGAGGATGGGGAGCTTCAACCTTCCAGATGTTGCTGAACTCTTGACCTGCCTGTGTAGTGTCTAGTTGTAGTATCTCATTCAGAGTTGGGAATTATCCAGCTGAGCTTTGAGCTCATCTCCAGCTCGAAGTGCCATCCTCCTCCTTCATCTTCCTCCTTTTCTCCTCCTCCTCCTCCTCCTCCTCCTCCTCCTCCTCCTCCCTCTCCTTCTCTTCTCCTCCTCCTTCTCTCCTCCTCCTTCTTCTCCTCCTCCTCCTCTTCCTCTTCTCCTTCTTCTTCTCCTCTTCTTCTCCTCCTCCTCCTCCCTCTCCTCCTTCTCCTTCTCCTCCTCCTCCTCTTCGTCCTCCTCCCTCTCCTCCTCTCTCCTCCAGAATTTGGACTATAAATAGTCAGACTCCAGAAGGTTTGGCCATTCCCTCTCCCCTCCCCCCGCCTCCAAGGTTGAAGGGATTTGAAATCAGGCAGGTCACAACATGGCCCTACCCAGGAACATTTGCCACGGCTGTGCTTTTGTTTCCAAGGGCGCTCTGCGCGTTGCCCGCTGCTGTGGCCGCTCCTCCGTCTTTGCACGTGGCGAGGCTTCCCCCTGCTTACAGCCACCGAATGAAACTCCTCCGGCACAACTTGAAGGAGAAGATGTTGCCTTACCTGAACCAGCTTCATGAGCTGACCATGCCCCGGCTGCTGCTTCCGTGTCCTGACCTCCGTCTGATCCAGTACGATGCAGGTAGAGGAAACACCTTGATCTGCACCTGTCCGTCCACCTGGCAGGGACTTCACGCTCCCGGCTCTGATTCTTCCTCTTGCATTGCAGGGAAGCTGGAAGCCCTGGCAGTCTTGCTCCAAAAGCTCAAGTCAGAAGGGCGAAGGGTGCTGATCTTGTCCCAGATGATGCTCATGCTGGACATCTTGGAACGCTTCCTCAACTTCCATTTCCTCACCTACGTGAGAATCGATGAGTGCGCGAACCAGGAAGAGCGGCAGGTCCGTCTTGTTTGTTTCCAGAATTTGAGTTTTTGTAACTCTTCCCCCCAAGCATGCTCACTGCTGGAGGAAGCCCGTTTGCACCCAGTGAGCAAGTTCACACATAAGCATTCAGGTCTATCACAGAAGAACCGAGTTGGAAGGGACCTCGGAGGTCTTCTAATCCAACCCCCTGCTCAGGCAAGAGACCTTATACTCATGATGGCGAACCTATGGCACGCGTGCCACAGGTAGCACGTGGAGCCATATCTGCGGGCATGCAAGCCGTTGCCCTAGTTCAGCTCCAGTGTACATGTGTGCGGCGGCCAGCTGATTTTTGGCTGCCCCTCCCCCCCGCAGGAGTCTCCACGTGCCCGTTTTGGGCGCAAGAGCTTACGCGGAGGTTCTGGGAGGGAGTTTTCGGCCTCCGGGGGTTGGAGGAGGCCATTTTCACCCTTCCCAGGTTCCAAGAAAGCTTCTGGAGCCTGGGGAGGCCAAAAAACAGGCCTTTCGGTTGCACCAGAAGTCGGGAAACGGGCTGTTTCCGGCCTCCGGAGGCTTCAGGGAGGCCTGCTAGGCCCAAAATGGGGCACGGGAAAGGGGGTGTCACACGTGCATGCGCAGGGAGGCAGGGTGCGGGGGGATTAAATTATGGGTGTGAGAACGTGCGCGCACACACCTGCAATTCCCCCCACCCCCCGCTTCTGGCACGCAATGGCAAAAAGGTTAGCCATCACTGCCCTATACCATTCTGGACACACGGCTGTCCAATCTCTTCTTGAAATCCTCCAGTGATGGAGCACCCACAACTTCTAGAGAGTTCCACTGATTAATTGTCCTCACTGTCAGAAAATTTCTCCTTCGTTCCAGGTTGCTTCTCTCCTTGATTAGTTTCCATCCATGGCTTCTTGTCCTGCCCTCTGGCGCTTTGGAAAATAGGTCGATCCCCTCTTCCCTTGGGACAGCCCCCCAAATAGTGGAAGACTGTTCTCATGTCACCCTTAGTCCTTCTCTTCCTTAGACTTTTAGACATACCCCCGTGATGGCAAACCTATGGCACGCGTGCCACAGGTGGCATACGGAGCCGTATCGGTGGACATGCGAGCTCAGCTCCGACGCACATGTGTGCACCGGCCAGCTGATTTTCGGGCCTTCTGGGCCCACCAGAAGTCGGGAAACACGCTGTTTCCAGCCTCTGGAGGGTCGCTGGGGGGGGGGGTCCCGTTTCCACCATCCCCAGGCTCCTAGAAAGGCTCTGGAGCCTGGGGAGAGCAATAAACAGGCCTTCTGGTCCCACCGGAAGTCAGCAAACAGGCCATTTCTGGCCTTCATCGGGTCTCTAGGGGGGTGGGGAAGGTCGTTTTCACCCACCCTCCCCAGGCTCCTAGAAAGCTTCTGGAGCCTGGGGAGGGCGAAAAATGGGTCTACTGGGCCCATCGTGCCATCATGTGCCAAAAGCGGGAAGGGGGCGGGGGAGGGGGCGCGCGCAGATGCGGGGGGGCAGGGCACATAGAATTATGGGTGTGGGCACATGCGCGTGACGCCCCGCGTTCCACCCGCTTTTGGCACGCGATGGCAAAAAGGTTAGACATCACTGACATACCCAGTTCCTTTCAAGCTGTCCATCATAGGTTTTAGTTTGTGTCCAAAACCTGCCACAGACCCTCATAAAACGGGGGTGTCAGACCGGATTTCATTGAGGGCCGCATCAGGGTTGTATTTCACCTTGGGTGGGTGGGTGGGTGAGCGTGGCCAGCTCCACATCACTCGTGTCAGGGGCGCCTGTGGCGGCCTGAGTACTCTGCCAGCGAAAATGGGCTCCCGAGCTCCGTTTTCAGCTGGGATGGCCTCCTGCAACACCCCCTGCCAGCCCTTCCGAGCTCCATTTTTTCGCTGGTAGAGGCACCACGGTCTGGTCCTTCGCTGTTTCCAGGCGGCCCAACGGACCAGATCTAAGCATGCCGCTGTTCTGCCCCAGCTATGGACCCCAAAGAACGCAGCACACACAAAGTCCGTTCAAACCTTAGTTTACTAAATAAACCAGTTTTTTAAAACAACGGCTGTTAATTAACTGCATTAACAGCCGCCAAGAATTCAAAGAATAATACTGAAAGCTTACTGTGGTTGGCAGAATGCCCAGAAGCAATTTGCAGGAAGCCGATAAGATAAGCAAGACAAGACACGAAGATATGTGAACGAAGTTGTTCCCTGCAAATTGCTTCAGTCGTGTTCCTCCTTGAATAGGCTAAGGGAGTGGCCAATTAGCCCCAAGCCTTACTCTTGAGGAGACCTCCTCCTGAGGAGCCATTCCTGCCTTTTGGCAGCTCTGTGCGCCCGTGCATTGAGAAGAGGCTCCTCCTCTCTGTCCTCTTCACTTAAAGGAGCTTCTGGAGGTTCTGAAGGCCTGGCTGAATCCCCACCTCTGGCACCACATCTTCTCCAGCCTCCTCACTGTCCGACTCGGGTGCCAGCTGCACAGGCTGCTGGCGCAGCACCACACCAGCCTCCTCTCGTCTAATCAGCTACTAGCTGCACAGGCCGCGTACGGGCCACAACAGCCGCGTACCAGATCTCACATCTTGAGTTTGACACCCCTGTCATAAAACATGGGTATCTGCCTGCTTCATTGGGCAGATCCTGCCAGGTTTAGCTTTCAGCCAATAAGAATGGGGCAGATCCTGTATTTCGGTATATCTGTACATCATCTTGTGAGCTTTTGGCAACTAGTGTGTCTTTTACTCCCCATCAGGAGCTGATGAAAACCTTCAACCGAGACAAACGTCTCTTCTGCGCCATCCTCTCCTCCCACAGCCGCTCCACGGGCGTCAACCTGGTGGAAGCCGACACCGTCGTGTTCTACGACAACGACTTAAACCCGGTGATGGAAGCCAAAGCTCAGGAGTGGTGCGATCGGATTGGCCGGTGCAAGGACATCCACATTTACAGGTGATGCTGGTGAAAAGGAAGAGAACAGCACCTAAAGCTCCTCAGACATAGCTTTGCTTAATGGTTACCTTCCAAGAAGGGATTAGTGCGGAAAAAACACAAGTTGAATCTCTATAAATACTACCTAGATACAGACTTAAAGAAAAGGGAAATCTTGCAGTCCTGCCCATGGACCATTTGAGTGTATTCCTATAACTATACTGTTTTCACAGCAATATTTAGAGTCTGGTGCTTTTTCTTAACAAAACAAAACAAAAAAAAACCTCTTGTTTTATTCTGTTAGCATGCCTTGTCTAATTTTGGATCACCCTTCCATCCTGGAAGTTGTAAGAAGCTGTTTCCTTTTAACGTCTGTTCTTTAAACTTTGTTTTTTTTTTTTAGTAAATATAGGTTTACTGCTGTAAATTATACATTTTGTAAAGCGATTTGTTCATCTAGGCAGGTCTCTGCCTCTTTATTTTTCTATTGGACAGAAACCTGGCATGCAGTGATGTGGGTGGGAGGGGGGTATGTCTGTAGAATCTTTTCATTACAAACAAAAGGCTCTAAAATGTTTTTAAAAAAAAGGAAAAAAAGGAAAAGGAAGAGACAAACCCAGGAGGAAAGGGCGGACCTGTAACTTTATCCCTCCAAATCGTGTTCTTCTTATTATTATTTCTTTTTTGGATCCAATACTGGTCGTCCTCGACTTACAACCACGACTGAGCCCAAAAGTTCTGTTGCTAAATGAGACATTTGTTAAGTGAGCTTTGCTATTTCCCTTTTCACGACCTTACTTGCCACAGCGGTTAAGGGAATCGCTGCCATTGTTAAGTGACTTTTGCCCTATTTTACGAACTTTCTTGCTACAGTTGTTAAGGGAATCACTGAAGTTGTTAAGTGAGTAACACAGTCGTTAAGTGAATCTGGCTTCCCCGTTGAGTTTGCTTATCGCAAGGTCGCCAAAGGGGATCACGTGACCCCGGGAGACGGCAACCGTCATAAATATGAGTCGGTTGCCATGTGTCTGAATTTTGATCACATGACCAGAGGGATGCTGCAACGGTCATAAGTGTGAAAAAACGGTTCACAAGTCACTTTTCTCAGTGGTGTCGTAATTTCGGACAGTCGCTAAACCAACTGTTGGAAGTCGAGGACTGCCTGTGTTATCCGTGGCTTTGCTGTTTTTCTCAGGCGCTGTCTTTGACCCCTCCTTTTAAAGTGACACTTCCTCTCTGGTTTCTCTAGGCTGGTCAGCGGGAACTCGGTCGAAGAGAAGCTCTTAAAAAACGGGACTAAGGATTTGATCCGAGAAGTAGCCGCTCAGGGAAACGACTACTCCATGGCCTTTTTAACGCAGGTATCTCCAGGTTGAAAACGGCAGAAAAATGTTCGCTTGGGGCCGGTGGCTTTGGAAAAGTCTGATCACTTGACCGACACCTCAGAAGCCTCTGGAGAATGAAGTGGTGTAGAAATAAAAGATTCTCGCCCCAGCTCATGCCCACTTAGCAGTTCGAAAGCATGCCAGTGAGAGTAGATAAATAGGTACCACTTCATTGGAAAGGAAGGGGGGAGAGGAGGGGAGGGGAGGGGAGAGGAGAGGAGAGAATAGAGAGGAGAAGAAGGAGAAGGAAAGAAGGAAGGAGAATAAAATAATAGAATAGAATTAGAATAGAATAAGGATAGGATAGGATAGGATAGGATAGGATAGGATAGGATAGGATAGGATAGGATAGGATAGGATAGGATAGGATGGAGAAGAAGGAAAGAAGGAAGGAGAATAGAATAGGATAAGGAAATTTAGAATAGAATAGAATAGAATAGAATAGAATAGAATAGAATAGAATAGAATAGAATAGAATAGAATAGAATAGAATAGAATAACAGAGTTGGAAGGGACCTTGGAGGCCTTCTAGTCCAGCCCCCTGCTTAGGCAGGAAACCCTGACTAAGGACTTAGGCAAGAACATGAAACAGTGTTCCATGTTGGCCACGTGCCCACAGAAAATGTCTTCAGACAACGTCGGCTCCTTTGCCCAAGAAACGGAGACGAGCCCCACCCGCTAGAGTGAGAAACGATTGGACAGGAAACTCTTACCCTTTACCTGAGAACCAAAGTAAGTAAACAAGGGACGTGAAGATGGAATAAGTCTTCCCTTCCCTTCCCTTCTCTCTGCAGCAAACAATTCAGGAACTTTTTGAAGTTCACTCACCAATGGAGGATTCGGGCTTCCGGGTGAAAGCCGAAGAATTTGTCATGCTGTCGCAAGAGCCGTCTCCCTCCGAAACCATCTCTCCCAAAGTGGCCAGGCCCTTTATAGAGGTAAGGAAAGACAGATTTTTCAACGGATGTAAGAAAGTGTGGAGCATTTGTGGTTTGGATTTGCTGGTTGAGAGTTGAGTTGCCGGAGTACAACTCAGAATAGTTTCATTCTGAGTGATATTTTTAACGTACAAGCAGTCCTCGGCTAATGACAGGCTGCTTAGCGGCCACCCTAAAAGAGGGTGAAAATTTGGGTGCGTCTTACACACCGAATGTAGCCACACCCACCCTCTGACCTCTGCCTCCCAGCAATTTATCTCCTTGCAGTAAATAGCCCGTTTCAGCTTCAGCACAGCCTGATTAGCACAAGCAGCTGATTATCGGTTGGATTGGCCTCCCAACCGTCAACTGTTTCAGGCTGCAGGGATTGCCATTGCCTATTGCTGTGCGGGCCTCCGCTGTTTGCTGCAAGGAGGCAAGTTGCTGGGAGGCAGATTTTTTTTTCTTCTTGTGCTAATCAGGCCGTGCTGAAAATGAAAATGAAACTAAAGCAGGTTGTTTGCTGTTTGCTGCAAGGAGGCAAATTGCTGGGAGGCAGAGGCAGATTTTTTTTTCTTGTTTTCCTCCCCCAAAAAGGTAGGTGCGTCTTATAGTCAGGAGCATCTTATACTCCGAAAAATACGGTAAATACCACACACAGAACAGTACACACTCCAGCGTGAGTCCCAAAGCTCGGGAGACAAAACCTTTGGTCCCTGTGACTGACCCAGATTGGGCCCACTTAATTTATAGATCAATTTACAAAGTATGCCTCTTTACTTCCTCGTGCAAACAAACTTATATTTAAGTTATATCAAATCCATATTTTTTGTGGTGCAGATTTTTTAGTCCATGCTGGAAGTAGCCGCTCGATTGACGGCAAACTCCACCTTCTCCCCTTGCTCTCTACTCTCCACCCCATCCCTCTTTTTGGTTATGGCATTGATGCATTCTCGGTGCTGTGTTCCTTCTCAATGTTTATTTTATTGTTCTGTTATTTTTACTTCCGTTTTACTCTCTTTTCTTGTCTTTCTTAAGCCGCCTAGAGTAGCCCCGTAGAGAGAGAATAGGCGGCAAATAAATTTAACAAATTTATCTAATGTACACTACCAGTACAGGGGAGGGGGAAAAAAAAGATGTTTTGTGTCTTCTTAAAGGCTCTGAAAAGTACCGAACGAGAGGAAGAGGAGAAGGAGGAGGAAGAGGAGATGGAAGAGGAGGAGCAGAACGAGGCGTGGAACTCGCACGTTCTGGATGGAGAGAACGAATCGGTGTCGAAACCTCTGGTTTCAGAACTTGGAAAGGCACAATACCTTGAGCAACCTTCTCTGCTGCAGGAGCTGGTGGCCGTGGTCGATCAGGTGCCCTTGGTTTCCATCTGCATTTCCCATCCCGATCCGAGAAACGTTCTTTTGCTGTCTCTGTGTGTGCGCTTTTTAATTAGTGAGGGGGAACTCCTGACTCCCAGTGGTTAGAATGCAGTACTGCAGGCTACTTTTACTGACTGCCGGCTGACTTGCCATTTGGCAGTTCAATTTGCAACCGGCTCAAGGTTGACTCAGCCTTCCATCTTTCTGGGATCAGTAAAATGAGGACCCAGATTGTTGGGGGCAAGAGGTTGACTTTATAAAACCCTTAGTAAGACCACACACCTGGAATACTGCAACCAATTTTGGTCCCCCTACTACAAAAAAGAGGTTGAGACTTTGAAAAAAGTTCAGTGAAGATGATCAAAGGCCTGGAGACTAAACCATAGGAAGAACGGCTGCAGGATTTGGGTCTGACTAGTCTAAAGAAAAGAAGAATTAGGGGTGATAGCAGCATTCCAGTATTTGAGGGGCGGCCCCAAAGAAGACGGGGGTCAAATTATTCTCCAAAGCACCGGAGGGCAGGACAAGAAACAATGGCTGGAGACTAAGCAAAGAGAGAAGCAACCTGGAATTAAGGAGAAACTTCCCAGCAATTAACCAGTGGAACAGCTGGCCTCCAGAAATCATGCGTGCTCCCATCACTGGAGCTTTTTAAGAAGAAACTAGACAGCCTGAAATTGTATAGGTTCTCCTGCTTGAGCAGGGGCTGGACTAGAAGGCTTCCAGGGTCCCTTCCAGCTCATTTATTCAAATCCTGTAAAACCGCTTAGAGAGAGCTGTAAAAGCACCGTGAAGCGGCATATAAGTTTAAGGGCTATTGCTCTTCTACCTGGACCAGCCCTTGAAGTTCCCTTGGCATGATTCTTCAGCCTCTCTTGCTACCTTCTTTTAAAGGTAGCACTAAACGGGCTCTCCATTTTTATGTCTTACTTATTTATTTTTGTTTTAAATTAATGCATCTGATTCTCCCCAGCAAGCCATCCCCATTCTGCTTTGACTCAGGGGGAAAAAAAAACACACACTTCTTTTAAGATTGAGCTAGCACTATCCAAAGATGCTTTTTCAAGTGGACTTTCTGGTTTTTTCTTTGAAGACGTTTTGCTTCTCCTCCAAGAAGCTTATTCAGCTCTGATGAAGAAGCTGAAGAAGCTTCTTAGGTGAGAAGTAGCGAAACGTCTTCAAAAGAGCCTTGGTTGTACAGTGGTCTAAAGCACCCTGTTATTAACACAGCTGCCTGCAATTACTGCAGGTTCGAATCTCGCCAAGGCTCAAGGTCGACTCAGCCTTCCATCCTTTCTAAGGTAGGTGAAATGAGGACCCAGTTTGTGGGGGCAATAAGCTGACTTTGTATAAATATACAAAAGGATGAAGGCTATTGCTTAGCGCATTGTAAGCCTCCCTGAGTCTCCGGAGAAGGGCGGCATATAAATCAAATTTAAAAAAAAAGAAAGAAAGAAAAACCAGAAAGTCTAGTTGCCTCTTGGAAAAAAAAGCACCTTTGGGACAACTAAGACCTGGATGACGGAGAATCTCCATAGACATTTAGTTGGCTATCAAGTTGTCCATTCCTTTGCTTTTTTAAAAGAAAAGTTATGTTCCATTCAAAACTAAGCCTTTGTAGCTGAAGGAGAGATTGTGTTTAATAAACTGAGCATGGCTGTGTTTATCAAGTGACACCAAATTAATGCAAACCAAGCATGGTGTCTAACCGAGGCTTCCTGAGTCAGTAAAACACACAAGTAGTCCCCAAAACCTCTTTTATTGCAACAGCTGTGAATTACGTTCATTCACAGCTGAGTCCCAATTAGTTGTAAAGAGTCCTTTGGGATAATTCCTTCAGGATAATCACCTACCTTTATCTCCCTTGACATGCTGCCAAAGGCCTAATTGGCAAAGCCACACGGAGTCCAGAATCAAACAGAGCTTCAGGCTTTAAGCTGAACCGAATGAACAAACGTTGCTTCCTGCAAAGGCCCACGTGCCTTTCTCCTCTTTTAAGCCTTATGGGAAGGGCCAATCATCTCCAGGCCTTACTCCTGAGTCGTCCCTTTTGTTTTAGCTGTTCTTGCCTTCTGGCAGCTCTGCATATGTGCACACTGGGAACAGGCTCCCACTGTTCCTCTGCCTCGCTGATGTTCGACTCTGGAGGCTCCGGAGTCAGCACATAACTCCCAGATGGCCCTTTCTCTGCCTCCGACGCAGAGCCCTCGTCCGAGCCTTCCCCAGACTCCAGAACTGGCCCATGGTCCTCCCCAGCCTCCTCACTGTCCGACTCTGCTGCCAGCTCCGCAGGCCACTGGCGGACCACAGCACATGGTTCTTTTATATCTTTCTTATTGGCATTTGGTTGCCCACTCCAAAGGTCATGAATCTGTTGGTCATGCTGTGGCTTCTCTTTGCTTTTTTTTCAGCTCACCCCCATTGAAAAGTACGCCTTGAATTATTTGGAATTCTTTCACGTTTCCGCTGAGGAGAATGAATCCAAAGAAAATGAGGTAGGATCTGTTTATTTATTTACTTAGTTTTATTTATGTTCATCCTGCCATTATTATTTTTACGAATAACTCAAGGTGGCAAAACATATCCAACACACCTTCCTCCTCCTATTTTCCCCACAACCACAACACTATATATATATATTTTTTAATTTGATTTATATGCCACCCTTCTCCGGAGACTCAGGGCGGCTTACAATGCGCTAAGCACTATGATGAGAGAGGGAGGGGACTGTCCTAAAGTCACACAGCTGGCTTTCATGGCTAAGGCAGGACTAGAACTCACCGTCTTCTGGTCATTAGCCCAAAGTCACCCACTTAGCTTTGAGGCTTAAGGTGGGACTAGAACTCAATTATCTCCTGATGATTGGCCCAAAGTCACCAGTTGGCTTTCATGCCTAAAACAAGACTAGAACTCATTGTCTCCTGGTGATTGGTCCAAAGTCACCCAGTTAACCTTGAGGCTTAAGGTGGGACTAGAACTCACCATCTTCTGGTCATTATCCCAAAATCACCCAGCTGGTTTTCATGCCTAAGGCAGGACTAGAACTCACCATCTCCTGGTGATTTGCCCAAAATCACCCAGCTGGTTTTCATACTTAAGGTGGGACTAGAAGTCTCTTTCTTCTGGTGATTGGCTGTAAGTCACCCAACTGGTTTTCGTGGCTAAGGCAGAACTAGAACTCCCAGTCTCCTGATGATTGGTACAAAGTCACCCAGCCAGCTTTCATGGCTAAGGCGGGACTAGAACGCACCGTTTCCTGGTGATTGGCCCAAAGTCACCCAGCTGGGGTTCATGCCTAAGGTGGAACTAGGACTTAGCAACTCCCATTTTCTAGCCTGGTGCCTTAACCACTAGATCAAACTGATTGGCTATTGATATGCTGGGAAGTAGGAATGCCAACATTATTAATTATACTTATCAAAGGAAGACAAAATATCTAGCCCCCTTCAACAGACACAGGCATCTTTTGAAACCCCCCCAAGCAATCTTTTGATGCAGAAATATTGTAATATTGCCGCGTCGAACCCAAGCTCTCCCGAACCCACATTTTCTGGTTCTAGTCGGAGCTGGTAGCAGATTCGGACAGTGAGGAGGTTGTGGAGGAACGTGGGCCAGTCCTGGAGTCTGGGGAAGGCTCTGATGAGGGCTCTGCGTCGGAGGCAGAGAGGGGGCCAGGGCGGATGCCAGTTATCAGCTGCCTTCAGAGTCAGATATCAGTGAGGCAGACGAACAGCTGGAGCCTGTTCCCAGTGTGCGCATGCGCAGAATTGCCAGACGAAGGGAACAGCTAAAGAACAAGGGTCGACTCAGGAGTAAGGCCACAAGTGGATGATGAATGGCCCCTCCCAGAGGGAATAAAAGAGGAGCAAAAGAGGAGGGGAGTTTGCAAGAGATAATTAGTTCGCTTAATTGGTTCATAATTCAAAGATTCCTTGCCAAGTTTTGAAGATATGGGCCTGGCAGCTCTCCAAGCCAGAGAAGGTCTGTGACTGTAAATTCCCCCTTGAAAGACTTTGCTGGATGTGAATGAGAGGAATTCACAGTCACTTAATAAAAAGGGATTTTTGGCGGGACAAGGAGTCTGCTTCATGCTCTTGGGAAGCCTAGGTCAGAACAGTTCTCCTGGTTTTCCGTTTTTGACATCCAGGTGGAAGTGAGGACGGCAAAACGGAAATGGGAGGCTCAGCATCTGAAAGGGCTGAAAGAGGAAGAGGAGAAAACGTTTCTGCAAGGGAAGGAGGAAGAACTTTTCACTTACACTCGAGAAGACGCCTACAACAAAGTAAATAAATTTCTCAGTCTTTTCCTGTCGTCTCGAAGCTCTGGAAATATTTCCAGGCTTTTGGGCTCACCTGCGTTTTCTTGTCACAATCACCGTCCACCGTCTTTTCAATGTCACCCTTCTCCCGTTGCCGTAAATTAACTTCTCCAACTTAAGCTCTAGCTGAGGTGTGAATGGCAGCTGTTGTCGACGTTTTTCTTCGCTCGGCTTTTTCTCGTCTTTGTTTCCAGCTGACGATGCCCTTCGGGGATCAGAGTCTCCCTCTTAGAGGCTGGTGGGAGGGGGGGATCCCTTTAGATGATGCTCCCTATTTTGAACTGGGTCTTAAGAGGGGTGGGGTAAGAATTGGGGTGCATTTTTCATAACACTAGAACTGAATAAACCTCTCTTTGTCCTCCCTCTCCCCACCATTACCGTCCCTGGTATTACAGGAGTATTTTTACGAAGGACCAGATGGACAAACTGAAATAATGCCAGTAAGTTCTTCTCCTCCGCCTTCTCTTTCTCCTTCTCCTTCCTCCTCCCATTCTCCTCCACCTTCTTCCCTCCTCCTCCCATTCTCCTTCTATCTTTTTCCTCCTCCTCGTTCCATCCTCTTCCCATTTGCGGTGGTGAAGAGTTGTGGTGGCTCAGTGGTTAGAGTGCAGTACTGCAGGCAACTTCTGCTGACTGCCGGCTGCCTGCAATTTGGCAGTTCGAATCTCACCAGGCTCAAGGTTGACTCATCCTTTCCATCCTTCTGAGGTGGATAAAATGAGGACCCAGATTGTTGGGGGCAAGAGGCTGACTCTGTAAACCGCTTAAAGAGGGCTGTGAAGCTCTATGAAGCGATAAGTCTAAGGGCTATTGTTCTTCCTTCCTTCCTTCCTTCCTTCCTTCCTTCCTTCCTTCCTTCCTTCCTTCCTTCCTTCTTTCTTTCCTCCCTCCCTCCCTCCCTCCCTCCCTCCCTTCCATGGTGCACAGTGATTAGAAGGCAGTACTGCAGGCTGTTTTCTGCTGACTGCTGGCTGCCTGCAATTTGGTAGTTCGAATCTCACCAGGCTCAAGGCTGACTCAACCTTCCATCCTTCCGAGGTCAATAAAATGAGGACCCAGATTGTTGGGGGCAAGAGGCTGATTCTCTAAACCGCTTAGAGAGGGCTACAAAGCACTGTGAAGCAGTATATAAGTCTAAGTGTTATTGCTATTCTCCTCCTCCTCTTCTTCTTCCTCCTCTCATTCTCCTCCCCACCCCTCCAGTGAAACACATCCAAGTATGTATCTATCAGTACAATTTTGGAAAGAAGAAAAGGGTAACTTTCTCCTGATGCTTTTTTGCAGCTTTGGACTCCGCCCACCCCACCGCAGGATGACAACGATATTTACATTGACTCGGTCATGTGTCTGATGTACGAGCCGGTCCCCATCCCAGAGTCCAAGCTGCCTCCCGTGTACGTCAGGAAGGAGCGCAAGAGGCACAAGACCGATCCTTCCAGTAAGCTTTGCCTGGGATTTAAGGTCCATAGGCCTTCTGCCTTGTGTATTTGCTGCACCTCTTGTCACTTTCGCCTCGAAGCTGATGTGACTCTATCCACGTCATCTTCCCGGCTTGAGGCTTGACATGTTCGGGACAGACTGCATGGACTCTTGTTTGTCTCTTCACCCAGAGAGAGACAGAGAGAGGGAGAGAGAGAGAGGGAGGGAGGGAGGGAAGGAGGGAGGGAGGGAGAGACCAAGAGATGGGGAGGGGGGAGAGGGAGACTGAGGAAGGGAGAGGAGGAGGGAGGGAGAGACCGATGGAGGGAGAGACAGAGAGAGGGGGAGGGGGGGAGAGAAGGAGAGAGAGAGACCGAGGAAGGAAGAGGAAGAGGGAGGGGGAGGGAGGGAGAGACCAAGAGGGGGAGGGGAAGAGAGGGGGAGACCGAGGGAGGGGGAGGGATAGACAGAGAGAGGGTGGGAGAAACTAAGGGGGCGAGAGAGAGGGTGGGAGGGACAGACAAAGAGATGGGGAGGGGGAGAGAGAGAGAGAGAGACCAAGAGAGGAGGGAGAAAGAAAGAAAGAAAGAAAGAAAGAAAGAAAGAAAGAAAGAAAGAAAGAAAGAAAGAAAGAAAAATACACACCCCTCTAGCTGTCCTCCTGACTGTGGCCACCCTCTCTCCCAGCCGCAGGAAGGAAGAAGAAGCAGCGTCACGGAGAAATCGTCGTCCCTCCTCGCTCCCTCTTTGACCGCGCCACTCCGGGGATGCTGAAAGTGCGACGGGAAGGCAAGGAGCAAAAGAAGAACATCCTGCTCAAACAGCAGACCCCGTTCGCCAAGCCCTTGCCCACCCTCGTGAAGCCGGCGGCGGAGGCCGGCCAGGACAACCCCGAGTGGTTGATCAGCGAAGACTGGGCTCTCCTCCAGGTGAGAGGCGGCCTACCAAACCAACCCAAAAACCGATCCCAGCATCTCTGTAGTGGCCACCCACCAAGATGACCCAGTCGGTGCCATCAAGCAGCCGGGCACTAGATGTCATCTTGTTGTTTTCAGGGATGTCTCAGCTCAGAGACAGCCAAGAAACCTCTTTTCTTTCTTCTTCTTCAGTAACAGTAACAGAGTTGGAAGGGACCTTGGAGGTCATCTAGTCCAACCCCCTGCTCGCACAGGAGACCTAATACTAGGGATTCGAACTGCCGACCTTTCTGATCGGCAAGCTCAGTGTCTTAGCCACTGAGCCACTGTTTTCCTCCCCTTCCTACTTCCTTAACATAAATCCTCACGTCTAACAATGGCTGTTCCTTCCCAGACGTAAGAATTTCTGCAGCCTAAAACTGCCTAGATCCATGATGGCGAACCTGTGGCACGTATGCCAAAGGTGGCACGCAGAACCCGCTCTGTGGGCATGCGCGCTGTCGCCAGCTGCTCTTCTGGTTTCCGCTGCACACATGTGCGCCGGCCAGCTGGTCTTCGTGGGTGCCGGAGCACTGGAAAACTGCACAAAAATAGCCAAAAACAGTCCAAAAACGGCCCGGAAAACAGCCAAAAAACCAGCATGCGCACGCAGATCAGCTGGTCTTTGGATTTTCGGCGCTCCCACATGCACACACGTTTTAGTTTGGGCACTCGGTGCTGAAAAGTTTCACCATCACTGACCTAGATGCTTTTTATTTAAAGAGCCGTGGTGGCGCAGTGGTTAGAATGCAGTATTGCAGACTGACTCTGCCCACTGGCAGCAGTTCGATCCTAACCGGCTCAAGGTCGACTCAGCCTTCCATCCTTCCGAGGTGGGTAAAATGAGGACCCGGATCGTTGGGGGCAAGAGGCTGACTCTGTAAACCGGTTAGAGAGGGTTGGAAAGCACTGTGAAGTGGTATATAAGTCTAAGTATATTGCTGTTGCCCTTCCTTCCTTCCTTCCTTCCTTCCTTCCTTCCTTCCTTCCTTCCTTCCTTCCTTCCATCCATCCATCCATCCATCCATCCATCCATCCATCCATCCATCCATGGTGCACAGTGGTTAGAATGCAGTATTGCAGGCCAATTCTGCCCACTGGCAGCAGTTCGATCCTAACCGGCTCAAGGTTGACTCAGCCTTCCATCCTTCCGAGGTGGGTAAAATGAGGACCCAGATTGTTGGGGACTCTGTGAACCGCTTAGAGAGGGCTGGAAAAGCCCTTCAGAAGTTCTAGATCAGTGATGGCGAACCTTTTCGGCACCGATTTCCTAGAAGGTCGCACGGAAACATCACACACGCATGCTCATCAGGGTCGCGCTCCAGAAAAGCCAAACTTCCGGGTTCCAGCACGCATGCGCGGCCGACAATCAGCTGGCTGGCACACGTGCGCTCACAGGTTTTTGGCACTGCCGTGCGCACGAAGGACAGCTGACTGTCACGCGTGCATGTGCACCAGAAGCCTGGAAGGCAAAAGAGGCAAGGCTGCATGTGCCAGGCGACATGGCTTCGCGTGCCACTTTGGGCATGCGTGTCATAGGTTTTCCATCATGGTTCTAGGTGCTCCATCACTGGAGGTTTTGGAGGAGAAATTGAACAATGATTTGTCTAGACCGGTAGAGAGTCTCCTGCTTAAGCAAGAGGTTGGACCTGAAGACCTCCAAGGTCCCTTCCAACTCCGTTATTCCGTTATTTTGACACTTTGCCCTCGCTATTCCCACCTTTGGGCTGGACTATTGTAATGCTCTCTACATGGGGCTCCCCTTGAAGAGCACTCGGAGGCTCCAGCTGGTCCAGAATGCGGCCGCGCAGGTGGTTATGGGCGCAACCTGTTGTGCCCACGTGACACCCCTCCTGCGCGAGCTGCATTGGCTCCCAGTGGTCTTCCGGGTGCGATTCAAGGTGCTGGTCACCACCTTTAAAGCGCTCCATGGCATAGGACCTGGGTACCTTCGAGACCGACTTCTGCCACCAATAGCCTCCCACCGACCAGTTCGCTCCCACAGAGAGGGTCTCCTCCGGGTGCCATCGGCCAAGTTATGTCGGCTGGCAACACCCAGGGGGAGGGCCTTCTCTGTGGGAGCCCCAGCCCTGTGGAATGAACTGCCCCCGGAAATACGTAAGATCACCGACCTCCGGGTGTTTCGCTGCGCACTGAAGACCCTGTTGTTCCGCCAGGCCGGGCTATCAACATGATAATTTTAAATTGGGGTATTTTAAATTTCTGGGGTTTTAAATTTGAGCCGAACTCATTTAATAATTTTAAACTATTTTAACTGATGTTGTCTTGTGTTTTAATAGGCTGTATACCACCCTGAGTCCTTCGGGAGAAGGGTGGTATAGAAATAAAATTATTCTTATTCTTATTCTTATTCTTTACTGCAGGCCGTCAAGCAGCTGCTGGAACTCCCGCTCAACCTGGCCATCATGTCCCCCGCACACACCCCCAACTGGGACCTGGTGAGCGACGTGGTGAACTCCTGCAGCCGGGTTTACCGCTCCCCCAAGCAGTGCCGCAACCGCTACGAGAACGTCGTCATTCCCCGCGAAGAAGGGAAGGTGAGTGCCAGTCCAAATGGGGGTGGGGGCCCGCTTCGCTCCACCCCCCTCCGCGGCCGAAGGGAGGCCGCGAGCGAGAGCGGGGCCCGACGCAAAAACCCCGTTCGAAGCGGGTTCCCTCTTTGTGACCGTGTGTGCCTTGTGTGTGATGCTTTGCTGTGGCGCTTTTATCCTCCTCCTTTTTTTTTTCTTTTTCTTTTTTTTTTTTAAAAAACAAGAAATATTCTTATTATTTTGCTTGTTTAAGAAATTGCCAAGGTGTTCCCGCAACCGCCCGCCCCCCCTTCTCCGGCTTGCCCTCTTGAGCTAGGTTTAACCCCGATGCCTCTTTGAAGGATGGGCATGGAGACTGAGACCCCGGAGTTTGTGCCAAGGCTTTCCAGCATGCTCCCCAGTTCCTTTGGGGGGGGGGTCTCCCATCAGGGATGACGAAGCCTGCCTCTCCCCCCCCCTCCCTCCAGGCCTCGCGCCTGCCCCTCCTTTGCTCACTGAATCTATGAGGCAACCTCTTTAATGATTGTTGATGGAGATTCTCAGTCATCCAGGTTATGGTTGGTCTTTTTCAAAAGGCAACTGGACTTCCTTGTTTCCCCCCCTTTTTTATTATTATTATTATTATTATTATCATTATTATTATCATTATTATTACTTTTTATTTTTTGTGACACTAACCGCCTTCCCAAACCCATCGCGGAAAGTCAAACTTTGCTTCTTATTTTACAGCTTATGTATGAAGCGAACCCTAAGAAGAAGACTAAAAGCATTTATAAGGTGTGCACTTACAAATTGTTGTTCCAATTGCAGACAGTTCCGATCTCTTTAAGCGTCAGCAGAGATGGCACCACCTCCCCCCCCCCCCCCCCCCCCCCCCCCCCCCCGACCTGAAGTAGGAACGGTCCATATTCCCTCACACCGCCTCCCCCCAACCTCCCGATTTCGGCCCTTTCGAAAACGTCCGCCATTTTATTTTCCGCGTCCGACGCAGTAGATTTGTGATTTGTGGTCCCTTTTGTGTCTCCAGCATGCGGTTGAGCGATTTCCTCACCCAGTTTGAATTCCATTATTATTATCATATTTATTTTTTAAATTATTGTTCAAAAAAAGAAAAGAAAAGAAAAGAAAAAGAAAAATAGACTCCATCCACCTCCCAGAAATGACACCTCATTCCTCATGGTTTAGTCTGGTTTCCTCCCCTTCTCCTTTCTTTCTTTCTTTCTTTCTTTCTTTCTTTCTTTCTTTCTTTCTTTTTCTTTTTTTTTTAATTTTTGGGTTTGAATTAATAAAAGTTTGGCTACTAGCTGGGTTTTTTTTCTTTTCGTTTTTTACTTTTCATTTTGAAATCTGATTGCTTTGCAGAACTTTAATGAATTAATTCCTGCAACAGCCCCTCAGGTAATGTATCACCTCCTCTCCACCTCCATCTCCCACCCCCACCCCCTTCAAATTAACCCCTGCAGAAATTGAGCAGTACAATATAGCTATATTGTTAGGAGATGTCATGGTCCTTTTGAGTGGTTCTCTACCAAATGGATTACACACACACACACATACCACGAACACACATGCACACACACACACCTCAACGAGGGGGCAAAACTCCGGAGCCCTCTTTCTGATATCACAAATATTAAGCCTTTGTGAACTTGCAAATGAACGTGGTAGGCAACTCGATTAGGAGACCCAATGTTTCAAGAAAAAGCTGCACATCTCTACATGTGTGTGTTTGTCTATGCACGCGCGGCCAAGTTCGTGCGTTACACGGAGCCTTCCTTTGGCCGGCTTGATTTGGACTTTACGGGGTCACCACAGATCAGAGCCCTGTGGGTATGTCGGTTGTGGTTTTTCGGCTTAGCCCGATGGCGTTCAACAGGACGTTGTGGCTGGTTCAGCAAATGACCATATTTTTCGGAGTATGAGACGCATATTTCCCCCCCCTAAAAGAGGGTAAAAAATCGGGGGCGACTTATACACCGAATGTAGCCCTGCCTACCCAGCGTCCCCCACTCTTTGGCCTCTGCCTCCCAGCAATTTACCTCCTTGCAGCAAACAGCAAGCAGCCCGTTTCAGTTTCAGCTTCAGCACAGCCTGATTAGCACAAGCAGCTGATGGTCAGTTGGATCGGCCTCCCGACCATCAGCTGTTTCAGGCTGCAGGGTTATTGCCCTGCCATTGCCTATTGTCGCCTCCATGCGCCCCATTTTCCGCCTCCGCTGTTTGCTGCAAGGAGGCAAATTGCTGGGAGGCAGAGGCAGATTTTTTTTTCTTGTGCTAATCAGGCTGTGCTGAAACTGAAACTGAAACTGGCTGTTTGCTGCAAGGAGACAAATTGCTGGGAGGCAGAGATAGACTTTTTTTTCTTGTTTTCCTACCCAAAAAAGGTAGGTGTATCTTATAGTCCGGAGCGTCTTACACTCCAAAAAATACAGTATGTTTAAAACAATTGGAGTTTTCTTGTGATGGGGAAAACCAGCCTACACTTATGGTCAAAGAGAACCTGCTCCTGTGACAGCCCTGAAGGCTGTATTGGAACTCGCTTCTCAAAAATACTGGTGCTACAACCAGCCGTGTTTAGTTCTGAAAATCAAAAAACAGGATAGGCAACGGAGAGATCAATCAAGAATTCATTCACCTCTTTCAATTCATTATCTGTTCTCAGCGTTTGTAGTTTGCCTTGCCTGACTATTCTAGACAGTCTCCTCTGTTTGAGATGGACTCTGTAGTCCGATATTTCTCAACCTGCACGACTTTAATAGATGGTAGCCTTCAACACCCGGAATTCTCCAACCGGCCATCCTGGCTGGCTGGAGAATTCTGGAAGTTGAAGTCCACCCCCTCTGAAAGTTAGCCAGATTTTGAAACATCAGTTTAAAAGCCTTGGTTAAACCAACCCACTAAGATCCAACAACCATAGAGTCTTGTTATCTAGAGAAGCCAGACCCTAGGGAACTCTGGGAGTTGAAGTCTATTCTTTGGAAAGTTGGCTAGGTTGAGAAACATTGCTATAATCTGTCATCATTGGAGAAGGCCAGATTAGGGAAGATTGCTGCGTTGAAACTCCCACATGAGTCGGTGCATAGACCAATGCCTCCTTGCTTCTTTCCACGTTGCTCCATATATGAAGTTTGTCACCTTTGCTCACCTTTAGACAAAGAACAGTCGCCCGCTCCGGACCAACCAGCTGTACGCCCAGGACGAAGGTGCGTCGCACACCCATCTCTACACAAACCATTTCGAGATCATGAAATTGATTGCTGGGAAGAGGAGTCCACCCATCAAACCCCTGTAAGTTCATAAAAGAATCATTGGGGGAGAAAATGAGTCCTTTCCATACTTAATAGGCCTGAATCCAGTTGGCGGTCCCCAGATGTGATATTGATAAAGGAGAGCCAGGTGTAGTAGGGAAGGTCTTAACTTAGAAACCAGGAGACCGGGAGTTCTAGTCCTGCTTAAGGCATGAAATTTGGCTGGGTGACTTTGGGTCAATTACCAGGAAACTGTGAGTCCTAGTCCCATTTTAGGCATAAAAGCCAGCTGAGCAACTTCAGGTAAAAGACCAGGAAACGGTGAGTTATAGTTCCACCTTAGGAGACGGGAGTTCTAGTCCTGCTTAAGGCATGAAAGTTTGGCTGGGTGACTTTGGGTCAATTACCAGGAAACTGAGTCCTAGTCCCGTTTTAGCATAAAAGCCAGCTGAGCGACTTCAGGTAAAGACCAGGAAACGGTGAGTTATAGTTCCACCTTAGGAGAACGGGAGTTCTAGTCCGCTTAAGGCATGAAAGTTTGCTGGGTGACTTTGGGTCAATTACCAGGAAACTGTGAGTCCTAGTCCCGTTTTAGCTTAAGCCAGCTGAGTGTCTTCAGGTAAATGACCAGGAGATGGTGAGTTATAGTTCCACCTTAGGAGACGGGGAGTTCTAGTCCTGCTTAAGGCATGAAAGTTTGGCTGGGTGACTTTGGGTCAATTACCAGGAAACTATGAGTCCTAGTCCCATTTTAGGCATAAAAGCCAGCTGAGTGTCTTCAGATAAATGACCAGGAGACGGCGAGTTATAGTTCCGCCTTAGACATGAAAGCAACTAGCTTACTTTCAGCCACTCATCAGGAGACAGTGAATTCTAGACTTTCATGCTTTAGGCATGGAAGCCAGCTGGGTGCCTTTGGGCCAGTCCCTCTCTCTCTCTCATCCAAGTCCACCTCACAGTTAGGTTGTGGGGAAAATAGGAGGAGGAGGAAGTATTGGGTATGTTCGCCACCTTGTGTTACTTTTAAAGTAGTAAGGGCAGGATAAAAAAATCTAACGAACGAGCTGAAAGTACAGTCTCGTGTTAAATAATAGAAGTTTGCACTTCAGAAAAGTGTAAAGAATGTGTTATGAACAAAAGGTGTGCCTGGATATGCCCTTTCTGGTGTCCATTTGAGCTGCTGTTTTGTGCGCCTAAACCAATTCCTTCATTTCGAATTTTGGATTCGCATCTAATGACACGTGGCAATTTTTAAATTGCATGGCTTTCTAGCAAACACCTATCTTTTTTTATTATTATTATTTCAGGCTTGGCATGAATCCTTTCCAGAAAACCCTAAACACACTTCAGTCCTTGCAGAAAGGTAAGAACTGGCAAGAGAAGGTGGAAAAGACGTATGATCTAGAGGGTGTGAGTCACCAAATCTGGCAACTTTACGACTTGTGGGACTTCAACTCCCAGAATTTCTCAGCCAGCCATGCAGAATTCTGGGAGTTGAAGTCCACAAGTCATACAGTTGACAAGTTTGGAGACCCCCCCTTGATCTAGAGTTCAGGGTATTTGCTCCAACACTGTTTTATGTTACTGATGTGTTTACATGCGTTTGTACATAATCCAGCACTGAAATCATCAGGGTTTCATTTAACTGCCTTGTGCCTTTTTCCCCCCTTTCAGAATATCTAACTTGGTTCACTTTGATCTATCAATCAATCAATCATTCGTTCATTTACTCATTTGCTCATTCATCACATTTCTGTGCCCTGTTTCCTCCAAAATAAGACATCCCCTGATAATAAGCCCAATCGGGCTTTTGAGTGCATGGCAATAAGGCCAAGCGCTTATTTCAGGGTTCAAAAAAATACCAGACAGGGTCTTATTTTGGGGGAAACACGGTATCTATCTATCTATCTATCTATCTATCTATCTATCTATCTATCTATCTATTATCTATTATCTATTATCTATTATCTATCATCTATCTATCATCTATATCTATCATCTAGCTAGCTATCTACCTACCTACCTATTATCTATCTATCTATCTATCTATCATCTATCTATCTATCTATCTATCTATCTATTATCTATCATCTATCTATCATCTATATCTATCATCTAGCTAGCTATCTACCTACCTACCTACCTATCATCTATCTATCTATCTACCTACCTACCTACCTACCGGTATCTACCCTGTTTCCCCCAAAATAAGACATCCCCTGATAATAAGCCCAATCGGGTTTTTGAGTGCATGGCAATAAGGCCAAGCGCTTATTTCAGGGTTCAAAAAAATACAAGACAGGGTCTTATTTTCGGGGAAACACGGTACCTCCTATTTGACCTAAGTTTCTTTACTTATTACCCTATCTATTTTTCCTCTAATTCTAGTGGCATCAACTATGATAAACCACTGCCTCCAATTCAAGTTGCATCTCTCCGAGCGGAGCGCATCGCAAAGGAAAAGAAGGTAGGTTGAAAGAGAAAGAAAGAAAGAAAGAGAGAGAGAGAGAGAGAGACAGAGAGAGAGGGAGAGAGAGAAAGAAAGGAGAAACAGAGAGAAAGTAAGAATGAATGAAAAAGGAGAGCGAAAGAAAGAAAGAGAAGAAAGATAGAAAGAAAGAAAGAAAGAAAGAAAGAAAGAAAGAAAGAAAGAAAGAAAGTGTTTTTGTGTTTTTAATTCTTGGGCCTATTTGCTGATCATGCTAAGTTGTAAGGCTGCCTTAGGGAGAAATACTGGGTGACTTTGAGCCGGTCGCCAGGAGACAGTGAGGTCTAGTTCCACTTTAGGCATGAAAGCCGGATAGATGACTTTGGGCCAGTCACTTTCTCTCAGCCCAGCCCACCTCACCCCAAGGGAAGAGCCCTGCTGCCAATTCATTGGCTCTCTTCTTCTTTCCAGGCTCTGGCAGAACAGCAGCGAGCTCAGCAACAAGCCGCCCCACAACAACAGCAGCAACAACAACAACAACAGCAGCAGCAGCAACAACAGCAGGCCGGGCAGCAAACAGCTCAGCCCTTGGCGGGGCAGCAAGCACAAACTCAGACCCAGGTGCAAGGCCAGGGCATCCAGCAGCCTCAAGGTGGGCTGCAGACGGCCGCGACCACGGTGGCAAACACAGCTGTGTTGGTAAGACCCGCTGGCCGGGGTGGGAAAAAGGAAAAGCTCTCTGTAAAGGAACCAAATAGGGCCACATGGCAAAAACTGGATTTTATGTGTGGCTTTGGAACAATTCCTTTCTCTTGGTTACCTCTCAGAGTTAGGAGAGACGAGGATTCGTGCTAAATAGTGTAGTAGTGGGGCGGTTCCCTACAAACCAGGAGACGGTGAGTTCTAGTCCCGCCTTAGGCGTGAAAGCCAGCTCGGTCATTTTGGGCCAATCAGCAAGAGACTGTGAGTTATGGTCCCCCTTCAGGCATGAAAGCTGTCCCGGTGACATTGGGCCAATCACCAGGAGACTGGGAGTTCTAGTCCCACCTTAGGCATGAAAGCCAGCTAGGTCACTTTGGGCCAATCAGCAGGAGACTGGGAGTTCTAGTCCCCCTTTAGACTTGAAAGCTGTCTCCGTGATTTTGGGTCAATCACCTGGAGACAGTGAGTTCTAGTCCTGCCTTAGTCATGAAAGCCAGCTAGGTCACTTTGGGCCAATCACTAGGAGATGGGAGTTCTAGTCCCACTTTAGGCTTGAAAGTTGCCCCAGTGACATTGGGCCAATGACCAGGAGACTGGGAATTCTAGTCCTCCCTTAGGTATGAAAGCTGGCTGGGTGACTTTGGGCCAATGACCAGGAGACTTGTGAGTTCTAGTCCCACTTTAAGCATGAAAGCCAGCTGGGTGACTCTGCCAATCACCAGGAGACTGGGACTTCTAGTCCTGCCTTAGCCATGAAAGCTGGCTGGGTTGGGCCAGTCCCTCTGTCTCAGCCCACCCCACCTCACTCGGATGATTGTTGTGGGGAAAAAAAGGAGGAGGAAGGTACATATTAGATATGTTTGCTGTTCTGAGTTCCTTGTAATAAAGGCGGGATAAAAAAATCCCGAATAAATAAATAATAAAGTAAATCTCCACTAGCCGCTTTAGAGTCAGGGAGTGATGAACAGAGGAGATCCACCCCCCTGCTTAAAGGATCAAGTCATGGGCCTGATGGGGTTAATACTGACCCCATCAGGCCCATTAATTTGAGGACCCAGATGGTTGGGGGCCAGAGGCTGACTCTGTAAACCGCTTAGAGAGGGCTGGAAAGCTCTGTGAAGCAGTATAGAAGTCTAAGGGCTATGGCTCTTCCTTTCCCCTCCCTCCCTCCCTCCCTCCCTCCTGCCTGCCTGCCTGCCTGCCTGCAAAGTGGTTGAATGCAGTATTGCAGGCTAATTCTGCTGACTGCCAGCTGCCAGCAGTTCAAGTTTCACCAGGCTCAAGGTTGACTTAGCCTTCCGTCCTTTCACGGTGGGTAAAATGAGAACCCAAATTGTTGGGGGCAAGAGGCTCACTCTGTAAACAGCTTAGAGAGGGCTGGAAAGCACTGTGAAGCTGTATATAAGTTTAAGGGCTATTGCTCTTCCTCTCCTCTCCTCTCCCCTCCCCTCCCCTCCTCTCCCTTCCTTCCTTCCTTCCCAGTGCTTAGAATGCAATATTGCAGACTATTTCTGCTGGCTGCCTGCAATTTGGCAGTTCGAATCTCACCAGGCTCAAGGTTGACTCAGCCTTCCATCCTTCCGAGGTCGGTAAAATGAGGACCCAGATTGTTGGGGGCAAGAGGCTGACTCTATAAAACCGCTTGGAGAGGGGCTGTAAAAGCGCCGTGAAGCGCTATATAAGTCTAAGGGCTATTGCTATATTAATGCTGGAAAACATCTGGAGGGGATCTGGAGAGCCTCTCCCTGGTTCCTCCTACCAATGTCAATGCCTTCTCTCCCTCTCTCCAGGCTGGCACCATGAAACCCACCGTGACCGGGGCCAACATACAAACAGGTATATCTGGCCAGTCCTTGCAAAGGGGAAAGCGGCAGAATAAATGTTCCCGCCCTCTCCCACCCCACACACCATACCCTTCCCTCCTCCCCCCGCCATTTCTGCTCCACCTGCAACCCGAGTGACCTCCCCTTTCCTTCCAGCCACTGTGAGCGTCAACACCATCACTGGGGTCCCCGCAACTACTTTTCAACCCATCAACAAGAGGTTGGCTTCACCCATTATACCCGGGACGCTGGCGGTGAGTGGCCGTTCCTCGGAGCAGAAAACTAAGACGGTGAATTTTGCAAAAAAAAAAAAAAAATAATGGCTACCTAGTATTAAAATGGGGTGGGGTGGGGTGGGGTGGGGTGGTGGGACAGCTTTTGGAGAAGAATAGGTAGGATTGGAGGTATTGGGGTTCATCGCACAGGCCTCCAGCTGTTCAGACTGGGTCTGTTTGGCATTTTTGACCACCTATCGAGTCCTTCCCAAGGACCTGGGATAGGCAGATGTGGATGTGTTAAAGGTATCATCAGTGCCTTTGTTAATGTCAGTGTCGCCGCCTTCTTTCTTTCTTTCTTTCTTTCTTTCTTTCTTTCTTTCTTTCTTTCTTCTCTCTTCTTTCTTTTTCTTTCTTTCTTTCTTTCTTTCTTTCTTTCTTTTTTCTTTCTTTCTTTCTTTCTTCCTTCCTTCCTTCCTTTCCTTCCTTCCTTCCTTCCTTCCTTCCTTCCTTTCTTTCTTTCTTTCTTTTCTTCCTTTCTTCTTCTTTTTCTTTTTCTTCTTCTTCTCCGCCTCCTCCTCCTTCTTCCTCCCTCCCTCCTCCTTCCTTTTCTTCCTCCTCCTCCTTCTCCTTCCTCCTCGTCTTTTAAATTTCTCCTGATGATACGGTGCGAACCTGACTTCTATCTCGGCTTTCTCTAAATGGCTCCGTCCTAGATATTCTCATTCGGTCTGTGCAGTTCGCATGAGCAAAACCGTTACTTGCAACAGGGAGAGAAAATTATGGTCTTCGCAGAGAAATACAGTTTTCTTAAAAGCTTCATGATATTCATTCCTTTTGAGAGCAGAAAGTGGTCTCTATCTAAAAGGCCGTTGATTTTTATTTGCTGATTCTGCTGGACTGTACTTTGGAGGGTGGGGGGGTGAAATATGAGGTTAAAAGAATGTTTGCTGAGTATTGAAACGTCAAGAAAGTAGATGTTCTAATTTTGAGTTAGAAATGGGCTTTGATAAAGATATTTTTTTCCTCTTCCTTCTCCTCTTCCTCTTCCTCCTCCCACCTCCTCCTTTTCCTTCCTCCTCCTCCTTCTTCTCCCTCTCCTCCTCTTCTTCTTCTTCCTCCTCTTCTTTTCTTCTTCCTCTTTTCTTCTCCTCCTCCTCCTTCCTCCTCCTCCTTCTTCTCCCTCTCCTCCTCCTTTCTTCTTCCTCTTCTTCTTCCCCTTCTTCCTTTTCTGCTGCTGCTGCTGCTGCTTCTCCTCCTCCTTACTACTACTACTACTACTACTGTGATAATACGAACCTCTATTTAAGTAACTTGAAAGTGGTTTGGCTGCATTGATCTAAAGACGTTTCCTATTAAATTATTATTATTCTGGACCAACATTCTGTCCTTCTAAGATTGGCATCCTTCCGTTACAAACCATGATGCGTTGTGTCTTAACAAGGGACCGTGTCGCCCTTTGGACGAAGTGGGGCCAAATTGTTACAGATGTGGCTGAAGACACTTGAGAGAGACAGGAAAGATTCAAAGGAAAAAAATTAGCTCCGAATGCGGATTTTTCAGCCTGCCAACCGGCATCGCAGCTCTCACAAGTCCGGTCCAGCGTGGCGAATTTAAACCGCAAATCCTAAAACCTTCCGATTTTTCTCCTTCCTTTTAGACCTCGGGAGCAGGAACTACCACCGCTCAGGTGGTCCATTCCCAGCAGAGAGCCACCGGCACGTCAGCCACCTCCACGGAACTGGTCACCCTCACGTCTACGCCCGGAGTTCGAGCGGTCACTTCGGTGACTGCCTCAGCTGTGGTGACCACGAACCTGACTCCAGTCCAGACTCAGCCGAGGTCTTTGGTCACTCAGGTGACGCCAGGTAAAACCTGTGGGGGGGCTGCATCCTTGAGAGTAGCGTTTTCCAACCTCAGCTGCTTTTTTCAGAAGGGTGGACTTCCAGCTCCCAGCATTCCCTAGCGGCCAGAGAATGCTGGGAGTTGAAGTAACGTGGTCAGTGCTAGTCAGCAGCAGACTCATCCCCCCACGTTTCTATGGGCGCCCCAAAATACACAAACCTCCATCCCTTGTATCATTAGCACTAATGATGTTACCTAGTTTGGATAATGAGACATTTAATATATTGATATCTGTCTGTCTGTCTGTCTGTCTGTCTGTCTGTCTGTCTGTCTGTCTATCTATCTATCTATCTATCTATCTATCTATCTATCTATCTATCTATAATATACTAACCATTTCTATAACCACAAACCTATCTAATTGGCAAAACCCTAAATCAAAGTTGCATTTTTCCCCCCACCTCAAAAGTGGTTTCCAAGCAGAAACAAAATCAATTCTGTTCAATTTAGCTATCTCTGCCATCTTATTTTTCCCTTCTTAATAGCAATAGCAGTTAGACTTATATACCGCTTCTCACTGCTTTCCAGCCCTCTCTAAGCGGTTTACAGAGTCAGCCTCTTGCCCCCAACAATTTGAGTTCTCATTTTACGCACCGTGAAAGGACGGAAGTCTAAGTCAACCTTGAGCCTGGTGAGACTTGAACTGCTGGCAGCTGGCAGTCAGCAGAATTAGCCTACAATACTGCATTCAACCACTTTGCAGGCAGGCAGGCAGGCAGGCAGGCAGGCAGGCAGGAAGGAAGGAGGGAGGGAGGGAAGGAGGGAGAGGAAAGGAAGAGCCATAGCCCTTAGACTTATATACCGCTTCACAGTGCTTTCCAGCCCTCTCTAAGCGATTTACAGAGTCAGCCTCTGGCCCCCAACAATCTGAGTCCTCATTTTACCCACCTTGGAAGGATGGAAGGCTGAGTCAACCTTGAGTTGGTCAGGATTGAACTGCTGGCAATCAGCAGAGTTAGCCTGCAATGCTGCATTTTAACCACTATGTACAATGGATGGATGGATGGATGGATGGATGGATGGATGGATGGATGGATGGATGGATGGAAGGAAGGGAGGAAGGGAGGAGGAAGGACAATAGCAATAGCATTTAGACTTATATACCACTTCAAAGTTCTTTCCAGCCCTCTCTAAGTGGTTTATAGAGTCGGCCTCTTGCCCCCAACAATCTGGGTCCTCATTTTACCCACCTCGGAAGAATGGAAGGCTGAGTCAACCTTGAGCCCTGTGAGGATTGAACTGCTGGCAATCAGCAGAGTTAGTCTGCAATGCTGCATTTTAACCTATAACCACTGTACAATGGATGGATGGATGGATGGATGGATGGATGGATGGATGGAGGAAGGAAGGAAGGAAGGAAGGAAGGAAGGAAGGAAGGAAGGAAGGAAGGAAGGAAGGAAGGAAAAAAGAGCAGTAGCACTTAGACTTCTATACTGCTTCAAAGTTCTTTCCAGCCCTCTCTAAGCGGTTTTACAGAGTCAGCCTCTTGCCCCCAACAATCTGGGTCCTCATTTTATCCACCTCGGAAGGATGGAAGGCTGAGTCAACCTTGAACCTGATGAGATTCTAAATGCCAAATTGCAGGCAGTCGGCAGGCAGCAGAAGCTGCTTTGCAGTACTGCACTCTAACCACTGCGCCACCGCAGCTCATGATTTTTTTTCTTTTTTTCCCCCTCCAGCTGCTGCAGCCAGCGTGCAACTCTCCGGAAAGACCATCAATCCAAATAATTTACAACTCCTACGGCAACAGCAGCAGCAGCAGCAACAACAGCAGCAGGCCACAGGACAGGTCCAAGTTCCCCAGATCCAAAGCCCAGGCCAGATGCCATCGCAACCCCAGATTAAGACTGTTGGCAAGATCTCCCAGGTGAGGAAGAGGAGGGTCTCTGCCTCTGTGGTTCAGAAGCTGGGCAATCCTTCCCTCTCTCCCACTGCTTCGGCTTCCAAAGAAAGCCACTTTTCCCAGGGCTTCCTCTTCCCAGCTCAGGGAAGCTAGGGGTGAAATCCAGCAGGTTTTGACAGGTTCCGGAGAACCGGTAGTGGAAATTTTGTGTAGTTCGGAGAACCGGCAAATACAACTCTGGCTGACCCCAGAGTGGTGTGGGAATGGAGATTTTGCAGTAACCTTCCCCTGGAGTGGGGTGGGAATGGAGATTTTGCAGTAACCTTTCCCTGGAGTGGGGTGGGAATGGAGATTTTGCGGTATCCTTCCCCTGGAGTGGTGTGGGAATGGAGATTTTGCGGTATCCTTCCCCTGGAGTGGGGTGGGAATAGAGCTTTTGCAGTATCCTTCCCCTGGAGTGGGCAGGGAATGGAGCTTTTGCAGTATCCTTCCCTTGGAGTGGGGCAGGGAATGAAGATTTTGCAGTATCCTTCCCCTGGAGTGGGGAGGGAATGGGGATTTTGCAGTATCCTTCACCTGGAGTGGGGCAGGGAATGGAGATTTTGCAGTATCCTTCCCCTGGAGTGGGGTGGGAATGAAGATTTTGCAGTATCCTTCCCCTGGAGTGGGGAGGGAATGGGGATTTTGCAATATCCTTCCCCCAGGAGTGAGGTGGGAATGAAGATTTTGCAGTATCCTTCCCTGGAGTGGGGTGGGAATAGAGCTTTTGCAGTATCCTTCCCCTGGAGTGGGCAGGGAATGGAGCTTTTGCAGTATCCTTCCCTTGGAGTGGGGCAGGGAATGAGATTTTGCAGTATCCTTCCTGAGTGGAGGGAGGGAATGGGGATTTTGCAGTATCCTTCCCTGGAGTGGGCAGGGAATGAGATTTTGCAGTATCCTTCCCCTGGAGTGGGGATTGGGAATGAGATTTTGCAGTATATCCTTCCCCTGGAGTGGGGTGGGAATGAAGATTTTGCAGTATCCTTCCCTGGAGTGGGAGGGAATGGGATTTTGCAGTATCCTTCACCTGGAGTGGGCAGGGAATGGAGATTTTGCAGAGTATCCTTCCCCTGGAGTGGGGTGGGAATGAAGATTTTGCAGTATCCTTCCCCTGGAGTGGGGAGGGAATGGGGATTTTGCAATATCCTTCCCCCGGAGTGGGGTGGGAATGAAGATTTTGCAGTATCCTTCCCCTGGAGTGGGGTGGGAATAGAGCTTTTGCAGTATCCTTCCCCTGGAGTGGGCAGGGAATGGAGCTTTTGCAGTATCCTTCCCTTGGAGTGGGGCAGGGAATGAAGATTTTGCAGTATCCTTCCCCTGGAGTGGGGAGGGAATGGGGATTTTGCAGTATCCTTCCCCTGGAGTGGGGCAGGGAATGGGGATTTTGCAGTATCCTTCACCTGGAGCGGGGTGGGAATGGAGGTTTTGCAGTATCCTTCCCCTGCCACGCCCACCAAGCCACGCCCACAGAACGGTAGTAAAAAAAAAATAGAATTCCACCACTGAGGGAAACCCTACAAGAAGTTGGCAATTTACCTTCTTTGGGGGCTTCGGCTTCCACCCACCAGGAGCAGCTCATCAAGTTCCAGAAGCAGAAGATGCAAGCAATGCAACAACAAACCTCCCAGCCTCAGGGAGCCCCCGGTGCGCAACAACAACAGGCAGCCCAGGTCCAGGTGCAACAACAACAGACGCAGCAGCTCACGGCGGTAGCCGCCTCCAGGCCAAGCGCAGTCCTGGCTGGCACCACGGTCACCGGCCTCCAAGTAGCCCGGTTGGTGAGTGACCCCCTTCACCTTCCCAGGGTGGTCCAGCGTTTCGCTGGGTCTCAGAGGACAGACCGTTCTCCCTAAAGTGTCTCTCCTTTTGTTCACTCATCTCATTAAGATTTTTAGAATTTTATTGAGGGTTGCATCAGGGCTGTGATTGACCTCAAGAGGGGGGGGGGCAGGTGGGCATGGCCAACCGGGTGGGTGTGGCCAACTGGGTGGGCGTGGCCAGCTTGAAGCCAGTCAATGGGCGTGGCTGACTGGGTGGGCATGGCCAGCTTGAAGCCAGTCAATGGGCGTAGCTGACTAGGTGGGCGTGGCCATCTTGAAGCCACTCTGGGCGTAGCTGACTGGGTGGGCGTGGCCAGCTTGAAGCCAGTCAGTGGGCGTAGCTGACTGGGTGGGCGTGCCCATCTTGAAGCCACTCAATGGGCGTAGCTGACTGAGTGGGCGTGGCCAGCTTGAAGCCAGTCAATGGGCGTAGCTGACTGGGTGGGCGTGGCCAGCTTGAAGCTACTCAATAGGTGTAGCTGACAGGTGGGCGTGGCCAGCTTGACGCCACTCCCCAAACTGCTGGCATGTTTCCTCTTAGCGGTTGTGATCAGCCCTAAACGAACATATTTTATTAGAACAGCTGAGAATTACTTCATTCTCAGCTTAGTTCAAATTAATTCCAAAACAAATCCTTTGTAAACACTCCTTCGGCCTTATCATCAACCTTTGTCTTCTTTTGGCACCCTGCCAGAGGCTTTTCTTGGCAAAAGTTCAGAAGCAAGAGATGCTGACAAGAAGCAAATGTAGCAATGTTACTTTCCTTCAAAGAGCTCAAGAGCCCTTGCTGGTCTGTTTTAAGCCTTATGGGAGGGGCCAATCATCTCCTGGCCTTACTCCTGAGTCGTCCTTTTTGCTTTAGCTGCTCTTGCCTTCTGGCAGCTCTGTGCATGCCTGCACTAGGAACAGGCTCCTCCTGTTCCTCTGCCTCTCTGCTATCTGCCTCTGGAGGCTCCGGAGTCCGCGCATCACTCCCAGATGGCCCTGGCCCCATCTCTCCCTCTGACGCAGAGCCCTCATCCGAGCCTTCCCCAGACTCCAGGACTGGCCCATGTTCTTCCTCAGCCTCCTCACTGTTCAGCTCCACAGGCTGCTGGCGGACCACAACACTAGCATTGGGTAGACTGGTCCGAAGCCACCCTGGCCGACCCCTTACATTTTCTAGGACGGTTCGCGGGCCAGATCCAACCACATTGCAGGCCGGGTCCAGACCCCGGGCCTTGCATTTGACACGCCTGGACTAGACGGCCCCAGTTGCCCCGCCTCTTGCTTTGCACCTGTCCAATCATCCCGCTTCCTTCCTGCTTAGACGCGTGTAGCTGCTTCTCAGCTCCAAGCCCAAAGCCAGATCCCAGGTCAGACGCCTCAAGCAGCCCAAGTGGCTTTGACCAAGCCGCCCGTGATGTCCGTCCCGGTGGTGTCGTCGGCAGGGGTGACCGCCCTCCCCGTTACCGTCTCCGGAATCAGCGTGGCGATTGGGCAGCCGCAGAAAGCAGCAGGTAATTGGGTCGGAAAGGATTTGGATGGAAAATGGGGCCGAGGTGTTTTTTTTTCGTTTAGCTGAATCGTTTGTTCATCCAATTTTTGTAGCCGCCCAGTCAATGAATCAATGAGCGGCTTGCCACTCAAAAAAAATTAAATAAAAAAAGATGGACAGGTAATCCTCCACTTACAACCATTTGTTTAGTGACCGTTCGAAGTTAAAAGAGCCCTGAAAAAAGTGGCTTGTTTTGACATCTCTTCTTTGCATCCTGAGCAGGAGGGCAGGCAGTGATGGCTCAGCCGCTCCACGTCCAACAGTTTCTGAAGGTGAAACAAGCTCAGCACCACCAGGCAGCCCAGCAGAAGGTCATCCAGCCACAGGTGGCCCAAGGACAGGCAGGTGTTCAACAGAAGGTCAGTCTCCCTCCTCCTTCTCCTCAAACACCTTTTCCTTCCAGCACTGATAATGTTACCTAGTTGGGTAATGAAATGTCTGCAAGAAAATCTGCAAGACTCTAGACCAGGAGTGGGCAAATGTGGCTCTTTTACAACCTGTGTGTCAGGTTTCGATGCTATCTCAAAATAAATGAATTTCCAAACTGCCGATCTTTGAGGAAATTTTCTCTTTATTGAGCATAGTGATCTGCCCCTGGCTCTTTCGCAGTCAGCACTGACCTTTGCCCCCCAAGCCCTCCCTTTCCGATCCCCAATTCTCTGCGTCTCATTGGCTATCTTCCAAGCCACTCTCCTCATCCCATCTCCATCAGATCACAGGAATGTGTCCCCCCCCCTCCCATCTCCGAGGAGACAGAATCTTCAAAGGAATTAAGTAGGCAAAAGTTCAAGCTTCTCCTCTCCTTTTCATATGTCAGCGCTGGAACGCTGACACTGTGGACTTCAACTCCCAGAATTCCTGAGACAGCCAAGCTGGCTCAGAAATTCTGGGAGTTGAAGTCCACAGGTTGTAAAAGAGCCACATTTGCCCATCCCTGGTCTAGAGTGACACCCATCATAACCCTCCGTTCCTGGATGGTCACCGGATCAATTCCCAGCAGGTCACGGTCCAGACCCAGCAGCCAGCGTCTCAGCAGCAGAAAGTCTACGCCACCCAGCCGGCCATCAAAGCCCAATTCCTACCGACGCCGATTTCTCAGCCCCAGAAGTCAGGGGGTGCGCAGCAGGTCCAGACCCAAATACAGGTAAAGAGGCACCCCAGCTTCATTTCATTCCTCGGGGGTGGGTGGGTGGGTGGGAAGGAGAAGGAAACCGCGGAAAACTTCCGCTTGGATTCTTCGCTGCTTTCTCAACATTTCCATCCAACCCCCAAGCGCATGCAAGGCAGCCTTTCGACGGCACTTTGGCTCGCAATTATGGTTGTTAAGTTGTGACGGTTGCCAAGCAGGTCATTGTGTGTAAATGCCCACTGTGCGTAAATGCCCCCCCTTTTTTTTGTGACGGTTGTAACATGAACGGCGCAGTCATTTTGCGAAGCCATTATTAAATACATGAGGGTTTTTTTTTAAACTGGAAAGCAGAATCAAATACTGATTACCCTAAAAAAAAGTCATCAGTTGAGGCAGTGGTGGAATTCAATTTTTTTTTTTACTACCGGTTCTGTGGGCGTGGCTTGGTGGGCGCCGCAGGGGAAGGATACTGCAAAATCTCCATTCCCTCCTCACTCGGGGGCCAGCCAGAGGTGGTATTTGCCGGTTCTCCGAACTACTCAAAATTTCCGCTATCGGTTCTCCAGAACCTGTCAGAACCTGTTGGATTTCACCCCTGAATTGAGGTCACGTGATTGCAAACAGCTGAAAACACGGGTCAGTTGCCTAAGCGCCCAAAATGTGGTCACATGGCTCTTTTGGGGGAAAGAGAGGGTGGCCATCGGAACTTCAGATCTGGGTCGTAAGTCCCTTTTTCAGGGGCCGCTGTAACTTTGAATGGGCACTAAACAACCAGTCGTAAATCAAGGACAACCTGTAAGAACCCATGGACCAGGTTTGCACATAAAACTGATGGAAGACAAGGTCTCTAGTCTTTGTAATAAACATTGGCTTGGCTTGGCTTGGCTTGGCTTGGCTTGGCTTGGCTTGGCTTGCTTGGCTTTGGCTTGGCTTGGCTTGGCTTGGCTTGGCTTGGCTTGGCTTGGCTTGACGGAAGACAAATCCACCTGCTGTATGTTGTTGAATTGCGCGCCCTCCAACCCCGCTCTCACACATCCTAATATCTTGTTCTTAAAGGTGGCCAAGATCCCACAGGTGGTCTCCCAACAAACAGCGGTGGCTAACATCCAGCAGGTGGTTTCGGTTTCCCAACAGGTAAGGTTTTCAAGAACCTGTTGCCTCTTCCAGGTGTGCCCTGTCTGGAAGCAGCTTCCTCACAGAAGGCAGCTGTGATCTCGAAGCTTAGTGTGATGGCAGTCTCATCTTTCTCAGAAAGGCGTTAAAATTGCCCCACATTAGACCAACCGCTCGAGGCAAATCTATTTTCGGGCTGTTGGTTGGAGCTCCAGGCTTGGCAATTTGGTTGCAAACATTTCATCACCATTCATGAGCCACAGTGGCGCTCCTTCCTTCCTTCCTTCCTTCCTTCCTTCCTTCCTTCCTTCCTTCCATCCATCCATCCATCCATCCATCCATCCATCCATCTATCTACCTATCCATCCATTGTACATAGTGGTTCCTTCCTTCCTTCCTTCCTTCCTTCCTTCCTTCCTTCCTTCCTTCTATGGTGTGCAGTGTTAGAATGCAGAATTGCAGGCTAACTCTGCCCACTGCCAGCAGTTCAATCCTGACTGGCTCAAGGTTGATTCAGCCTTTCTATCCTTCCGAGGTCTGTAAAACGAGGACCCAGATTGTTGGGGGCAAGAGGCTGACTCTGCAAACCGCTTAGAGAGGGCTGTAAAGCACTGTGAAGCATTATATAAATCTTAAGTGCTATTGCTATTCAAGGAGACATCGTCAGTGCGCTTTGAGTTGTTCTCGTGCACAAGGCCCCTGCACTGACAGACGAGCACGACTCAAAGGCGTGCGGACGATGTCTCCTCGAACGGTGACGAAACGTTTGCAACCAAATGGCCAAGCTCGGAGCTCAGCCCAACAGCCCAACTACCAACCTGAGTAACTGATATTCAAATACATTTCAAAGCTATGTTCATCCGATCCACCGTGGATGGAAATCTTGCAGTCCTCCAGATGTTGCTTTGAAGCAACTCCTAGTTGTCCATCCGCGTGAACCCCTGCTGGTAGGCCTGCAGGATTTACTGGTCGGCTTCTCCTTGCAAAGCCATTTTCAACACACAATGAAAATAAGAGAAGGTAGAGAGGGGAAGTTGAAATTTGCAAAAAGAGGAAACAAAAAGCAAGTCCACTGGGATTTTTTTAAAAGGAGGAGATCCAACCTAGAACTAAGAAATTTTCTGACAGTGAGAACAATTCATCAGTGGAACAACTTGCCTCCAGAAGTTGTGAATGCTCCAACACTGGAAGCTTTTTTATTTTATTTTATTTTTTAAAGTTTTTAATTAAACACAAAACCACACCCAATGTATAATACAAAATAGGGAGAAGCAAAGGAATTTTTTCTTCATCTTCAGGTCTTCCAAAATTCTCTTTGCATTGGCACTGGCATTATTTCTTCCAAGTTCCCGATTGTGTAGTCCACAAATGGTTGCCATATCCTCCAAAATATATTTTCTTTCAATAGTCCTTTTTTGAATTTTATATCACACGTTAACTTATCATTAAGAGCAATTTTCCAAACTTCTCTGAACCATTCATTTATTTTGTATTCAATATTCAATTTCCAGTATCTTGCAATCACAATTCGTCCCATAATGACCAATATCCTTACAAGCTCTCTTTCATCAATTTTTAACACCTTGTCATTCAACTTTAATATGAGGATGGTATCTACTCCCAATTTTACCTTCTTTTTAATTATTTTACTAGATTCTTCTTCTATTTGTAACCAAAAATTCTTCACTTTACGACATCCATACCACATGTGTTCGTATAACACTGGAAGCTTTTAAGAAGATGTTGGACAACCATTTGTCTGGGATATTATAATAGCACTAGCCCTTAGACTTATATACCGCTTTGTAGTGCTTTATAGCCCTCTCTAAGCAGTTTACAAAGTCAGCCTATTGCCCCCAACAATCTGGCTCCTCATTTTATCCACTTCGGAAGGATGGAAGGCTGAGTCAACCTATAATGCCTCCTGCTTGAGAAGGGGGTTGGACTAGAAGACCTCCAAGTTCCCCTTCCAACTCTGTCATTCGTGTTTAAAAGCCAAGCATCTGTTCCTCAAGAATGCCACAACTTTACGCCCCAATGCATTTGCTGAAACCGAAACACACCCCAAGTATCTACATTTAGGCAAGAAAAACCAAATGCACAGGTACGGTATAGGTGGCACCTCGCTCAATAGCAGTAGCTGTGAGAGGGATCTTGGAGTCCTGGTGGACAATCACTTAAATATGAACCAGTCGTGTGCTGCAGCCTCCAAAAAAGCCAACACAGTTCTAGGCTGCATTAACAGAGGGATAGAATCAAGATCATGTGAAGGGTTAATACCACTTCATAAGGCCTTAGTAAGGCCACACTTGGAATCCTGCATCCAGTTTTGGTCACCAGGATGTAAAAAAGATGTTGAGATTCTAGAAAGAGTGCAGAGAAGAGCATCAAAGATGATTAGGGGACTGGAGGCTGAAACATACAAAGAACGATTACAGGAACTGGGTATGTCTAGTTTAATGAAAAGAAAGACTAGGGGAGACATGATAGCAATGTTCCAATATCTCAGGGGCTGCCACGAAGAAGAGGGAGTCAAGCTCTTCTCCAAAGCACCTGAGGGCAGGACAAGAAGCAACGGGTGGAAACTCATCAAGGAGAGAAGCAACCTAGAACTAAGGAGAAATTTCCTGACAGTTAGAACAATTCATCAGTGGAACAACTTGCCTCCAGAAGTTGTGAATGCTCCAACACTGGAAGTTTTTAAGAAGATGTTGGACAACCATTTGTCTGAAGTGGTGTAGGGTTTCCTGCCTAAGCAGGGGGTTGGACTAGGTCCCTTTCCAACACTGTTATCCTATTTCTTCTATTTACCTTAGCTTGTAGGGAAATGAAGCCTCCCCCTGTACCCACAGTAACAGAGTTGGAAGGGACCTTGGAGGTCATCTAGTCCAACCCCCTTGCTCACGCAGGAGACCTGTACTAAGGATTCGAACCACCGAACTGCCGACCTTTCTGATCGACCAGCTCAGCGTCTTAGCCACTTGAGCCAGGTTGCCTTCCCTGACTTCTCTTTGCTTTCTCCCTCCCTCCCCCCCCCCCACCAGGTTCAAGCTCAGCCCCAAACGGTCACCTTGTCTCAGACCACAGCGGGGCAACACCAAGTCCAGGTCATCCCAGCCACCACCGCCACGGCTCAAGTCGTCCCCCAGAAACTGATCCAACAGCAAGTGGTAACCACCGCCTCCCCGCAGATCCAAGCCTCGGTCGTGCCGAACCCTGCCCAGGCGCCCGCCCCGCCCGACGGGCAGAGTCAGCCAACGAAAGTGCAAATGAGGGCGCCTGTCCGGTTAAAGGCTCCGAACAAACCCAGCTGAGTCCTTCACCTTTTCATGGCGGCAAGCCAGGGGGGGAGAGAGAGAGAGAGGGAGAAGGAGAGAGAGAGAGGGAGAAGGAGAGAGAGAGAGAGCTCTCTAGGTGGCCTCCCATCCAGCGAGATCGGAAATCAGGCGTCTCTCCTGCGAAACTTCCAGGGCTGTTTTCTCCCTGCTCTCCTCCAGACGTCTCTGCTTCCCGGACAGATTCGTGGAAAGATTTTGAAATGCAACTCCCGAGGAAATGCCATTTTTTTCCCCGAACTCCTCCGTTAGCCCGACCGCTCGCCGAGACGCTCACTGCCCTTTCGGTGGAAACCCCAAAGTTGCTTCTCCAGTTGTTGTGTGGGTAGCAACGCCGGTCGTTATCGTCACCCCTGTCCGATGGGGAAAATCTTTGTGGGGTGCAAAGCCGGACATTGTCCGGGCCTCGCTTATCCAAGGGGGGAGGTGGGGGGTGGGTGGGTAGGACAGAAAGTTTTGTCCAAAGCAGGGGATCTCCAACCTTGGCGACTTTTAAGCCTGGTGGACTTCAACTCCCAGAATTCCCTGGGGAATTCTGGGAGTTGAAGTCCTCCAGGCTTAAAAGTCGCCAAGGTTGGGGACCCCCTGGTCCAAAGCACTCCCTGCTCCGTTGAGCTGACAAATGTGAAGATTTTGTAAGTATCTGTAATTATGCATCATATTTCAGTCACCGGGGTTTTTTTTGGGTGGGGTGGGGTGGGGAGAGGTTTGAGCCTTTTTTAAACAAACAAACAAACAAACATTAACTTGTGGCACGTTGGTTTGTGGGGGTGGGTGGGGTGTCAGGCGTTTTGCTTACTGTTTCGCTTAATTCGGTCTTTGTGCTTGTTGCGTATGTGTGTGCGTGCGTTCTTTCCTTCTTTTGTACAGAGAAACTCTTCGTTTTAAGCTTCCGCTTTTCCCTTTTTCACGGTTTCAGATATTCAGTGTGCTAACACGTAATTGGTTGGTTGGTTGGTTGGTCGGTCTTTTTTTTTTTAAAAAAGGTATTAATATTATGTGACAGTAAGTGTATTTCATCGTCGCCCACCATTCTCAGCCCCTTTTTCATGGGTGGAAGAAGAAAAAAAAACAAACAAAAAAACATGTTTTATTGCTCGTCCAATGTTCTGTTCTTGTGGGTTTTTTTTATTTTAGTGGGGCTTCCACGCTGAAGGAAATTTAACTTACAAGTTTCCAGCATTGGTTTTGGCCCTTTTCGCTTTGCGGTCTTGTTTTAAAAGTTCAGCTGTGTTTCCATTTCAGAGGGATAGAGGAGAGATATTCAGGCAACTTATTATTATTTCTTTTTCTATCAACACCAAAACAACAGAGGTATTTTTCAGACCTTCGGTTGTTTGAAACAAACCTTTTCTTCCTTTTTTTTTCTTTTTTCTTTTCTTTTCGTTCTTTTTCTTTCTTTCTCTTTCTTTCTTTCTTTCTTTCTTTCTTTCTTTCTTTCTTTCTTTCTTTCTTTCTTTCTCCTTTCTTCTAATTCTTCTTCCTCCTCCTCCTCCCCCTTCCTCCTCCTCCTTCTTTTCTTCTCCTCCTCCTCTACCTCCTCTTCCTCCTCCCACTCCTTTTTCCTCCTCCTCCTCCTCCTCCTTTTCTCCTCCTCCTCCCATACTAACTTATATACTGGCACTCATGCCAAACTTCCGGACAATACAGATATCTGTCCTACCTCCAGATGTTCCCAAGTTGAGATCAGTGCTGGCCACCTAACTTTGTCATCTCTGCTCTTTCGAACAAGCACAATTTCTTACCCCTTTTGTTGTTGCCTTTTTGCTCTTCTAAACGCCGTATCCTTTCTATTTTGGAGCCTCGTTTTTTTTTTTTTTCAAAAAAAGGTATGCTTTTTAAAATTAAAAAAATAAATAAATAAAAACCTTTCTACATAAAGGAAGGTAGACATCGTTGAAGTTCTTTTACCCAAAACCTATTTCATACCATAGACTTGTATTTTATCAGTTAAGTTTCTGAGAAGGAGCCGTTAGGGAGTGATATAATTCATTTGAAAAAAACCAAGATATTTGGGGGGAGCTGTTTGGCCTCGAGTACCCCTACAAGAGTGGGATCTTGGCAAATTAGGGCCCCCACCTTAAAGAGTCCTCTCGCTCTCCTTCCCACCTTCCATGCAAATCTACCAGTCAAAACTAATTTTGCTCCCCAAATATGCTAAAATCTTACGTCTGTACACAAGGCTATAAATCCCTCTTCCTTAATCTCAGCAACCATAAGCGGGGTTGGACTTCAACTCCCAGAATTCCCCAGCCAACCGGCTGCGAAATTGTGGGAGTTAGAAGTTCAACCCCGCTTAATGTTACTGAGGTTAAAGGGAACACCGCTGTAAAATGAACTCTGTACGCATAAAGTAACATCACCAATTTCAATTTCACTGTGCTGGCTTTCGAGTATGTCTGATTTCAACGGAAAAAAACGTGCACGATTTCCGTGTCTTGATTTTTCACGGGGAAAAAAAAAATGCTAATTCGGTGGTTCCACATTTCTGATTGCCCCTTCCTTCCTTTCTCCCCTTGGTAAAACTGACTTGTAAATTACCTTTATGAAGATAAAAATAATTTGTACTTTTGGCTGTAGGATTGGAAGGATTTGTGTTGTATCTTACCTGAAAGTGTATTAAAAGTGTACATTTTTATAACATTCTTGTAACTGTGCGTACCTGAAGTGTGTTTTGTCTCATCTGGCCTCCCCCACTCTGACATTTAGGGAGATGGGAGCCTAAAATCTTGGAAGTTTTTTTAATAAATCAGCCGTGCCGATCAAAACAGGTCTGTTCTTGCCACCTTATCATCCTCACAATGTAAATTTTTTAATTGTGTTGAAACTTTTCCAGCTTTGCAGACTTAAGAGGGGAAAAAAAACCACTCCCCAACTGCTTATTCCCATATTTCCCCATCAGCCTTCATCATCATCATCATCTAAAGGTAAAGGTTCCCCTAGCACATATGTGCTAGTTGTTCCCGACTCTAGGGGGCGGTGCTCATCTCCGTTTCTAAGCCGAAGAGCCAGTGCTGTCCGAAGACGTCTCCGTGGTCATGTGGCCGGCATGACTCAACGTCAAAGGTGCACGGAACGCTGTTCCCTTCCCACCAAAGGTGGTCCCTATTTTTCTACTTGCATTTTTTTTTTAACGTGCTTTCAAACTGTTAGGTTGGCAGAAGCTGGGACAAGTCACGGGAGCTCACCCCGTTAGGATTCGAACCACTGAACTGCCGACTTTTTGATTGACAAGCTCAGCATCTTAGCCACTGAGCCACCACATCCCAATCATCATTATCTAAAGACCCCATAATCCCTTGTGGGGTGGAGTCTGGGCAACTGAATGGAGCTGAGTGTTTACTGGCCGGATGCCTTTCCTGTCGCCAATGCGGAATTTTGTTCAGCTGATATATTCTCATCGTGCCCAGAGAAAGAAATATCTGCCTCTATCTAGGATCGAACTCACAGCCTCCTGATTGTGAGGTGAGAGCTTCACCTCTAGGCCACCGGTACCACTCTATTTCCCCATCAGCCTTGAAGGAAGTTTAAAGAGAAGAATTTTAAAAATGCAGGTAGTCCTCAACTTACAACCACAACTGAGCCCAGAATTTATGTTGCTAAATTGATAAATTACGTTAGGTGAGTTGAGTTTTGCCCTAGTTTACGACTTTTCTTGCCACCATTGTTAAGTGAATCATCGCAGTTGTTAAATTAGTAACACGGTTGTTAAGCGAATCTGGTTTCCCCATTGTCGGAAGGTCGCAAAAGGGGGATTACCAGACCCCAGGGCACCGCAAAGGTCATCAATACAAATAGCCAGTTGCCAAGCATCTGAGTTTGGCTCCTGTGACGGTCCTAAGTGTGAAAAAATGAAAGATGCTGCCACGGTCATAAGTGTGAAAAACGGTCATATGTTCCATCTTTTCAGCGCCGTTGTAAGTTCGAATGGTGGCTAAACTTTGAACTGTTGTAAGTCGAGGACTACCTCATTCCATGTTTCCCCATCAGCCTTGGGGGAATGTTTAAACAGAAGAATTTTTTAAAAATACATATTTCGTTTCCTCTGTTCCAGTTTGGTTTGTATCCGTTCTTATTGTAGAATGGAATGGAATGGAATGGAATGGAATAGAATAGAATAGAATAAATAGAATAGAATAGAATAAGAAAGCAGAATAGAATAGAATAGAATAGAATAAGAAAGCAGAATAGAATAGAATAGAATAGAATAGAATAGAATAGAATAAGAAAGCAGAATGGTATGGAATGGAATAGAATAGAATAGAATAGAATAGAATAGAATAGAATAGAATAGAATAAGAAAGCAGAATAGAATAGAATAGAATAGAATAGAATAGAATAAGAAAGCAGAATGGTATGGAATAGAATAGAATAGAATAGAATAGAATAAGAAAGCAGAATAGAATAGAATAGAATAGAATAAGAAAAGAATAGAATAGAATAGAATAGAATAGAATAGAATAAGAAAGCAGAATGGTATGGAATGGAATAGAATAGAATAGAATAGAATAGAATAGAATAAGAAAGCAGAATGGTATGGAATAGAATAGAATAGAATAGAATAGAATAGAATAGAATAGAATAAGAAAGCAGAATGGTATGGAATAGAATAGAATAGAATAGAATAGAATAAGAAAGCAGAATAGAATAGAATAGAATAGAATAGAATAAGAAAGCAGAATGGTATGGAATAGAATAGAATAGAATAGAATAGAATAGAATAAGAAAGCAGAATAGAATAGAATAGAATAGAATAAGAAAGCAGAATAGAATAGAATAGAATAGAATAGAATAGAATAGAATAAGAAAGCAGAATGGTATGGAATGGAATAGAATAGAATAGAATAGAATAGAATAGAATAAGAAAGCAGAATGGTATGGAATAGAATAGAATAGAATAGAATAGAATAGAATAGAATAGAATAAGAAAGCAGAATGGTATGGAATAGAATAGAATAGAATAGAATAGAATAAGAAAGCAGAATAGAATAGAATAGAATAGAATAGAATAGAATAGAATAAGAAAGCAGAATGGTATGGAATAGAATAGAATAGAATAGAATAGAATAGAATAGAATTCTTTATTGGCCAAGTGTGATTGGACACACAAGGAATTGGTCTTGGTGCATATGCTCTCAGTGTACATAAAAAGACAAGATACATTCGTCAAGAATCATAAGGTGCAACACTTAGTGATAGTCATAGGGAACAAATATGCAATCAAATCATACTAGGAAACGATCAATATAAATCGTAAGGATACAAGCAACAAAGTTACAGTCATGCAGTCATAAGTGGAAGGAGATGGGTGATAGGAACAATGAGAAGATTAATAGTAGTGCAGACTTAGTGAATAGTTTGATAGTGTTGAGGGAATTATTTGTTTAGCAGAGTGATGGCGTTTGGGGAAAAAACTGTTCTTGTGTCTAGTTGTTCTGGTGTGCAGTGCCCTATAACGTCGTTTTGAGGGTAGGAGTTGAAACAGTTGATGTCCAGGATGCGAGGGGTCTGTAGATATTTCCCAGCCCTCTTTTTGACTCGTGCAGGATACAGGTCCTCAACGGAAGGCAGGTTGGTAGCAATTGGTTTTTTCTGCAGTTCTAATGATCCTCCGAAGTTTCTGTCTCTCTTGTTGGGTGGCAGAGCCAAACCAGACAGTTATGGAGGTGCAGATGACAGACTCAATAATTCCTCTGTAGAACTGGATCAGCAGCTCCTTGGACAAGTTGAGCTTTCTGAGTTGGTGCAGAAAGAACATTCTCTGTTGGGCTTTTTTTTGATGATGTTTTAATAAATAGTTTTAATAATATATAGCGGGGGGGGAAGAGACCAGGGGGAGCAATAGGCGATGCCCCTTTAGGAAGGACTGGTTTTTGTTTTTTCTTTTGCCCAGCCAGATGTGCTACATTCCCACGCTCCCAATATTTCCCCTCCCCTCCCCTCGGGTCTTTTCCCGAGCCCCACATAACTCACCCAAAGCCCCCCATCCCCAAAGCCTCACTCTCCCCGCCCCCCACCTCCAAGAGCCAGGCGAGGCATTGATTTGCAAGGGCGCCCGGGAGCGCTGGGTTGCAACTCCTTGGCAACCCCGGGGAGGAGGAGGAGGAGGAGGAGGAGCCGGTGGGCAAGGCGGCGCCTGGCGGGGCTTCCTTCCGCGCACGTGGGGCAGCAGCCGCGGTCCGGCGAGGGAAGCTCTGGAGCTCGGGGCTATGGCGGAGGCTGCGGGCGAGAGAGAAGCCGAAATGCGGCTGGCCGCTTGCTTGGAGGAGGCGCTGGGCAGCCGCCGGTGCGCCAACCGCGTCTTCGAGATCCTGGAGCTTTTGCAGGTGGGCGCAGAGCAGCGCGGCGGGGAAGGGCAGGAGCCTCGGGCCCTTGGAAGGTTGTGTGGTTGTGTGTTTGTGTGTGTGTTGTATGCATGTGCAATAGTCTCGGGCCCTTGGAAAGTTGTGTGTGTGTGTGTCTGTTGTATGGACATGCAATAGTCCCGGGCCCTTGGAAGGTTGTGTGTCTATCTGTGTCTGTGTGTGTGTTGTATGCATGTGCAATAGTCCCGGGCCCTTGGAAAGTTGTGTGTTTGTGTGTGTGTGTGTGGTATGCACATGCAATAGTCCGGGCCCTTGGAAGGATTTGTGTGTGTGTCTGTGTGTGTGTTGTATGCACGTGCAATAGTCCCGGGCACTTGGAAGGTTGTGTGTCTGTCTGTGTCTGTGTGTGTGTTGTATGCATGTGCAATAGTCTCGGGCCTTGGAAAGTTGTGTGTTGTGTGTGTTGTATGGACATGCAATAGTCCCGGGCCCTTGGAAGGTTTTGTGTGTGTGTGTGTGTGTTGTATGGACATGCAATAGTCTCGGGCCCCTGGAAAGTTGTGTGTTTGTGTGTGTGTCTGTGTTGTATGCATGTGCAATAGTCTCGGGCCCTTGGAAGGATTTGTGTGTGCGCCTATCTGTGTGTGTTGTATGCATGTGCAATAGTCCCAGGCACTTGGAAGGTTGTGTGTGTGTGTCTGTCTGTGTGTGTGTTGTATCGGGCCCTTGGAAAGTTGTGTGTTTGTGTGTATGTGTGTTGTATGCACGTGCAGTAGGGGTGGGCTGGCCTAACACTTTTAAAAATGTTTTTAATTGTTTGCTATTGTTTTTAATCATGGGGCCAAATTTATATATATCTTTTTAATTGTACTTTAATGTTTGTAGTTTATGCTTTTACTTGGCTGTTCACCGCCCTGAGTCCTCAGGGAGAAGGGCGGTATACAAATTTAAAAATAAATAAATAAATAGTCTCGGGCCCTTGGAAGGTTGTTTGTGTGCCTGTGTGTGTGTTGTATGCACATGCAAGTCTCGGGCCCTTGGAAGATTGTGTGTCTGTGCGTTTGTGTTGTGTGCACATGCAAGTCTCAGGCCCTTGGAAGATTGTGTGTCTGTGCGTTTGTGTTGTGTGCACATGCAAGTCTCAGGCCCTTGGAAGATTGTGTGTCTGTGCGTTTGTGTTGTATGCACATGCAAGTCTCGGGCCCTTGGAAGGTTGTGTGCCTGTGCATTTGTGTTGTGTGCACATGCAATAGTCTCAAGCCCTTGGAAGTGTGTGTCTGTGTGTGTTTGTTTTGTATGCACGACACCGTGGGTGCAAAGCAGCCAAGCAGATGCAATAGTCTCAGCCCCTTGGAAGTAAGGGGTGTGTGTATTTGTGTGTTTTGTATGCACACCCCCTGCCGCCTCCAGAGATGGTGGAGGTTGTGCAAGTGAGCGCAAGGCAGCCAAATGGGGAATCCAACCGTCCCCTACACACCTCTTGGGTGTGTAGGGGGCAGTGTGTGTGTGCCTGCCTGCCTGCATGTATAAACGGGACCTCCAACTACAATCCCCATCGCCCCCAGCCCCCTTGGTCTTTCCCCGCCCTTCTGGATTGCTCAGTTCATTCTCAAAAGCATGTTTTTCCTTGATGGTCCACAAAGGTCTCTATTTTTCATTGGCCAGAGAAAAAACTTTAGAGTAGGGATCACCAACCTTTCTGACCTCAGGGACCACTAAAGTCATAATTTTAAATCCTTTTTTGTTTAAAAAAAAATATTTTTAAACAAAACATAAAACATTCATCATCCATTACAATTGCAAACAGTGTGTCGATCGGTTACAAATCTTTTGTGCTTCATCCCGTATTCATTATTTACTAATTTTCTAATTTCTCATATTATCAATCTAATATATATCTTTATATTATTGTTTTCATTTGTCCTTTATTGAACAATGGCGTTTTCATCCCATAAAAATTATTTTCATGCATTATATTGTTGCATTCGTTTCATCTCTCATATTTCATTTCCATGTTTTATTATCGAGCCATTGATAAAATAAATCCCATGTCATATAATATTGTTTGTCTTCCTGTTCTCTAATTTCAAATGTCAATTTGCTCATTTCAGCCCATTCCATGATTTTCTTAATAACTTCATCTTGCGTAGGTATTTCCTCATTTTTCCAATTTTTAGCAAACACAATTCTAGCCATAATTTTAGTGGTCCGCAGGATTTAATTGTGTTTGCTAAAAATTGGAAAAATGAGGAAATACCTACGCAAGATGTGGATGTGTTAAAAAGATAAATAGTATTTAGTGCAATATAAAAAATGCAAATAATTTTTCTATGGACCTCCAAAATTTTCTTGGGGACCAGCAGTTGGTGTCCCCTGCTTTAGAGGGTCAGGCCAGCTGCCTAATTTCATACCCTCCTAGCTTCTCAAGCAAACTTCCTAGCATCCTCCCCCCCCCCCCCCAAAAAAAGAGGCATCCTGGTTGGACCTGCTTCCTGAACCCTTCCCTAATTTGGAGGAACTCCCTTATCTCTAGTTCATCCAAAGGATGCAGCTGTTTCCAATAACCTGTGTGAATCCATCTTCGTATTTCCAAGAGAATTTGGTGTAGGAAGAAAAAGTGCTGAGAATGAACTGAGCGAGCAAGAAGGGCAAGGCAGTTACTTGCTGCTCCTGAGTATATGCAGAGTGGCTGCAAGTCCTTTCTTGTTCATAAGGAAGATGCAGCTGCTTTCAACAGCAACCCTCTTGTTTCCGTGAATGTTGCATGTAGCTGTCTCAATCCTGTGATTTACTCCCTCTCTTCCTTTTCCCCCAATCCTGGTTTTTCCGCCTCGCAGGCCGAGGACAAGGAGATAATCGTGTGTGCTATCCAGACGTGCAGCCGCCTCTTTGGAGCTTTACTCACACGGGATGAACTCTTTGTGGGTAAACTTCCCCCTGAGGAAGACTCTGTCCAAGGTAAGAGGTCTGGGGGGGGACACGACAGCTATGGGTGTGGTAAACGGGACACAGATTTGATTTAAGAGTAGGGAAATTTTAGACCGTTCCTGAGCATGGGTGATGTGGCAATGGCTAAGCATCTTTCCTGGTTTATTAGGAGGAAGATGCGGCTGCTTTCAATGGAACTTTCTTCCTGGTTTTGGGGTTCCTTTTTGCAGCAATCCTTTAGGGGTAGTTTTTAAAGCTGGGCACGCTTCAGATTTAATTTGGCAGAAGTTGCTTTCAGATTCAGGTGTGACACAGCCCCTCCTGAGGTCATTAAAGCAGCTGGATCATTTTTTTTTTTCTTCCTGGAGGATTTTTTTTTTTTTTTTTGGCAGTTCTAGAAGTTTTCTTAAGCAGACCTTTTGGGATAGTTTTTAAGGCTGTGCATGCTTCAAATCTTATTTGACAAGCTTTTTGGACGTCAGCTAAGCACAGCCCTTCTGGGTTCATTAAAGCATCTGCATCTTTCTTTTTAAAGGATTCGATAGAAGAGGTCCACAGCTCTCCTGAATCTACTCATTGAAACAATTTCAGTTGCAATTTTGTGGGGGCAGCTTATTTATGGCTGTGTTTATACCGAATATATATGGTAGTTGATGACCTCACAGCAGTGGGCAGCTTCTCTTTATCTTTCTCCGGTCCACGCCTTGTTTTGTTTCAGGAAATTACAGCGCAGAAGAGAAATATAAAATTTGGATGAGACATCGCTACAACAGCTGTGCCGCTTGTCTGGGGGAACTGATGGGGCACGAAGCTTTCCAGGTCAAAGTGAGTTTGCCAAAGAGCCAGCTTTTCATTGGATGAATTCTTGCAAACTAAAATCCCCTCGCACATATGTGCTAGTTGTTCCTAACTCCGTTTCAAAGCCAAAGAGCCAGCACTGTCCGAAGACGTCTCCGTGGTCATGTGGCCAGCATGACTAAATGCCAAAGGTGCACAGAACACTGTTCCCTTCCCACCAAAGGTGGTCCCTATTTTTCTACTTGCATTTTTTAACGTGCTTTCGAACCGCTAGGTTGGCAGAAGCTGGGACAAGTCACGGGAGCTCACCCCGTTACGCGGCACTAGGGATTCGAACCGCCGAACTGCCAACTTTTCGATCGACAAAGTCAGCATCTTAGCCACTGGGCCACTGCGTCCCTTAAAATAGTCTAGCAAAAGTTTTAAAAAAAGATTTGTAAATCATTTCTGTCTGGTCCTTTCCACTTTGCGAACATGCTAAAAAAAACCAACTGCTTTCTCTTAACATTTCCCCAAAGTGGAAAGACAGCATGTGAGGGAAAACAAGCTATTTTTTTTTGTTCTCCCCTTGACATGCTAGCTTTCTACCTGCAGGGAAGTCACACTTTTCATCTAGACAAGCATTTTGCAAATCTTCAAATGAAAAACATTCTAATTATCTAGCACCAAAGGACACAAAATTCTGGTGCAGTTCAGCATGTACTGCACATTTTCTGCCCTAGCAAATATTTATTTTATTTTTACTGTGTCCAACTCTGTGTTGAAAGGGTTCTCTCTTCCCCAAGAAGCATAAGTATATAAAGTCAATTTATTTTGGCTTTTGCTGTAATTTGGCCATTGTCTCTCTTTGTCCCAAATCAATATCTTCAATCAATGAACTAATTCCCCCACTGCGTTAAATGAGTGTTTTTCAAACTTGGCAACTTTAAGAGGGGTGAACTTCAACTCACAGAATTTCCTGGCCCTCTTAAAATAACCAAGTTAGAAAAACACTCATTTAATGCAATGGGACCTGTTTGATTCCGGCATAGCATCTTTTGCGCATTTAGCTAAAGGTAAAGGTTCCCCTAGTACATATGTGCTAGTCGTTCCTGACTCTAGGGAGCAGTGCTCATCTCCGTTTCAAAGCCGAAGAGCCAGCGCTGTCCAAAAACGTCTCCGTGGTCATGTGGCCGGCATGACTCAAACGCCAAAGGCGCACTGAACACTGTTCCCTTCCCACCAAAGGGGGTCCCTATTTTTCCACTTGCATTTTTTACGTGCTTTCAAACTGCTAGGTTGGCAGAAGCTGGGACAAGTCACGGGAGCTCACCCCGTTACGCGGCACTAGGGATTCGAACCGCTGAGCTGCTGACTTTTCGATCGACAAGCTCAGCGTCTTAGCCACTAAGCCATCGCATCCCTTAGGACTATTCTGTAAACCACAATACAACAGTGGTTTAGCACCTCCCAGCTTCCTTACCCACCAAAGTGTTAAAAACGCTGCAAGATTTTTGAAGAATATTTTGCAGGGGGGGGGGGGGAATGGACTTAATATTCAAGATCTCATTTGCTCTTCTGCTTTCTTACCTGTCCGTTTTGGTGGAAGGAAACTGCTCTTTGTACTCTGATGAAATTTGTTGAATTGGAAGCCAAACACCCTTTGGTCAAGAACGAATGGAGTTTCAACTTCCCTCGGGAGCTTTTACAAGTAAGTTGTCTGAATTCTGATACAGTTGTTTTGGCTTTATCTTCAACTTTGATTTCTTTTTTTTTTTTTTTTAATAATCATTATTTACATTTTCGGTTAAAAAGAAAAGACAACACAACGTAAAATGACACACAAAGAACAATACAACAATAAACGAGCATACTTCTATGTAGTACCTTAATAAACAAATATTTGGTACTATAACTCTATATTATAATCCGGAGAAGACAGAACAGCTTATATATCTTAATACATCAATTAGGTCTATCCGGCCTCACTTATCTTATATAGTATAAGTTTCTCAATAGATACCATTCCTCATCTAATGTGGGTTATAGTTTCCTCTTTTCTAACCATTTATAAAATTTTTCCCAAGCTAAACCTACTTGTGTTTGCTCTCTATCCTTTAATTTTTTAGTTAGCATATCTGCTTCCGCACATTCTAAAAATTTTTTTATAATAGCCTCCTCTGTTGGAATATTTTGATTTTTCCAAAGTTGAGCGTACATCAATTTTGCCACTGTAATGATATGTAGTGCCAAATACCATAAGTCCCTTTTTATATTTTCCGGCTTGGAACCAAGCAGGCATGTCTCTGGTCGCCAATCAATTTTTAACATTAAGATCTCATTAAGCCATTTTTTAATTTCCCCCCCAAATTTCACTGCTTTCAGACACGTCCACCACTGATGGTAATAGGTGCCATGTTCCCACCCGCATTTCCAACAATCCGCCAACTGCCCAGAAAACATTTTAGCTAGTCTATCGGGAGGCAGGTGCCACCTGTATATCATCTCATAAATATTTTCTTTATAGGCCGTGGACACTACTAATTTCATTTTATCCCACCAAATCTCTTGCCATTTATCTAAGTGTATTGGATACCCAAAATTTTTCCCCCAGGCGATCATGGTATCTTCAACTATTTCCTCACCTATCTCTATTTTCATGAGCAGTTTATAAATTTCAACTTTGATTTCTGTTGTCGGAATTAGAATAATGTTGTTGTTAGTTGTGAAGTTTGTCCGATCCATCGCGACCCCATGGAGAATGTTCCTCCAGGCCTTCCTGTCCTCTACCATCCCCCAGAGACCATTTAAGCTCACACCGACTGCTTCAGTGACTCCATCCAGCCACCTCCTTCTCTGCCGTCCCCTTCTTCTTTTGCCCTCCCAGAACTAGGCTCTTCTTCAGGGAGTCCTTCCTTCTCATTAGGTGGCCAAAGTATTTGAGTTCCATCTTCAGGATCTGGCCTTCTAAAGAGCAGTCAGGGTTGATCTCCTCTAGGACTGACCAGATGGATCGCCTTGCAGTCCAAGGGACTCGCAGGAGTCTTCTCCAGCACCAGAGTTCAAAGGCCTCCATTCTTTGGCGCTCGGCCTTCCTTATGGTCCAACTTTCACAGCCATCCATTGCAACTGGGGAAACCATCGACTTGACTATATGCACTTTTGTTGGCAGGGTGATGTCTCTGCTTTTTAGCATGCTGTCTAAATTTGCCATGGCTTTCCTCCCCAGGAGCAAGCGTCTTTTAATTTCTTGGCTGGAGTCGCCATCTGCGGTGATCTTGGAGCCGACAACCCAAAATAATACAAGTAGTCCTTGACTTAACAGTAGTTCGTTTAGTGAAGCTACAACGGCACTGAAAAATGTGACCGATGACCATTTTTCACCCTTAACGACTGTTGTGGCATCCCCACAGTCACATGATCAAAATTTGGATGCTTGGCATCTGATTTGTATTTGTGACTGTTGCAGTGTCCCAGTTTGTTTAGTGACCGTTTGAAGTTACAACAGCACTGAAAAAAGTGACTTACGATCATCTTTCACACTTACGACCGTTGCTGCATTGCCATTGTCAGGTGATCAAAATTTGAATGCTTGACAACTGATTCACACTTATGACGGTTGCAGTGTTTCTGGGTCAAGTGATCCCCTTTTGCGACCTTCGGACTGCTGTGGTCCGCCAGTAGCCTGCGGAGCTGGCAGCGGAGTCGGACAGCGATGAGGCTGGAGAGGAACATGGGCCAGTCCCGGAGGCTGGGGAAGGCCCGGATGAGGGCTCTACGTCGGAGGCAGAGATGGGGCCAGGGCCATCGGGGAGTGATGTGCGGACTTCGGAGCCTCCAGAGGCTGACAGTAGAGAGGCAGAGGAACAGGAGGAGCCTGTTCCTAGTGCACGCATGAGAAGAGCTGCCAGAAGGCAAGAGCAGCTAAAGCAGAGAGGACGACTCAGGAGTAAGGCCAAGCGATTGGCCCCTCCCATAAGGCTTAAAAGACCAGCAACGGCTCTTGGCCTCTTTGCCAGAAAACCACCGTTGAGAGAATTGCTTCTTGTTTGGCTGTAGTTATTTCTACTGTTGCTGAACTGTTGCCAAGAAAAGCCTTTGGCACTTTGCCTAATTATCCCAAGGTCAGAGATAAATTGAAGACTGGTGTTTTGAGGACTTTGCTTTCATTTCATTTAGAATATGCTGAGAATAAGTTAATTCTCAGCTGTTTTAATAAAATCTGTTTTTTGGAACTGTTTGCATTTAATATTAACTACGTGGGCCTGGGTCACAACATGGACAAGCAAAGTCAAGTGGGGAGCCAGGTTCGTTTAATAACAGTGTTACTAGTGTAACAACTGCAGTGATTCGCTGAATGACGGTGGCAAAAAAATTTAGTAAAAGGGGGTAAAATTCATTGAAATGTCTCACTTAACGACAGAAAAATTGGGCTCAATTGTGGTCGTACGTCGAGGTCTACCAGTAGTAGATTTTTTTCTTGATTCGGCATTCGGTTCCATTTCTTCTTCCTCTCTTCCTGTCTCCCTCTCCCCCCACCCATTCTGAGAAAATTAGCAAATTTGAGGATCCTGAATGGGTGAAATCTCCCCAAATTCTTTGTTGTCCTTCTCCAAACTTTTGCAGTGTTTCTCCCCTCTGGGAGAGAGAATTTAAATCTCCCGGGGAAAGGAGTGATGATAATGCAAATGTGATCGATTCTGCCTCTTAATTCTCTTTGCCTCCCTTTCCAGGTAGTGGTGGAGGGTCTAATCCAGACCGATCAGAATTCCTCACTCCTAATCTCGCGTTTCCAGGAATACATGGAGCAGGACGATGTCCGGTTCTTTGTGATGAAAGCGGTGGCCGAAAACCTGGGCAACGTGATGCCAAAAGCCAAACAGGTACCTTGATGTCTTGGCTGAGAACGGAACTCTGCTATTTTTGGTGTTTTTTTTTTTTTCATGTTTTATTTATACAGTTATTTTTAAACAATCTCAGTCCACATAATTCTTGTAATATTCTTTTTTTTTTTTATTTGATTTATATGCCGCCCTTCTCCGGAGACTCAGGGCGGCTTACAATGCATTAAGCAATAGCCTTCATACTTTTGTATATTTTTATACAAAGTCAGCTTATTGCCCCCACAAACTGGGTCCTCATTTCACCTACCTTAGAAAGGATGGAAGGCTGAGTCAACCTTGAGCCTGGTAAGATTCGAACCTGCAGAAATTGCAGGCAGCTGTGTTAATTACAGGGTGCATTAAACCACTGTACTACCAAGGCTCTGTCAGAGTTTGTTGCAAAAAACAAATCCAGACGCACACACAGATAAACTGATGCAGCAGGATTCGTCAACTTCTTTATATTCACAATAACACATAAAGTATTTACAATACCAACAGTTGATTCTCCAGCTCAGATCAGCCTATGTGTTCAAACACAGAATGTACAGCTCAGAGCTTAACACGTTGGTTTCAGTTTCAATTCTCTGCACAGAATCAGAAGCTGCAGACTAAGACACACCTTGGCTCCAGTCTGTCTCAGCTTCCAATTGGCTGACTTAGTTGCTATGCCTATTCATTGGCTGACCTTGTTACCATGTCTTCCCAGTTATTAATATTCATCGCCATAATATTAATAATACAATAATATAATAACAGTAATACTTAACATCCTCTTGTTTAACAACTCTCCAAATTACCATTTCCTCTTTTTATATCTCCTCCTTTCTAACTTCCCTTTCTATTGCCTAGCCATTGATAGAATATATCCCATATCAAAAAAAACTCTTCTTTTCTTCCTACTTCTCCATTATTATATTAAAAAAATATCCTGTTCCTTCCCTTTCTCCATCGTTAGGAAAACGTGTCCTCTTCCTTTTTTTGGAAGTTCAAGAGAAGTTCTATGCCACTTTTATGTCATCATTTATTTCATTTAACTGTTTTAAAAGGAAATGTGTCAACTCGCAAAGCATCCCTGGCCTGCTCTCGAGTTGCCATAGGCAGGGGGGGATGGGAAAACGGCAAAGCAGCACGGCAGCCAAAAACAAAAGCACATTCCAGACACATCTCTCTCAAGGCTGTCTCCCAGGGTTACCCACAGCGGCCGGAGGGGAATGATCTCTACAACGCAGGCGAATGAGACTGATGACACCCCCTGGGGAGGAGGGGTAAAGCAGGGTCAAGTTTTGGCCATAAATTACGTGGGGTCAGAGTTGGCTTCACTTGAAACATGCCGACATGAAGCTCCTGATAAATAATTTGATTTCTTTTGAAGCTTGGCTCAAGGTTCATGATTTAATTAGGGCATGTCAGGAACCCTGACAAAAGGAACAGAAAAAGTTAAAATAGGAGGAGGAGGTGGTGGAATGAGTTTTACTCCTCAGCTCCTTGCAGAAATGGCAAGATAAAAATAATTTTACAAAATAGGAGAGCATCATATTTTGTTTGCTTTTAGAGGCATCTTGCACTAGATCTGGTTCTTGCCCGAAAGCGATTAAAATGTCTGCCGTTTTATTATCTGTTTTTTCCTTCCCACAGGCTCCCTTTCCGATTTACCAAAAGAATGCCTTTGCTCTCATTTCGTCCATCATCATGCCGAGTGAGGAAAGCGAGATAAAAAATTTTCTAGTGAAACACGGTGAGTGAAATTTCCTGGTTTCTTGCATCTGTATGTCTCTGGCCAGAATTATGATCTTGACAGATGTACCAAGTGTGAACTCGGCCTTCTATGCGGTTAAACAATCCATCGGGTCTAAATGATCTAAATTTAAATGAGAATAGAATAGAATAGAATAGAATAGAATAGAATAGAATAGAATAGAATAGAATTCTTTATTGGCCAAGTGTGATTGGACACAAGGAATTTGTCTTTGGTGCATATGCTCTCGGTGTACATAAAAAGAAAAAATACATTTGTCAAGAATCATAAGGTACAACATTTAACGATAGTCATAGGGAACAAATGAGCAATCAAATCATGTTAGGAAACAATCAGTCTAAATTGTAAGGATACCAGCAACAAAATTACAGTCATGTAGTCATAAATGGGAGGAGATGGGTGATAGGAACGATGAGAAGATTAATAATAATAGTAGTGTGGATTTAGTGAATAGTTTGACAGTGTTGAGGGAATTATTTGTTTAGCAGAGTGATGGCGTTCGGGGAAAAAACTGTCTTTGTGTCTAGTTGTATCTGGTGTGCAGTGCCCTATAGCCTCGTTTTGAGGGTAGGAGTTGAAACACTTTATGTCCAGGATGCGAGGGGTCTGCAGATATTTTCACAGCCCTCTTTTTGACTCCTGCAGTATACAGGTCCTCCATGGAAGGAAGGTTGGTAGCCATGGTTTTTTCTGCAGTTCTAATTATCCTCTGAAATCTGTGTCTGTCTTGTTGGGTTGCAGAACCAAACCAGACAGTTATGGAGGTGCAGATTAAAGTCTAAATTATTCCAAAACTTTGGGAGGAAACATTTCAAAGAGTTGTCTTGATTCTCACAGCTGTTTTGTTTGTTTTGTTTTAATTGGGTCTCTCTTTCTCTCTTGACAGCTAATCAGGAGGAGTGGAAGGTGTCCAAACTAAAGGTAGATCCTTTGATTGAGTAGAAATTATTCATTGTTGCTCTTCTGTTGGCCTTGCTTTAAGGCAAATCTCGAGATTGGGTTTTTGTTGCATTTCTGAGAATAGCAGTAGCCCTTAGACTTATATATACAGCTTCACAGTGCTTTTACAGCCCTCTCTAAGCGGTTTACAGAGTCAGCCTCTTGCCCCCAACAATCTGGGTCCTCATTTCGCCCACCTCGGAAGGATGGGAGGCTGAGTCAACCTTGAGCCTGGTGAGATTCGATCTGCCAAACTGCTGGCAGCCGGTGATCAGCAGAAGTAGCCTGCAGTACTGCACTCTAACCACTGTGCCACCGAAGTCATCGAAGGGGTGATATAACAGTATAGACCAGAAAATAAGGACCAACATTACAAGGTTGTGTGAATTCAATTGCTTGGGCCTGATGTGTGAACTGAGCAGATAGGAAATGGGGGGGGGGGATTTTTGAACAAAGCAGGAATGGTGTTGATAGTCACCTGAATCATCTCAAGAACCTGGATGTATTTTGATGGACACGCTCAGCTTTCCCATTTAAGCCTGCAGGATGTGGTCCATTCTGAAGGCCGCTTCCGTTCTTTCTCCATAACTTTTTTTTTTTCCTCCAGGAACACAGACGGGCCTTTGAGAGGATGTGGCTGGGATTCCTGAAATATAAGGTAGGGGCGTTGAGGTTGTCACAAAGGTCTGATTGTGGGGTTGATGTCACACCTGGGTAATAATTTCACCCATCTAAGTCTGCCCTCAAGTTCACCTTAAATCAGGAGAGATTAGAATGTGGAAGGAAAGGGAGAGGGAGGGAGGGAGGGAAGGAAGGAAGGAAGGAAGGAAGGAAGGAAGGAAGGAAGGAAGGAAGGAAAGAAAGAAAGAAAGAAAGAAAGAAAACGGAGAGGGGAAGGAAGGAAAACGGAGAGGAAGGAAGGAAAATGGAGAGGGAAAGGAAGGAAGGAAAACGGAGAGGAAGGAAGGAAAATGGAAAGGAAGGAAGGAAAACAGAGAAAGGAAGAAAAACGGAGAGGGGAAGGAAGAAAAATGCAGAGGGGAAAAGAAGGAAGAAAAAACGGAGAGGGGAAGGAAGGAAAACGGAGAGGAAGGAAAGAAAATGGAGAGGGAAAGGAAGGAAGGAAAACGGAGAGGAAGGAAGGAAAATGGAAAGGAAGGAAGGAAAACAGAGAGAAAGGAAGAAAAACGGAGAGGGGAAGGAAGGAAAATGCAGAGGGGAAAAGAAGGAAGAAAAACGGAGAGGGGAAGGAAGGAAAACGGAGAGGAAGGAAAGAAAACAGGAATGAAAATGGAGAGAGGAAGGAATGAAAACGGAGAGAGGAAGGAAGGAAAATAGGAAGGAAAATGGAGAGAGGAAGGAAGGAAAATGGAGAGGGGAAGGAAGGAAGAAAAGCGGAGATGAAGGAAGGAAAACGGGAAGGAAGGAAGGAAAACGGGAAGAAAGGAAGGAGGACACAGCATATTCAACCTTTGTATCAGGCCATGCTTGAAAAGAAAGTGTTGATGGTAGCATCCATCCCTCTTACCTAACATGGCCCACCATCTCTCTCTCTGTCTCTTTCCCTGTGTAGCTACCTGGAAGCCTCTACAAAAAAGTGTTGGTCATCCTACATGACTCCATCTTGCCCCACCTGAATGAGCCCACCCTCTTGATGGATTTCTTGACCGTCGCTTATGATGTTGGTGAGCGGTGGTTCCCAGGGACGTAGGGTTGACCTTGGACTTTAGGGAAGAAACGATGGAGCAGGAAAGAGGACCCAGTCTTGAGAAAGAGTTGGGCGAACCTGTCGGCAACTAGCGTCACATCTGGTGGCTCCGAACGTCATTTGGTGATTCTGCTGGGTCTCCAGAAAAATAGCTCTAACTCCCTTTTTTACTTAGGTTTCCTGCTTGAGTAGGGCGTTAAGACTAGAAGACCTCCAGGGTCCCTTCCGACTCCCTTATTCTGAACCTCGCTTTGTGCATCTCTTTCAGGTGGAGCCATCAGCCTTCTTGCCTTAAATGGACTGTTTGTTTTGATTCTCCAACATAACCTGTGAGTGACTTAGCAAATCCTAGAAAAAGTTCCCTGTTCTTCAGCCAAAGGCTTTTAGTTCCCCAATTCACACATTACAGTTCCTATACCAGGACCAGCTTTGTCCAGGCCAGGTGTCTTCCAGATATTTGGAGATTCTGAATTCTAGCCAACATCCATCATCATCATCTTTTAACGACCCCGTAATCCCTTGCGAGTGGTGTCTGGGCAACTGTATGGAGCTGATGGCTTACTGGCTGGATGCCTTTCCTGTTGCCAGTGCGGAGTTACATTCAGCAGATGTATATTCTCAATGTGCCCAGGGAGAGAAATATCTGCCTCTACCTAGGATCGAACTCACAGCCTCCTGATTGTGAGGCGAGAACTCCACCTCTAGGCCACCTCTAGCCAACATGGCCTTTGTACATTCACACATCTGGAAAGCATCTTATCCTAGAAATGGCTTCGGTTCTTCAGTGCTACCTTACAGAGCTAGTTATGTGCTGGGATCTAGGCAGAGTTTTTCAAAAAGTTTTCTAGACTGGGACACAGCCGATAACTTATCATGAGAGCTAGCCTCTTGATCGTGGCTTAGTTATTTAAATAACGAACAGGTCCTGCAACATGAAACCCTGATCTAGCTGGCTTAGCCACCTTCTCTTTTGTATCTAACGAAGCTGTGAGGAGGTTGGGAGTTTTAAACCTGGTCTCTCTTGAGCTTCTACAGGCAGTCCTCGACTTACAACGGCTCACTTAGTGACCCTTCGAAGTTACAAGGGCGCCGAAGAAAGCGACTTAGCGACGGGTTTTCACACTTAGTGACCTTTACAGCCTCTCCATGGTCGCGTGATCAAAATTCAGACGCTGGGCAACTGACTCGACTTTACGACGGTGGCAGTGTCCCAAGGTCACGCGATCCCCTTTTGCGACCTCCTCACAAGCAATGGGGAAACCCGATTCGCTTGACTCACTTAACGACTGCAAGTGGTTCCCTTAACAACGGTGGCAAGAAAGGTCGTGAAATGGGGCAAAACTCAGCAACAGAAATTTTGGGCTCAATTTGTGGTCGTAAGTCGAGGACTGCCTGTATCCTGAAAGTTAGGAATGTCAGAAAACAACATTCTTTAAATTAATCTGTTGTTGGGATTTTTATTTTTATTTTTTTATTTTTTTGTAGAGAATATCCAGATTTCTACACAAAACTCTACAGTCTTCTGGACCCCTCTATCTTCCACGTAAAATACCGTGCCCGGTTCTTCCGTTTGTTGGACTTGTTCCTATCTTCGTCGTAAGTCGAGGTTTGATGCTTCACCCCAGACCTGATTCGTTTCCTATTTCCCATCAGTATCCCATTAATAGCCTAGGTCCGTGATGGCGACCACAGGTGGCACGCAGAGCCATCTCTTTGGACACGCGAGCCGTTGTCCTAGCTCAGCTCCAGCGCACATGCGCGGGCCAGCCAGCTGATTTTCGGCTGGCTCCGCCCATGCCACCTCACCCCTCCCAGGAGTCTCCACGCAGCCCGTTTTGGCTGCCAGGTAAGTACAGGGCTCGCGTGGAGGCTCTGGGAGGGCGTTTTGGCCTCCGGGGGAGTGCGGGAGGCCGTTTTTGCCCTCCCCAGGCTCCAGGAAAGCTTCTGGAGCCTGGGGAGGGTGAAAAATGGGCCTATCAGAAGTCTGGAAACAAGTCATTTCTGGCCTCTGGAGGCTTCAGGGAGGCCTGCTAGGCCCAAAACGGGGTGCGCGGGGCAGGTTGTGTACGGGGGGGGGCATTGAATTATGGCTGTGGGCACACGCCCGCCCCCCCCTCGCACTCTCCCCACTTTTGGCCCTTGACGGCAAAAAGGTTAGCCATCACTAACCTAGGCGTAGAGTGTGTTTCCTTGTATGCATCTCCAGCCCAACCCCTGGGGGGAAAAACCCCCAAAGAATAAATGAGGTCAGTTTCCCTCATTCTGGTCCTTGTTTAGCGACCGTATTTGGGACAGGCAGTTTGGTCGTGAAGCGAAGTCGAACTATGAGTGTGTTTACGATCAGACTTCGGCTTCCCTTCCTGCAAATGTCTTCAGTTGGCCATAAAATTGCTTTATTTCTCATTACTGTTGTGGACAGTTGCTAAACAAGGCAGTCGCTAAATGAGGACTGATTAGAATGCCTTTATCATTCAGGACTGACCTCTCCCAAACAGGAAGGGTGTTTTTAAGGAAGGTTATGCTAGCATTGTGTGGTGACCCTTTGAAAACTGTATGCAGTGAAATTTCATTTTAATGTATGCCGATTAGTGTACATTCAAAGTGACAAAGTTATTCTATCTATCTATCTATCTATCTATCTATCTATCTATCTATCTATCTTCTATCTATCATCTATTTATCTATTTATATCATCTATTTATCTCTTTCCCTCCCTCTCTCTCTCTCTCCCTCTCCCTCCCTCCCCCCTCTATCTATCTATCATCTATTTATCTCTTTCCCTCCCTCTCTCTCTCCCTCCCCCCTCTATCTATATCTCTATATCTCTATTTATCTATTTAATATCATCTATTTATCTCTTTCCCTCCCTCTCTCTCTCTCTCCCTCTCCCTCCCTCCCCCCTCTATCTATCTATCATCTATTTATCTCTTTCCCTCCTCTCTCTCTCCCTCCCCCCTCTATCTATATCTCTATATCTCTATTTATCTATTTAATATCATCTATTTATCTCCCTTTCCCTCCCTCCCCTCCTCTCTCTATATCTATCTATCTATCTATCTATCTATCTATCTATCTATCTATCTATCTATTTCATCGTTCTCTTAGTGTCCTTGTCTCTTCTGTGGGGCCCTTGGTGCTCTCTGAGCTTGGCTGTTTTGTTGTAGACATTTCATGACCCAAGTAGGTAACATCATCAGTGCTAGAAAGGAGTGGGGGGTTTGTTCTCTGTTTACATACTAATACTTTGCCCTGTCGGTGGTGGTGGGAGGGTTCTTGGTGGTTCCTCAATTAGGATGTTTATTGTTAGCTTGGTTGCCTGCGTCGGTATTTCCTTGATTGGGGTATTGTATTGGGGTATAAACAGAGCAAACCCCACTCCTTTCTAATACTGATGATGTTGCCTAGTTGGATCATGAAATGTTTGCAAGAAAACTACCAAACTCAAGAGCACCAAAGACCTCCTCCTCCTCCTCCTCCTCCTCCTCCTCCTCCTCCTCCTCCTCCTCCTCCTCCTCTCCTTTGCAAACTCTACTCCCTTCTAGCATTGATGTTGCTGCCTAGTTGGGTCATGAAATGTCTGTAAGAAAACAATCAAGCTCAGAGAGCACCAAAGACTCCTTAGTTCTCTTCCTCCTCCTCCTTCTCCCTGCAAACTCTACTCCCTTCTAGCACTGATCACACTACCTAATTTGGTAATGAAATATCTGCCAGAAAATCACGATGTCTTCAGTTAAACAACAAACCAAGAGTACCAAGGACTGCAGAGTTCAATCCATAGAATAGGAGAGGAAAGGAGAGGAGAGGATAGAATAGATAGAATAGGATAGGATAGGATAGAATAGAATAGAATAGAATAGAATAGAATAGAATAGAATAGAATAGAGGAGGAGGAGGAGGAGAAGGAGAAGAATGAGAGAAGGAGAAGCAAAAGGAATAAGGATAGGTAGGATAGAATAGGAGAGAAGAGAAGAGAAGAGGATAGAGAATAGAATAGAATAGAATAGGAGAGAAGAATGGAATAGGAGAGAATGGAATAGAAGATAGAATGGAATGGAATGGAATTCTTTATTGGGCAAGTGTGATTGGTCACACAAGGAATTTGTCTTCGGTGCATATGTTCTCAGTGTACATAAAAGAAAAGATTGAGCTACAAATACTCTCTTCTCTTGGTTTCTTCTGCTGCTTCCCACAGGCACTTGCCAGCATATCTGGTGGCAGCCTTTGCCAAACGCCTCTCCCGCCTGGCGCTCGCTGCCCCGCCTGATGGCTTGCTGATCGTCATTCCTTTCATCTGTAACCTCTTGAGGCGGCACCCATCCTGCTTGGTGCTCATCCACAGGCCCAGCGGCTCAGCAGGTGAGAGAGCTCAGAAAGGTGGTGTTTTCCACCCGCTCAGTTGAAGTTGACTTGACTTTGAGGAGGAAGGCTGAAACCTGCAAATTTAAGCGGCCACACCAACTTCTTCGTGATGCTTTTCTTTCTATATTCCAGCTGATCCCCACTTTTGTTGGAAATGGTGTAGGGCAGGGGTCAGCAACCTGCGGCTCTGGAGCTGCATGTGGCTCTTTCACCCCTCTGCTGCGGCTCCCTGTCGCTCAAAATATGCATCGCAACCGCCAATGTGCGACACCCAGTGGCACGCAATTTATTGAGCTTTTCGACCCCAGTAGGCCAATTATGGATAAATCCAAGAAAAGAAAAATTTTAGAAGAAAACAGAACGTTTAATTCAACTACCTATGCTAGTTTTGTGGCCGCTCAAGAAATAGTCATGCACGGGAAGGTTTTGTGGCTCCCGGTGTTTTCTTTTCTGTGGGAAAATGGGTCCAAATGGCTCTTTTGAGTGTTTAAGGTTGCAGAACCTTGGGTGTAGGGTCTCCTGTTTGCAGGGGGGGGGGCAGGGGGGGGTTGGACTAGATGACCTACAAGGACCCTTCCAGCTCGGTTCATCTGTAAACCCACCATATGGGTTCATGAAGCGGGTTTCCTTAGAAATGGGGGTTCGTTCTATTCCAGCTGAGCCCCACTTTTGTCAGAAATGGTGTAGGGCCATGATGGCGAACCCATGGCACGCGTGCCACAGGTGTCATGCAGAGCCACATCGGTGGGCACGCGAGCTCAGCTCTGGTGCACATGTGCATGCCGGGTCAGCTGATTTTTGGGCCCACTGGAAGTTGGCAAACAGGCCATTTGTTGCGTCTGGGGGGGTGGGGAAGGCAGTTTTCGCCCTCCCCAGGCTCCTAGAAAGGCCCTGGAGCCTGGGGAGGGCAAAAAACGGGCCTACTGGGCCCACTGTGCCATCACATGCCAAAAATGGGGAAAGTACGGGGGTGGGTGGGTCGTGCACACATGCATGGGGGTGGGGCGCATAGAATTATGGCTGTGGGCATGCACGCGCCCGCTCCCCCCCCACATTTGGCACGCGATGGCAAAAAGGTTAGCCATCACTGGTGTAGGGTCTCCTGCTTGGGTGGGGGGTGGGGGTTGGACTAGATGACCTACAAGGTCCCTTCCAACTCTGTTCATCTGTAAACCCACCATATGGGTTCACGAAGAGGGTTTTCTTAGAAATGGGGGTTGCAGGAGGAAACCTCTACCATCTCTTGTGACCATGCAAGTCCAGGAGAAGACCTGACACCGCAGAGCTACAAAGCTGTCGTGGATTTTTTTTTTTTTTAATTTGATTTATATGCCGCCCTTCTCCGGAGACTCAGGGCGGCTTACAGTGCGTTAAGCAATAGCCTTCATACTTCTGTCTATTTATACAAAGTCAGCTTATTGCCCCCACAAACTGGGTCCTCATTTCACCTACCTTAGAAAGGATGGAAGGCTGAGTCAACCTTGAGCCTTGGAGAGATTCGAACTAGCAGTAATTGCAGGCAGCTGAATGATAATAACAGGCTATTAGTCTGCTGTGCCACCAGGCTCTTAGGATGGCTGATTCTTTTTCTTTTTTCTTTTTAAATCTTCTTTAGAGATGCCGGAGGATCCTTATAAGATGGATGAAAAAGAGCCCTTGGAAAGCAGGGCTCTGGAGAGCTCCCTGTGGGAAATAAAGGTAGGTTGGTCATCTTAACAAGAACTTGGTGTTTGATTTATATTTATATCTATTTCATCATTTCTGTACCTTTTTATAATAATAGAGATAAATAGAAAATTAGGGCCGCTAGAATACCATGCTAGATTGAACTGAAAAGGGAATAACAGAGAGGGGAACGAGTAGAGAGAGAGAGAGAGGAAGGGAGAAGAGAAGAGAGGAGAGGGAGAGAGAAGAAAGGGAAAAGGAGAGGAAGAAAAAGGGGAAAGAGGAGTAGGAGAGAAGGTTAGAAGGGGGAAGAAGAGAGGAGTGGGGGAAGAGAAGGGGAGGTAGGAAAGAGAAAGGGAGGAAGAACGAAGAAAGTAGGAGGAGATAGAGGAAGGAAGAGAAAGAGAGGAGAAGAAGAAAGGTTGTGGCAAAAAAAGGAGGGTAAATGGTAAAAGAGCAGCCCTGAATAAGTAAAAATTAAAAATGAAAGTTAAAAGATAAGATGAATGAAAAATGGTGGATTTACTTATGAGAAATAAAAATAAAAACTTTTTTGAAAAAAAAAAGAACAACTTGGTGGAATTTTGGTTTCATCACTCCAGCAGGGAGGAAGACGGGTTGGGTGGCCAACATCTGCACCAGCGCTAACCGTTGTGCCCTTGGCAGTCACTTGACCCACCAAAAAGACTCCCACCAGCGGTGGGTTTCCAAAATGCTTACCACCGGTTCGCCCCGCGTGCTTGCGCCTGGCCTCGAAAACGTGCCTAAATAGCACGTCATAGAGCCAGGGTGGATGGCCCCACGATCTCCGCTATGGTTCGCCCGAACCGGCTGACTCCCACCAACCCTGACAGCAAGCCACTAGTAGAAAACCCTACTCTTCCTAGCACTGAGGAAGTTGCCTAGTTGGGTTAAGAAACATCTGCAAGAAAACCACCAACCTCGGATCTCTCCAAGGACCCTATATTTCTCCCCCTCCTCCTGGTGGAATCATCCATCCATCATCTCTTGCCCGCTTTATACTTCAATTGCTATGCTTTAAAAGAAAGAGAACGGAAAAAGCGAATCAGAACCACACCTGCGTTCCTAACGTAAAGATCCCAGAAGCATGGAGAGAGAGAGAGAATCTTGGTGACTCCAATGGGAATGATAGCTGTTTGTCAAGGCTTTAATAAATGTCAGGCAACTGTATCTTTCATTTTTTGGGCACCCCTTAGACGCTGCAGAACCATTATCATCCTGACGTTGCCAAAGCTGCGGAAGAGATTAACCTGCCTCTCTCTCAGATGGAACAAGATTTGTCCGAGATCCTAGAATCGACAGCCTTTGAGGTAATGATGTCCCTAGAAAGCATGGGGGGACATGTTTTCCCTACTTTGGGACCCTCTCCAGTTGAGTGGTCCCATACTTACAGTAGTGGTCAAAATTGTGGGAACCTTTTGGGGAAAGTGTCTTTTTGAGATTTGATGGCTAATAACATCACTTTTTTTTTTTTTGGAGTTTCAAGAGAATCCTATTCCACTGCTGGAATGGCCTGGGAATAGCCCAGACCTTAACCCAGTTTGAAAATCTATGGAGCCCATTAAAGAAACTTGTTAGTCAGAAGCCTTAGAAAAGAGCCTTGGTAGTACAGTGGTCTAAAGCACCCTGTTATTAAGACCAGCTGCCTGCAATTACTGCAGGTTCGAATCTCACCAAGGCTCAAGGTTGACTCAGCCTTCCATCCTTTCTAAGGTAGGTGAAATGAGGACCCAGTTTGTGGGGGCAATAAGCTGACTGTATAAATATACAAAAGGATGAAGGCTATTGCTTAACGCATTGTAAGACGCCCTGAGTCTCGGGAGAAGGGCGGCATATAAACCAAATTAAAAAAAAAAGAAGAAGAAGCAACCCAGCAATAAAACCCAGTTAATAGGGGCAATCCTTCAATCTTGGTTTCACATTAGAACAGCTGCAGAACTAAAAGACTTGGTTCACTCCATGGGGAAGACGTTGTAAGACGTCTGAAGGTTAACCAACTAAGCATTAACTGACATGGGGATCATTTTTATATATCTCGTTTTTTCTACGTGTTTCCCTTTTCTTCGTTATACCGTAACAGCGATTCTAATAGCAAATCCTTCATAAAAGTTCCTGCATTACATTCTTGATTACATTCTCTTTCCATTGATATATCGTTTTATGGTTCTACTAAAAAAAAAAGTGGTGTTATTAGCCGGTTTTAGAAAATACACTTTTCCCAAAAGGTTTCCACAATTTTGGCCGTTAACTGTACCAGCAGTAGCCATGCTGGCTGGGGAATTCTGGGAGTTGGAAGTCTGAGATTCTAGAATTGATGGCCTTCGAGGTAAGGCTTGCCCCTATAGGTGTGTCCGTCTGAATAGCAAACAGCGCTTAGGACTTAACATACCGCTTCGGATACCGCAGCCGCAAACAATCTTGAGTTTTCATTTTGCTGACCTCGGAAAGGATGGACAGCTGAGTCAACCTTGACCTGGTGAGAATCGAACTGCTGGCAGTCGGCAGAATTATCCTGCAATGCTGCATTCTAACCACTGCGCACCATGGGGGGGGGGGGAAGGAAGGAAGGACAATGAGAAGGAGGGAGGGAAGGAAGGACAAGGGGGGGAAGGAAGGAAGGAAGGGCAATAACCCTAGCAATAGCCCTTAGACTTATAGACAGCTTCACAGTGCTTTGCAGCCCTCTCTAAGCGGTTTACAGAGTCAGGCAGTCTATGGCCCCCAACAATCCGAGTCCTCATTTTACCGACCTCGGAAGGAGGGAAGACGGCGTCAACCTTGACCTGGTGAGAATCGAACTGCTGGCAGTCGGCAGAGTTAGCCTGCAATACTGCATTCTAACCACTGCGCAACATGGGAGGGAAGGAAGGGAGCAATAGCACTTAAGATTGATATACTGCTTCACAGTGCTTTACAGCTCTCTCTAAGCACAACCATTATCCATCTATCATCTATCTTATCTATCTATCTATCTATCTATCTATCTATCTATCATTTTCTCTCTCAATCATCTTTCTATATCCATCCATCTATCTATTATCTTCCTATCTACCTACCTACCTACCTACCTTATCTATCATTTTCTCTCTCAATCATCTTTCTATATCTATCTATCTATCTATCTATCTATCTATCTATCTATCTATCTTATCTATCATCTATCTATCTTATCATTTTCTCTCTCAATCATCTTTCTATATCCATCTATCTATCTATCTATTATCTTCCTACCTACCTTATCTATCATTTTCTCTCTCAATCATCTTTCTATATCTATCTATCTATCTATCTATCTATCTATCTATCTATCTATCTACATACATACACACACACACACACACACACACACACACACACACACGTACAATGGCAGCCAAAGGGTTGGTGTTGATTTCTCAAAAGCAGTCTAGGAAAATGTCAAGACACAACCAAGCTGGTATTGATCGCTGGAGAAAAAAAGAAACTGAGTGAGTGAACATGGAAAATAAATTGCTTTCTCTCCCCCCCTTCCCCTATTCTCTCTCCCTCCCTCCCTCCCTCCGTCTCCTTCCCTCCCCAAAGATATTTGATAGGGACATTAAGAAAGAATCGAAGGACATTCCATTGGAATATCGGCAAGCCCGGGGCCTCTTTGGAAAAAAAGACGATCTCTTTGCGGAATATTTTTCACTGGAATGACTGTGGGGGGCTAACAGAACGCAATAAATATTTTTTTTTTTAATTTAAAGTGTTATGCACTGCAGTCCTTGGGGCTCTAAGATTGTGGGTCTATTTCTTGACCGCTTGTTTTCCTTCAATTTCGGGAGACGATTCTGGTTTGTTCTGAATTTCAACATTGGCCAGCAGAGGGCAGCAACAGCTGTTGGAAGTTTTAAGGAAAAAAAAATCATGGGTAATAACCAGAAGGCAAATGACTGGGTAGTCCTCGACTTACGCCTTTAATTGAGCCCAACATTTCTATTGTTAAGTAAGACAGATATTAAACGAATTTGGCCTCATTTTACGACCTTTCTTGCCACCGTTGTTAAGTGTATCACTGCAGTTGTTAAGTTAGCACAGTTGTTAAGTGAATCTGGCTTTTTACAAAAGGGGGATCGCATGACCCCCCCGGGAACACTTCAACTGTCATAAGTACATGCCAGTTGCCAAGCATCTGAATTTTGATCACGTGACCATGGGGATAACTGCAGAGGTCGTAACGATCATCCGTCACTTTTTTTTCAGTGCTGTCGTAACTTCGAGCGGTCACTAAATGAACCGTTATAAGTCGAGGTCTGTCTGTAGAGAGGAGGGTTGGAGACCTGGTGTCAAGCATGGGAAAATCAGGTAATCCAGCCATTCAAATGAATATGAAGGTTTACTGTAAGTTTAAGCTTGTTCTGTCCCCGTCCCACACGCACACACACCAACAGACGTCTAAGAGTTAAAGACCAAACCAGCCGACAAAATCCTTTTCCTTATGATAACGGAACTTGGTAGCAACCTAGTGGCTGCCTGCCAAGAGTTTATTACTACAAAGGAAAGAGATAACTTCTCTCCGCTTCTGGTACATCAAAGTAAAAAGCTCAATAATTACAGAGTCAATCAAGTCTAAAGATAATCCAGCAAAGTCTATAGCAAAAGTCCGGCAATGCAGATTGGCGTGGAAGCTTTCAGCTTTGCTCGTCACAAGGTTTGACTGGCCACCACGCTCCCTTTTATACCCTGTGGGGTGTGGTCCAGTGACTCAGCCTAATCTCGGGCACGCCTTTTCTTTTGTTGCGCGCGCTTATCTCTGCGACGCTGGCATGGATCCAGCCAAGACTCATTACTCTCATCACTGTCCACCTGTGGCTGCGTGGACGTGCTTGGCCCCGGCCCTATCTCTTGCCCTTCGGCGGACACCGAAGGCATTGCCAGAGAGGAGGGTCCTGGAGAGGGAGGCCTTGCCAACTCCTCTCCTTCACTCTCGGAGTCCTCTCCTACCGATGACACAGGCTCAGGTAATGGAGCCACAACAAAGCTCTCTACAAGAATCTGATCTACTAAGGGTCAAGGCAAATTGGTGGTAGAGTCCATGGAATTCAGGGTGGGCCGGACTTAGATCTCTTGTGGGCGTGAAGGGACTCGAGACTGATGACACGTTTGACACGTCATCTCCTTCACCTAGGACGGGTGTCAGCAACTTGGGGTCAGCTTCGGCCTCCTGGTGTGGGGCTTTGGGCGAAGGCTGGAGGGAAGCGCCGCTGGTGGCGAAGAGCCGGAGAGCCTCGTTCCAGTGGGACTGCCTCATGGCCTGGAACTGGCTGACCACCTCAGCCTGCTGAGCCTCCAGGTGCTGGTACCTGGCCTTGCACTCCTGCAGGTCTTCCCTCTGCTTGGAAAGCCTATGCTCCTAGTCCTCAGTGAGGTGCTTCTGCTGAGCCTCCTTCTCGGTCAGATCCAATTTGAACTGAGCTGTTTTGCCAACTCTTTCTCATGGGGGCTGCTTAGCTCCAACAACTGCTTCCTGTTGGGGTCCTAAGGAGCCCGGGCGGAGAGGCGAGGATTGGCTGGCAGGGGAGGGGCTAGTAGAGGCTGGCGAAGCCCCCCTTGGTGTGAGTGAAATTGATTTGGCCACACCCACCCAGTCACATGACCACCTAGCCATGCCCACCCAGCCGGTCATTGGGCAGATCATATTAGTGTTCCGCGGGATTTAAAGTTATGAATTTAGTGGTCCCTTTGGTCCGAAAGGTTGGTGACCCCCCACTCTAGAAAGAGTGTAGAGAAGAGCAACCAAGATGATTAGGAGACTGGAGGCTAAAACATATGAAGATCGGTTGCAGGAACTGGGTATGTCTAGTTTAATGAAGAGAAGGACTAAGGGAGACACGATAGCTGTGTTCCAATCTCTCAGGGGCTGCCCCAAAGAAGAGGGAGTCAAGCTCTTCTCCAAAGCACCTGAGGGCAGGACAAGAAGCAATGGGAGGAAACTCATCAAGGAGAGAAGCAACCTAGAACTAAAGAAATTTCCTGACAGTGAGAACAATTAATCAGTGGAACAACTTGCCTCCAGAAGTTGTAAATGCTCCAACACTGGAAGTTTTGAAGAAGATGTTGGACAACCATTTGTCTGAAGTGGTATAGGGTTTCCTGCCTAAGCAGAGGGTTGGACTAGAAGACCTCCAAGGTCCCTTCCAACTCTTATTCTATGGTTTTATGTCAGCCAGTTCTGGTTTTAATTCAAACCCATCCTTGCAGTTTGCCGTTTACATTTTTGCATTGCAGGCAACCATAAATAATGCTCGTTCCAGGCCTATATGCACATTTGCAAAAAAAAAAAAAAAAAATTCTCCCATCCTATCAGGCTTTTTATTTCCCAGGTTGCTCTTTAGGCTTAATAAAGTACCTTCCTCGTTTTTGGAGAGGTTTTATCTCCTCCGGAATGAATAACCAGAAGACAACCCCTTGAACAAAAAGAGGGGGGGAAAAAATCTGGGAAAGATCATGTATGCATTTAAATTGCTCATTCGCTCTCTCTTTTATTTTTTTTGGAAAAGAAGAAAGTATTTTGTTGCATGTAAATTAATGGCGCTTTTTTTTTTTTTTTTTGCATTTATAATTATACTGAAGAACAGATGGGATAACTTTCTTGTGAATCAATTCAGCCATAAAAAGATTGTGAAATATGTTGGAGCATCAAGGACTCCCTGAGTTTGGGAGGTGGGCTGCTTGCAAACATTTAATTACCTGACTAGGTAACGTGATCAGTGCTGGTGAGTGTGGGGTTTGCTCCCTCTTTACATCCCCACCAACCAGCTGCTCTACGGGTATATAAAACGGGGAGCAAACCTCAATAGCATTGATTCAGGTACTGAAACATCTGTAAGGAAATCACCAAGCTGGGAGAAGAACCAGAGTTCAACCCTGTGCTTCAAATATTCTATTCTGTTGATAGGTTGAAATAGATTCATCTCAAGTAGGAGGGAGGGAAGGAGAGGAAAAGAAAAGAAAAGAAAGGGGGAGGGATGAGGGAAGGAAGGAAGACGAAAGGGAGAGGGGGGAGGAAAGGAAGGAGGGGGTGGAAGGGTGGAGGAGAGGAAGGGAGGGATGGATGGAGAGGGTGGGAGGAAGGGGAAAGGAAAAGGTGGGAAGAAAGGAGTGGGGAAGGAGGAAGAAAGGAGAGAAAAATTGCAGACTACAGGAACCATTTGCACCACTCAGTGACCCCTGAGGACACAGATAAACCTCCAAGTGGCCTCAAGGACCCTCTAAAAGGATGCAAACGACCAGCTGTCTGCAAGGAATATCAATCCTTCCATTCCCCACCAGCCAGTCAGAACTGAAGAAGCTTCTTGGATGAGGAGCAAAACATCTTCAAAGGAAAACAAAGTCCAGTTGCCTCTTGAAAAAAAAAGCACTTTTGGGACAACCATGACCTGGATGACTCAGAATCTCCAAAAAAACTTGGATGTGCAGGAAAATTTACATAAAATACTTTCAATGCACACTCCTTGATCCACTCACTGGACTTAAGTGCACGCTCACTTGATCCACTAATGCTTATGAGTCAGGAAAAAAATGCAGTCCCAATGTGAATTCCTTTCATTCACAGTCAGCAAGGCTTGTCCAAACAGTTTTTCAAAGGTATATTTATCAACACAGACCTTATCTCGCTTGGCAAGCTGCCACATAACTAGTTTCCAAACGCAGTACAAGGCAAAACTTGGCACAGAGTCTCTTAGAGCAGAACTTTCCACTCTTGCAACGACCGAATGAACAAATTGTTTCCTGCAAAAGACCCCTCCCTGTTTGCTCCTTTTTTGTTTCCTAGGGGAGGGGCCAATCATCTCCAAGGTGTGGCTTTACTCTCAAGCCGACCCTGCTTTCTGAGTTGTTCTTGTTTTCTGGCAGCTCTGTGCATGCGCACACTGGGAACGGGCTCCAGCTGTTCCTCTGCCTCACTGCTGTCTACCTTCCTCTCTGCCTCCGACGCAGAGCCCTCGTCCGAGCTTTCCCCAGCCCCCAGGACTTGGCCCATGTTCCACCCCAACCTCCTCATTGTCCGACTCTGCTTCCAGCTCTGCTGGCTGCCAGCGGGCCACAACCACAGATGCACTTGCGTTCACACGGAATTTGGAGTGGGGCAAAAAACCCGAAGGCCTTTTTTTTTTTTAATTTGATTTATATGCCGCCCTTCTCCGGAGACTCAGGGCGGCTTACAATGCGTTAAGCAATAGCCTTCATCCTTTTGTATATTTATACGAAGTCAGCTTATTGCCCCCACAAACCGGGTCCTCAATTTACCTACCTTAGAAAGGATGGAAGGCTGAGTCGACCTTCAGCCTGGTGAGATTTGAACTTGCAGTAATTGCAGACAGCTGAATGTTAGTAACAGGCTTTTGGTCTGTTGAGCTATCCAGGCTCAACCCTTGATGGTGCTTCAGACCTTCATTTTCATCTCAAACATCGCAACAGGATTTCTCGGCCTTTGCCCAGATGATTTGAAAAGGGGGAGGTCGGAAGCTAATCAATTTTCCTACCGACACAAATCTCTTGTCCTTATCTGTACTTACAGACTGTAATCCCATATTTACATAGAAAATACTGTTGTAGTAGCCAGCAATTCTATAATAGATAAGCTTCGGGATCCAAACAGGCCAAGAGAGAGGGGGAAAATAATTACTGAATATTCTCACGTTTTCATAACATCACCAAAACATTTGCGATATTTACCTCCGTGGGTTTGCAAAGGAGGGCGGTAAGAAGAAATGCTCTAGAAAGAAACGAGCATTTAAAAATCCGAGGAGCACATTTGTAAACTTTGAAAGAAAATTTTCACGATCTGGGGGGGGGGGGGGGAGGCAAAAGATCCAGATCTGTATGGGCTTGTTGAAAAGTTCTGTGAAATGGAGCAAGGCAGGAGATGATTGATTGTGTGCGTTCCCACATTGTGTCGTGCCCCTGTTGGAGCCTGAATCTGCGGAGGAAGACGAGCCAGAGCTGGGGCCAATAGAGATCGAGGGGGCGGCTTCGTTGGCTTTGGAGGAATGTGGGGAGGAGCAGGACGAAGCATCCCAGGGCCCCTCAGACTTGCTAGCAGGGAGGAACAGGGGCAGGATGACCGAGAGAGGGCAGGCAATGGACATGAGGAGCGACAGAGCTCAGGCGATGAGCAAAGACCGCCCCCTCCTGATCCCCAAGCATGGAGAGTGGAGAGAAGGCGAGAACAGTGCAGGCTCTCCTCCCGACTCGGGAGGAGAGCACCCCACCCCTTTTTACAAGGCACACCTGGGGACTGAGACTTAAGGAGATGCTGTGGGGAGGGGCGTTTGTCCGGAACAAACACCGAATTTGTGGAGTTTTGTGTGCTGTTGCCGACGTCTGGCATTTGCAGGACAGCTTGCTTCGTGGACTCATTGCTTCTTCCTTGTTTCGTGGACTCATTGCCTTGTTACTTTGCCTCGCGGGACTGCTGTTTGTGTGTGTGTGTGTGTGAGTGAGTGAGTGAGAGAGAGAGAGAGAGAACACTTTGCTCTGGGACTCGCCATGAACGTGGGAGTGTTTTGGGGAAAGTTGGAGCATTAAAGGGGAGTTTGAATTCTCAACTGGCTGTGTGGCCTTGGTGCCTCGTCCTGGGTCATCACACATTGCATTTCTGAGACTGTTTATGGAACTCCAAATACTTAAGATGTCCCCAGCGCTAACTTCAAGAAAACATCTGTAGTAGAATGTAAATGAATGATGAGATCAGCTGGTCTTCATGCCTTCATTACCATTCCTGGAAGGTGAAGGAGACATTACCGGCAGTCCTCAAGTTATGACCACAACTGGGACAGGAAATAAGCAAGGCAGTTCTTAACTGAGTCACGCTCGATTTTATGACCTATATTGTGAGGAGCCAGTCGGTAAGAGAGAGACAGGCATACACACCCAATCTTAACCTTTCAGGCTATGAATTTGATAGAGTTAGGGAAAAAGAGAAAGCCAGTTTGGTCTATTGGTTAAGGCGCCAGGCTAGAAATCGGGAGACTGGGAGTTCTCCTGCCTTAGGCAGGAAAGCCAGCTGGGTAACTTTTTTTTTTTTTTAATTTGATTTATATGCCGCCCTTCTCTGGACACTCAGGGCGGCTTACAATGTGCTCAGCAATAGCCTTCATCTTTTTGTATATTTATACAAAGTCAGCTTATTGCCCCCACAATCCGGGTCCTCAATTTACCTACCTTAGAAAGGATGGAAGGCTGAGTCAACCTTGAGCCTTGGAGAGATTCGAACCTGCAGTAATTGCAGGCAGCTGGTCTTTGAGCCAATCACCAGGAGACTGGGAATTCTAGTTGCACCTTAGGCATGAAAGGGTTAGGGTTAGATGTCAGTTATGATTGCCTCTCGTTCCTACTTGAAGAAGTTTGATACAAAATCAAAAGTCTTGCTTTTAATTAATTTTCAACACTTGGTCTTGTGATGATACGGGTAACACCAATGACTATATTTTTATTTGCACATTACACAGATCTGATGGTGCAAATTAACGGATTCTATCAAGGGTCAGGTTTTGGCCCTATTTAATGGGCATTGCGTTATCAGTTCGTTCCTTCCTTCCTTCCTTCTTTCCTTCCTTCCTTCCATCCATCCATCTATCCATCCATTGTACACAGTGGTTAAAATGCATCTTCCTTCCTTCCTTCCTTCCTTCCTTCCTTCCTTCCTTCCTTCCTTTCTTTCTTTCTTTCTTCCCTCCTTCCTTCCTTTTTTCTTTCTTCCTTTCTTCCTTCCTTCCTTCTTCCTTCCTTCCTTTCTTTCTTCCTTTCTCCACAAAGCTTTCCACAGAATCAGTGCATCCAATTTATATTCCCCAAATGACCCGAAGAAGTGATTAGGGTAAAAAACAATAAAATTAAACAAAATAAAAACCCAGATCAAGTCACACTGACTCAATTAAGTTTTGGGGAAGGTGAACGGAATTGCAAGTTTTCTTTCAGCCCCCGCAACCTACTGGTTCCTTAAGCATTCTGATGATGCTTTTATAATGCGTGCGACACGTTTGAAACCATTCAAGATACATTCCTGGGTGTCCTGATTAAAAAACCGAAAACAATGACAGTTAGAGTTAGCTTCAATAAAACGTTCGTGTCGGTACATTGATTTCTAGGACAAGGTTGAGTAATTTGCTTTGCTTATTATCTAGGAAAAAAAAAAAAGCCTGAATAGCTTTGGGAAACAACACTGCATCATAAGCTATGAACCGGTTTATATCCACAAGCCTGATAGCAGCAATTTATAGTCTTCATAAAACCTGTTTATAGATATATATTTTTAAGACTTTATTCTATTGGAATTAAAATCCGGTCCGGTTCCAAGCCGGGAGAAAGATGCAGGAACTAATGAATTTGGAAGCAAGCTGCAATTGGAAAGGAGGTCTCCATTTATTTAGGAACCAGAAGCAAAGTGACTCCACGTTCGTCCTAGGACAGTTGACAGCCTGGTGTGGGGAGTAGAGGGATTTTTTTAACACCCTGTCTCCTGCTTGAATGGGGGGGGGGTTGGACTAGATGACCTCCAAGGTCCCTTCCATCATGATTGAATTGAAAAGGGTGTTGGAAGGGATGATTGCGGGACTGGAGGCTAAAATATAAGATGAACAGTTGCAGGAACTGGGCCTGGCTAGTCTAGTGAAGAGAAGGACCAGGGGAGACAGGATTGCAGTCTTCCAATATTGGAGGGGCTGCCACAGAGAGGAGGGGGTCAAGCTATTTTCCAAAGCACCCGAAGGCCAGAAAATGAATAATGGATGGAAACTGATCAAGGAGAGATTCAGTCTGGAAATAAGGAGGAATTTACTGACAGGGAGAACAATCAACCCATGGATCAGAAGTTGCCTTCGGAAGTTGTGGGAGCTTCATCACTGGAAGCTTCCAAGAAGAGATTGGACTGCCATCTGTCAGAAATGGTGCAGGGTCTCCTGCTTGGGTGGGCTGGGGGGTTGGACTAGATGACCTCCACGGTCCCTTCCAACTCTGTTAATCTGAATCTATCTAAAATGATCAAAGGCCTGGAGGCTAAAACATATGAAGAAAGGTTGTAGGAACTGGGCATGGCTAGTCTAAGGAAGAGTCAGGGGAGACAGGATAGCATCTTTCAATATTTGAGGGGCTTCCACATAGAGGAAGGGGTCAACCTATTTCCAAAACACCTCAAGGACAGAGAAAGAATAATGGATGGAAACTGATCAAGGAGAGATTCAACCTGGAAATAAGGAGGAATTTTCTGACAGTGAGAACAATCAACCGATGGAACAGAAGTTGCCTTTGGAAGTTATGGGAACTTCATCACTGGAGGCCTTCAAGAAGAGACTGGACTGCCATCTGTCAGAAACTCTTTAGGGTTTTCTGTTTGGGCGGGGGGTTGGACTAGATGACCTAGAAGGTCCCTTCCAACTCTGTTAATATGTAATCTGTAATTCCAGCATATGGAATTAGGCCTGGCAAATTGTAGTCTGTTCCACCCGCCGAGCGAGATGGCAACGTTCCCTAAACTTCTTTAGAGACTGCCGTAACCCCCCTTTTAACCTTTGGGTCATGTTGTAGCTCGTTTGCAGAAGAAATGCGTGGCAGAGAAACCAGCTGCTGAATTTGACGAATTCACACCGGTTTGTTAGCCGCCCATCGAGCGGCTAGAGCAGGTAAAGGTCAGGCCACACAATGTGTGACAGGCGAAAGCTTGTTCCTGCCCACGTGACAACAGCCCACCCCACCCCTTCCCCCTCCTCCTAGCGTTGTAAATCCAGCATGAAGCCGAGCAGCTGGAACAAATTCTGAAATACGTTGTTAGAATGCAACGGAAGGGTAAGCGGATTGCAAATGTGGACATTTGCAAAGTTTCGCAGGCTAATGGGCAAATTTCTTCGGAAATTGGTCTCCTGCTCTTGGAGACATCTTGGAGGGTTGAGTTCTGTTCTTGGAAATGTTCTACCAGAAGCGTGATGATAGCTCGGTGTTTATCTCCCCCTCCTCTTCCTCCTCCTCCTCCTCCTCCTGCTGTTCTCCACAAACCCCCTCCCTTGTGATGAAGTTAGCTAGTTGGGTAATGAAACATTTGCAAGAAATAAACCAAGCTTAGAGCACCAAGGACACGACAGTCCTTCCCCTCTTCCCCCTCCTCCTCTTCTCTGCAAATCCACTCCCTTCTAGTACTGATGATAGTTTCTAGTTGGGTCGTGAAATGTCTGCGAGAAAAGAACCAAGCTCTATTGTGGCCCGTACACAGCCTGTGCAGCTGGTGGCTGATTCGGACAGTGAGGAGGCTGGTGTGGTGCTGTGCCGGCAGCCTGTGCAGCTGGCACTCGAGTCGGACAATGAGGAGGCTGGAGAAGATGTGGGGCCAGAGGCAGGGATTCAGCCAGGACCTTCAGAACCTCCAGAAGCTCCCTTAAGTGAAGACGACGAAGAGGAGGAGCCTTTTCTCGATGCACGGGCGCACAGAGCTGCCAAAAGGCAGGAGTGGCTCCTCAGGAGAAGGTCTCCTCGAGAGTAAGGCTTGGGGCTAATTGGCCACTCCCTTAGCCTATTTAAGGAGGAACACCGACTAAAGCAATTTGCAGGGAACAACTTTAGTTCACTCTACTTCGCGTCTGGATTCTCTGCAAATTGCTTCTGGGCTTTCTGCCAACCATAGTAAGATTACGATTATTTATTCTTTGGATTCTTGTAGGCTGTTAAGAAAGTTAATTAACAGCCTTTGTTTGGAAAAAAAAACGGATTTAATTTAGTAAAGTAAGGTTTGTACAGACTTTGTGTGTGCTGCGTTCTTTGGGGTCCCTAGCTGGGGCAGAATAAGCTCAGAGAGCACCAAGGACCCCGTAGTCTTCCTCCTCCTCCTCCTCTTCCCATCTGCAAACTCCACTCCCTTCTAGCAATGACAATGTTATGAATGTAACATCCATAGTTATGTCATGAAATGTCTGCGAGAAAACAACCAAGCCCTCCTCCTCCTCCTCCTCCCTCTTCTTCTTATTCCCCGACCTCCTCCTCCATTCCACAAACCACCCTCCCTTCTAGCACTAATGATGTTACCTAGTAGGTGTTGTGGCCTGCCAGAAGCCAACAGAACTGGCAGCAGATTGGGACAGTGAGGAGGTTGGGGAGGAACATGGGCCAGTCCTGGAGTCTGGGGAAGGCTCGGACGAGGGCTCTGCGTCGGAGGCAGAGAGGGGGCCAAGGCCATCTGGTAGTTCTTTGCTGCCTCTGGAGTCTGACATCAGTGAGGCAGAAGAACAGCGGGAGCCTGTTCCCAGTGTGCGCATGCACAGAGCTGCCAGGAGACAAGAACAATTAAGAAAACAGGGTCGACTTGGGAGTAAGGCTTGGAGATGATTGGGCCCTCCCATAAGACATAAAAGAGAAGCGAACGGGATGTGAGCTTTTGCAGGAAGCAATTAGTTCATCCGGCCGATTCAAGATTGGAAACTTCTGTTTGTGACTCTGTGCCAAGTTTGGCCTTGCCCTGCGCCTGGAAATCAGCTCTTCGGCAGCATTCCACGTGAGATAGGTGGGTGTTGATAACCCTCCTCTGAAAGACTGTTTATCAAGCCTTGCTGACTGTAAATGAAAGTAATTTACAGCCGTATGAATTAAAGAGGTTTGCCGGGACTGAAATTGTGCTGTTTAATTTCTAAGGAAGCCTAGGTCAGATCATGAAATGTCTGCAAGAAAACAACCAAACTCACGGAGCACCAAGAACCCACACAATCCTCCTCTTCTCTGCAAACCCTCCTAGCACTGATGATGTTACCTAGAAGGGTCATGAAACGTTTGCAAGGAAGCCACCCAGCTTAGGGAGCACCCAAGGACCCCACAGTTGAATCCCGAGCTACAAACATTCTCTTCTGTTGGTTCTTTGCATCTTCTTAGCATGCTCACCTGCTGTTTATTCCTCCAGATATTTGGCTGCAATATTAACTTAACCTCCTTTTAAAGATGGTTCTTATATCAGCAAGCGCCTAAGTTATTTCACTTCCATTCATGATACGGCAGCCATCGGCCTTCAAATCAGCATTGCCCATTAGGGTGCCGAGAAGAATTCGTCTCTAAACAAACCCTTTTTTATCTTTCCGCTCATGTTGTTCAAATTGTAACGGAAATAGGGAAGAGTTGATCTTTTATTAAAAGCTCACAGTAGGCGCTGGGGAAAAAAAATCTTTGCCTTCGCTGTGTAATTTGGCTTCTTTTCACTCCGAAAACTTCCGTAATTGCGTTTCGTTTCATTTCTTTTTTTTTTTTTCTTCTGACTTGTACTGTGCGAGGTCATTGCCTTAGCTTCTTCCCGTTGCTTTGAGGGTGTCTCCCAAAGACGTATATTTGCAAAGCGTTTTGCAACTTGGTTGTGTTACACCAAAAACCCAGGAGCTTATTATTTTTATTTTTATTTTTATTGGTTTGTTTAAATTGCAAGGCACATCAAATCCCCGTTTGCATCAAAGAGCCACGAATTCAGCAATTCCCGAATCTTTAGATTGGTTTCTTTTAATTGGTTATATGGAACTTTGTATTTTTTTTTTCTTCTTCAAGTCAGCAAAAGCTTAAGTCCGAACACTTAATTTGTTCAGCGGTTTCTATTTTGCAGTGAATTGATGACAACCTTTTGATCCAGTGTGATATTGACGAAGCCAACAGCTTCGATTGGCAAGGAGATATCGAAAGGCAGAAAGCTCGGAGAAAAAAACTGGGTTTGGAGGGAAACCACCATTGCTGGATTTAACGAATCGAGCAGAGAAGCAACCTAGAACTAAGGGAAAATTTCCTTAACAGAACAATTAATCAATGGAACGATTTGCCTCTAAGTTGTGAGTGCTCCATCACTGGAAGTTTTGAAGAAGAGATTGGACAACCATTTGCCTGAAATAACAATAGCACTTAGACTTATATACCGCTTCACAGTTCTTTACCTCCCTCCCTAAGCGGTTTAAAGAGTCAGCATCTTACCCGCAACAATCTGGGTCTCCTCATTTTACCGACCTCGGAAGGATGGAAGGCTGAGTCAATCTTGAGCCGGTGAGGATCAGACTGTTGGCAGTGGGCAGAGTTAGCCTGCAATACTGCATTTTAACCACTGTGCAGGCAGGCAGGCAGGCAGGCAGGAAGGAAGGACGATAGCAATAACAATAGCACTTAGACTTATATAACACTTCCCAGTGCTTTCCAGCCCCCTCTAAGCAGTTTAACAGAGTCAGATCTTGCCCCCAACAATCTGAGCCCTCATTTTAACCACCTTGGAAGGATGGAAGGCTGAGTCAACCTTGAGCCAGTCAGGATCGAACTGCTGGCAGCGGGCAGAATTAGCTTGCAATCCTGCATTCTAATCACTGCATGCCACAGTGCAGTGGTAGAGGGTTTCCTGCCTGAGCAGGGGGTTGGACTGGAAGACCTCCAAGGTCTCTTCCAGCTCTGCTCTTCTATTATTCTTTTCTCTTTATTTCCCCCAATGGTTCAATTGTGCCATTGTCAACAAGTGTAGTTGTCCATCCCTAGTGCCTGATCATGTGCAACAGGGCATGTGCACGCTTGCAGAATGATTGCACATTATAGCCTGCACGTAGAGGGGTGTTCTGTCCCCGTACCCTACACGCACCCCTACAGACGGCCCGGAGTTAATAAGCCACACGACAAAACTCTTTGAAGATAAAGCTGGCAGCAACCCAGTGGCTAGCTGCCAATTCAGACTTTACTCACACAAAACAAAGATTAGACTGCAAGCATTCCGATAAAACAGGCAGAGTTTTCAACAATACAAGTATTAATCCAAATGCAGTCCGATAAAGCAGGCAAAGTCCAGTAACGCAGAGGTCATGGATTATTTCCAGTTTTTGCTCATCACAAACTGAACCGGCCACCACACCCACATTTATACCCTGTGGGGTGTGGTCCAGTGACTCAGCTAATCTCTGGCACGCCTTCCCTTCTGCTGTGCACGCTTCTCCCTGCGCCTCTGTCGCGGGTCCAGCCAGCACTTATCTTCTTCGTCGCTGTCTACCTGTGGCTGCGGGGACGTGCTTGGCTCTGAGCCTATCGTTTGGCCTTCGGTGTCCTCCGGAGGCATTGCCAGAGAGGAGGGTCCTGGAGAAGGAGGCCTTGCCAACTCCTCTCCCTCACTCTCAGAGTCTCCATCTGTCGATAGCCCAGGCTCAGGCAACGGAGCCACAACATGGGGGTCACAGATCTGCTGGAGTCCTTAACTTACGACTCTTTGTTTAGCGACCATTTGAAGCTGCAACAGCATTGACAAAAAGTGACTCATGACCCGTCTTCATACTTACCTAAGTGTGTACATCCTCATCTTCTTTTAACAACCCCATAATCCCTTGCAGGATGGAGTCTGGGCAACTGAATGGAGCTAGCAGAGTGTTTACTGGCCGGATGCCCTCCCTGTTGCCAATGCTGAGTTTTGTTCAGCAGATCTATTCTCATTGTGCCCAGAGAGAGAGAAATATCTGCCTCTACCTAGAATCGAACTCACAGCCTCCTGATTGTGAGGTGAGAGCTCCACCTCTAGGTAGCACTAGCTCCACTCTCCTAAGTGTGTAGATAATTGCACGTAATCACAATTGAGGTAGGCAACCAGTATGCCTTTACGACGGTGCCAGCATGCCAGGTTGACGTGATGCCATTTGCGGCCTTCCCAGATGGCTTCCAACAAAGAAAGTCCGGGGAGTCGGATTTGCTTAATGACCTTCTGATTCACTTAACAACCCTAGCCAAAAAAGGGAGCAAAATCAGGCACGATTCATTAAGCGCCTACTTTAGCAATGAGAAATTCTGGTCCCGATTATGGGTCGTAAGTCAAGGACCTCCTGTACATTAGTCACCGTATTTCTATCACGACTTCGGGGCACATAATTCTATCGGTTTCCATCTTCCACGTGACTCGCTTAACAACCGTGGCAAATAAGATCACAAAATCGGCGCGAGTCATTTAACGATTGCATCATTTACAGTAGAATAGAATTTAGAATTGAATAGAATTTTTTTTATTGGCCAAGTGTGGTTGGACACACAAGGAATTTGTCTTGGTGCGTATGCTCTCAGTATACATAAAAGATACGTTCATCAAGAATCATAAGGTACAACGCTTAATGATAGCCATAGGGTACAAATAAGCAATCAGGGAACAATATCAATATAAATCGTAAGAATGGGAGTCTCCAATCCTAACAGTGTCGTAAGTCGAGGACTATCTGTAATAACAGCCTCAGGCTCTGTCTGTTGGTGTCAAAGTAGCATCTATTACCAGCTGGGTGATCCTGTTCAAAATTAGCCAAATTCTAAAAGACCCTCGGAAAAATAAATTAAAAAAAAAGCAACTCAGAATAATTCATAACGATTTTGTGCCTGTTGGCATATTGTCCGTATTTCCTAAAGCATCTGGATCGATACAGCATGAAAATATAATTGATTCCGCTCGTGTTGTCGGTGATCCAGATTATTATAACAAAACCCTGGAAAATTAAACGATATCTTTCAGGGGGATTTAAATGGGTGGGAAATTGCTCTGGCTGACACACAAAGCCTTCTAAACACACACACACACACACACACACACACACACACACACACACACACACGCAGTGATGGCTAACCTTTTTGTCGTCGCGCACCAAAAGTGGGGGAAATGCAAGGGGCGTGCTGTGCCCACACCCATAATTCCATGCCCCCCACGCCACGCCCTCCTCCCCGTACATACATGCACACCCCCCCCCCCCCCCCCCCCGGCTCAGAAAAGTTACTGATGTGCCCATTTTTTGGCCTCCAGAGGCTTCCTTGGAGCCTGGGGAGGGCAAAAACCGCCTTCCTCACTTTCCTGGAGGCTGTCCGGAGGCCAGAAACAGCTCGTTTCCCGACTTCCAATGGGACCAGAAGGCCCGAAAATCAGCTGGCCGGCACGCACATGCGGGCTGGAGTTGAGCTAGGGCAACGCTTGCGTGCCCACAGATATGGCTCTGCGTGCCACCTGTGGCATGCGTGCCATAGGTTCGCCATCATGGCACTAAAGGGTACCTTTATTCAAAGCTGGCCACTATTTAGTCGCTAAACCAACGACGATTTCCTAATAGGTTGTTTTACCTGACAGATGTTTTTCTTGGTAGAAACAGCTGTCAATAGATTTGGAAATGTTTGTTTTCACCCTCAGAATCACGTATCCATGTCTATATACTTTTTTTTTTCTTCCGTTGCTGTTTTTTTTTTTTAATTAGATTTATATGCCGCCCTTCTCCGGAGACTCAGGGCGGCTTACAGTGCGTTAAGCAATAGCCTTCATCCTTTTGTATATATTTATACAAAGTCAGCTTATTGCCCCCACAAACTGGGTCCTCATTTCACCTACCTTAGAAAGGATGGAAGGCTGAGTCAACCTTGAGCCTTGGCGAGATTTGAACTTGCAATAATTGCAGACAGCTGAATGTTAATAACAGGCTTTTAGTCTGTTGAGCTATCCAGCTATCCCTTTTTCTTCTTAACTTTTTTTCTTTCTGTAATTTCTGAAGTCTTTTTTTTTTCTTTCCCCAAACATAATAATGACACTACTATTAAATGCTAATTAATTCATGGCCGACCCAGAACTTAAAAGAAACTCGATTATCTGTATATCTCTTGAAATGTGCGTCTGAGCTACCCATTGAAGATTGAAAACACTGCTGGAGACTCTTTTCATGGATAATCCTGTGCATTTTTGCAATAATTATTAGGGACATAGACCTGGATAGGGACTCATCCAGCAGAAATAAAAGAAAAGGCAAACATACTTTCTGGCCCCTTCCTTTTCAGGGCAGTCGTCCTGACCCAGCTCCCCAAACATAACAAACCCTCTGAAGTTAATTCAGTGATTCCAGCAGCCCCAGCAAAAAAATTTCTCCCACACCACAAGCTAACAAGTCTGTCCGGCAGGGAGATGAATATCTTTATTTGATTTATATACCGCCCTACTCCCGAAGGACTCAGGGCGGTGAACAGCCAAAACAGTAAAAATACATAAATACAAAATTTAAAAACAGGATAAAATCGAATTAGACAATTTGGCCCAGACAAATTAAAACAGCCCAATCATTTAAAAACTGATTAAAATTTACATAATTAAAAAAGAGGGAAAAGATTAGGCCAGGCCTGCCTGATGGAATAAAAAGGTCTTCACAGCACGGCGGAAGGTGCGCAGATCCGGGATCCTCCGTATCTCCGGGGGAAGCTCATTCCAGATAGTAGGTGCCCCCACAGAGAAGGCTCTCCTCCTGGGGGCCGCCAGTCGACATTGTTTGGCCGACGGCACCCGGAGGAGCCCCTCTCTATGAGACCGTACCAGCCGGTGGGAGGCTATTGGTGGTAGTAGGCGGTCCCATAAGTAACCAGGTCCTGAGCCATGGAGCGCTCTAAAGGTGGTAAGCAAAACATTGAAGCGCACCCGGAAGACCACCGGGAGCCAGTGCAGCTCACGCAGGAGAGGTGTTACATGGGAGTGCCATGTCGCTCCCATTACCACCCGCGCGGCCACACTCTGTGCCAGTTGGAGCCTCCGGATGCTCCTCAAGGGGAGCCCCATGTAGAGAGCATTACAATAGTCCAGGCGGGAAGTGACAAGGGCATGAGTGACCGTGCATAAGGAGTCCCAATCCAGAAAGGGACGCAACTGGCGAATCAGGCGAACCTGATAAAAAATCCTCCCGGTCACGGCCGTCAAATGCTCTTCTAAGGACAGCCGTGAATCCAGGAGGACGCCCAAGTTGCGAACCCTCTCCATGGGGGCCACGGAGTTGGCCACTACACCTATTCTGCCACACCTATTTATCTCCTCCCCCTGCCTTTTATCCCCAGAGCTAGGGTAGGGCTTCACTAGCAGCAGTGGCTCTTCTGTCCCAAGGACCGGCCCATAGATTTCCACTGCTCTCCTCTCCTCTGCCTTCTGTGCATCCGTGCGTCAGGCACTGGACCCAGCTGTTCCTCCTCTTCCTCATCAGCCACCTCCAGACCTGAAGGCTGTTGACTCTCTCTCTGAGAGCTGATGGACGGCCCAGGCTGCGCCTCTTGTCTCTCTCTTTCTGCCAGCTCCATTCTCTCTTCCCCCTCGGAGGTCCCAGGTTGCCTTGATGCTGACCCCGACTCCCACCCCTCCCTCTCCTCCTCCTCTGATTCAGCTGTTGGAGGGGCTGGCAGCCGACAGGCCACAACATGCTGCCTGATAAGGCCTATAATTTCAATCTGTTATCCGCGTTTAATTAAAACCAGGGCATGCCAATTACGTCTTGTTGTTCCAAGAAAGCTGATTCGAAAAGCAAACCCATGTTGCAATATAATTTAGGCTTCGTTTCGAGAGCAAGGAAGATACATCGTGAGATTTTGAAAAACAATGGCAGGAGGAGATAAGATAACGCTGATGCCCTTTTAATTGGCCTTGGGAAAATTAAGGGTAGCAAATTAGATATCAATGAACATGGGCTCCTCCTCCCTCCTTTACAAATGTCACAGATTCATCACGAGTATTAATTCGTGCCTAATCAATTTTCATTGAGGGTTGGACGTGTTGACGTTTTCTGCAGCCACTGGAGTCCATGTTTGATGGGGCCCATCTGCAAACCATCATATGGAGTTGGTTTTTTCATAGCTCAGGCAGCTGTGATAAGAACGGAAGAGAAAAAAAGAGAGAAAGGAGGGGGGGGGAGAATCAAAATTGCTTTATCGTGAAAGGATTTGAAGTTAAGCCCGTCTACAAATGTAGGGTTTTCTTTTTTTTTCTTTCCCCTCAACAAAGTTCTTCTCAAATTCCTGAGTCACAGGCTGCCCTGGAAAACAAACCATGATCTGATATGATGGGGGGGGGCATTAAATAGAGGAATAGGAACATTTTGAAGTTGTACAAAAGGATAGACTCATCTGGCACAGAATGAGCACACCCATTCTATCATCTATATCTATCTATCTGTCTATAGCTATTTTTCATCTATCTATTTAGCTACCCATCCACCCATAAATATATATCTCTATTTCTATTTATCAACTACCTCTCTACCATCTATTCTCTCTCTCTCTCTCTCTCTATCTATCTATCTATCTATCTATCTATCCATCCATCCATCCATCCATCCATCCATCCATCCATCATCTAATCTACAGCTATCTTTATCTTTATCTCTATCTTTCTTTGATTTGTATACCGCCCTACTCCCGAAGGACTCAGGGCGGTGAACAGCCAAACAGTAAAATACATAAATACAAAATTTAAAAACAGGATAAAATCGAATTAAACAATTTGGCCCAGACAAATTAAAATTAAATTATCTACCTATCTATCATCTGTCTATTTATCATTTATCTACTTATCTATCATCTGTCTATCTATTTATCATCCATCTATCATCTAAACTCTACCTACCTACCATCTGTCTGTCTAGCATCTATAGCTCATCTATCCATTCAAGCATCTATCTTTATCCCTCCATCCATCTTATCCAGCCATCGGAATAGAATAGAATAGAATAGAATAGAATAGAATAGAATAGAATAGAATAGAATAGAATTGGAAGGGACCTTGGAGGTCTTCTAGTCCAACCCCCCTACTCAGTGGGAGAACCTATACCATTTCAGATAAGTGAGTGTCCAGTCTCTTCTTAAAACCTCCAGTGATGAAGCACCCACAACTTCTGGTTGGAAGCTGTTCCACTGGGTTCATTGTCCTCACTGTTAGGAAGCTTCTCCTTAATTCCAGATTGCTTCTCTCCTTGATTAGTTTCCATCCATCGTTTCATGCCTTCCGGTGCTTTGGAGAATAATTTGACCCCCAAATCATCTCTGCCTCTGCCTCTGCCTGTCTGTCTCTCCTTCGAGGAATAAGATTGACAGGTGATCTCAACATGTTTCAAGGTGAAAGAAGAAAACGGTGGGTGGGGAGAAAGGCCGACTGCCTCTTTCCAGCCCAAGCTCCTCATTGCAGGTACCTTTCTATGCAACCTTCACAAGAGCGGCCTGAATAGTATTAATGAGCTGAGGAGCTCAGACTAGATTTACGTTCCAAGCAATTGCATTTTACAAGCCCAAACTTGAGCTGTGCTGTAATTAACGAGAATAATAGGAAGTGCCACCTGGTTATAAATCATGGTGGATGTTTTTGGGGGAAAAAAGAAAGAAAAGAAGAAGAAGAAGCAAGATTATAGAGTAAAGAAGAAAAGGGACGGAAAAGGGTATGAGTTGAATTTGATCATTTATCCTCTGCGGGAAGAGTGCAAGAAGCGGGAGGACGGATTCAGGATTTAACCCGCACAATGGCAGCACCCTGCCTTTTGTTCGGTTCTAGCCGAGAATTTGTGACATCATCAGCATCTAATATATGCCAATGGGTGACCGACACGGCACTTTCAAAATCTTGCATCAACAGAAGCAATCATTTGGCTGATTTTTTTTTTAAAAAAAATCATTATTATTTCACTGAGTGGAAGGAAGGGGAAGGGGGGGGGGGGGAAGGCAGATTAGCTATGAGGTTGTATTTGCAAGGCAGGGGATTGCGTAAGTATTCTCCTGGTGATCTGCTGCTTCATTCAAACCCCGGTGCTGGAAGAAAAAAAATTAAATACCGAAAAACGTAATTGTGGAAAATCTAGAGAAAAGAAGAATTTGGGGGGGGGGCGCGGGGGAGACAGGATAGCAGTGTTCCAGTACTTGAGGGGCTGCCACAAAGAAGAGGGGGCATCAATTTCTTCTCCAAAGCACCGGAGGGCAGGACAAGAAACAGTGGTTGGAAACTAACCAAAGAGAATTCTGGAATTAAGGAGAAACTTCCTAACAGTGGGGTGGGGTGGGAATGGAGATTTTGCAGTATCCTTCCCCGGAGTGGGGTAGGAATGGGGATTTTGCAGTATCCTTCCCTGGAGTGGGGAGGGAATGGAGGTTTTGCAGTATCCTTCCCTGGAGTGGGGAGGGAATGGAGATTTTGCAGTATCCTTCCCTGGAGTGGGGTGGGAATGGAGATTTTGCAGTATCCTTCCCCTGCCATACCACACCAAGCCACACCCACAGAACCGGTAGTAAAAAAAAAATTGAATTCTACCACTGACCTGAAGGTTATGAGTTTTCCAAAATGTCACCCCATGATGCCATCTTAATACAAAGGGGGGTGGGGGTTGCATGCATAGTAAAATTCAATTTGGAAGGGTGAAAGAATCCTGCATCCAGTTTTGGTCCCCACACTATAAGAAAGATGTGGAGACTCTAGAAAGGGTGCAGAGAAGAGCAACCAGGATGATGAGGGGACTGGAGGCTAAAACATACAATGAACGGTTGCAGGAACTGCGCATGGCTGGTCTAGTGAAGAGAAGGACCAGGGAAACATGATAGCAGTCTTCCAGTATTTGAGGGGCTCCCCACTCCTGGGGGAAGGATACCGCAAAATCTCCATTCCCTCCCCACTCCTGGGGAAGGATACTGCAAAATCTCCATTCCCTCCCCACTCCTGGGCGAAGGATACTGCAAAATCTCCATTCCCACCCCACTCTGGGGCCAGCCAGAGGTGGTATTTGCCGGTTCTCCGAACTACTCAAAGTTTCCGCTACCGGTTCTCCAGAACCTGCTGGATTTCACCCCTGGCCCAAGGTCGTGTGATCTTCAAACAGTCTCCTACTTAGCTCAATCTCTATGCTGCCTGGATTTTTGGCTACGTCCCTAAAAACATGAGTTTCAAGTCAGTGGTGGGTTTCAAAATTTTTTACTACCGGTTCTGTAGGTGTGGCTTGGTGGGCGTGGCAGGGGAAGGATGCTATAAAATCTCCATTCCCTCCCCAATCCGGGGGAAGGTTACTGTAAAATCCCCATTTCCTCCCGATCAGCTGGGACTCGGGAGGCAGAGAATAGATGGAGGTGGGGCCAGTCAGAGGTGATATTTACCGGTTCTCTGAACTATTCAAACTTTCCGCTACCGGTTCGTCAGAACCTGCTGAAACCCACCTCTGTTTCAAGTGGATGAAAACAAAATTAGAATCAGTTCTGTAGTGTTTTTTTTTCCCCCTCATAGAATAGAATAGAATAGAATAGAATAGAATAGAATAGAATAGAATGTGGAAGGGACCTTGGAGGTCTTCTAGTCCAACCCCCCTACTCAGTGGGAGAACCTATACCATTTCAGATAAGTGAGTGTCCAGTCTCTTCTTAAAACCTCCAGTGATGAAGCACCCACAACTTCTGGTTGGAAGCTGTTCCACTGGGTTCATTGTCCTCACTGTTAGGAAGCTTCTCCTTAATTCCAGATTGCTTCTCTCCTTGATTAGTTTCCATCCATCGTTTCTTGCCTTCCGTTGCGTTGGAGAATAATTTGACCCCCAAATCATCTCTGCCTCTGCCTCTGCTCTGCCTGTCTGTCTCTCCTTCGAGGAATGAGATTGACAGGTGATCTCAACATGTTTCAAGGTGAAAGAAGAAAACGGTGGGTGGGGAGGTGGGGAGAAAGGCCGACTGCCTCTTTCCAGCCCAAGCTCCTCATTGCAGGTACCTTTCTATGCAACCTTCACAAGAGCGGCCTGAATAGTATTAATGAGCTGAGGAGCTCAGACTAGATTTACGTTCCAAGCAATTGCATTTTACAAGCCCAAACTTGAGCTGTGCTGTAATTAACGAGAATAATAGGAAGTGCCACCTGGTTATAAATCATGGTGGATGTTTTTGGGGGGGAAAAAAGAAAGAAAAGAAGAAGAAGAAGAAGCAAGATTATAGAGTAAAGAAGAAAAGGGACGGAAAAGGGTATGAGTTGAATTTGATCATTTATCCTCTGCGGGAAGAGTGCAAGAAGCGGGAGGACGGATTCGGGATTTAACCCGCACAATGGCAGCACCCTGCCTTTTGTTCGGTTCTAGCCGAGGATTTGTGACATCATCAGCATCTAATATATGCCAATGGGTGACCAACACGGCACTTTCAAAATCTTGCATCAACAGAAGCAATCATTTGGCTGATTTTTTTTTTAAATCATTATTATTGCACTGAGTGGAAGGAGAAGGGGAAGGGGGAAAAGGCAGATTAGCTATGAGGTTGTATTTGCAAGGCAGGTGATTGCGTAAGTATTCTTCTGGGGATCTGCTGCTTCATTCAAACCCCGGTTGCTGGAAGAAAAAAAATTAAATACCGAAAAACGTAATTGTGGAAAATCTAGAGAAAAGAAGAATTGGGGGGGGGGGGGGGGGGGAGGACAGGGGGGCACCGTTCCTGGACGGGAGGGGCTGCCACAAAGAAGAGGGGGCATCAATTTCTTCTCCAAAGTACCGGAGGGCAGGACAAGAAACAGTGGTTGGAAACTAACCAAAGAGAGAAGCCATCTGGAATTAAGGAGAAACTTCCTAACAGTGCGGTGGGGTGGGAATGGAGATTTTGCAGTATCCTTCCCTGGAGTGGGGTAGGAATGGAGATTTTGCAGTATCCTTTCCCTGGAGTGAGGAGGGAATGGAGATTTTGCAGTATCCTTCCCTGGAGTGGGGAGGGAATGGAGATTTTGCGGTATCCTTCCCCGGAGTGGGGAGGGAATGGAGATTTTGCAGTATCCTTCCCCTGGAGTGGGGAGGGAATGGGGATTTTGCAGTATCCTTCCCTGGAGTGGGGAGGGAATGGAGATTTTGCGGTATCCTTCCCTTGAGTGGGGAGGGAATGGAGATTTTGCAGTATCGTTCCCTGGAGTGGGGAGGGAATGGAGATTTTGCAGTATCCTTCCCCTGCCAAGCCATGCCACACCCACAGAACCGGTAATAAAAAAAAAATTGAATTCTACCACTAACCTGAAGGTTATGAGTTTTCCAAAATGTCACCCCATGACGCCATCAAGAAATGCTTGTTCATCCATGTGGAGGTCTTATTTCCTTCGTAATACAAAGGGGTGGGGGGTTGCATGCATAGTAAAATTCAATTTGGAAGGGGGAAAGAATCCTGCATCCAGTTTTGGTCCCCACACTATTAAAAAGATGTTGAGACTCTAGAAAGAGTGCAGAGAAGAGCAACCAGGATGATGAGGGGACTGGAGGCTAAAACATAGGATGAACAGTTGCAGGAACTGGGCATGGCTGGTCTAATGAAGAGAAGGACCAGGGGAGACAGGAGAGCAGCCTTCCAGTATTTGAGGGGCTCCCCACTCCTGGGGGAAGGATACTGCAAAATTCCCATTCCCTCCCCACTCCTGGGGGAAGGATACTGCAAAATCTTCATTCCCTTCCCCACTCGGGGGCCAGCCAGAGGTGGTATTTGCCGGTTCTCCGAACTACTCAAAGTTTCCGCTACCGGTTCTCCAGAACCTGTCAGAACCTGCTGGATTTCACCCCTGGCCCAAGGTCGTGCGATCTTCAAACAGTCTTCTATTAGCTTAATCTCTATGCTGTCTGGATTTTTGGCTACGTCCCTAAAAACATGAGTTTCAAGTCAGTGGTGGGTTTCAAAAATTTTTTACTACCGGTTGTGTAGGTGTGGCTTGGTGGGCATGGCTTGGTGAGTGTGGCAGGGGAAGGATGCTGTAAAATCCCCATTTCCTCCCGATCAGCTGGGACTCAGGAGGCAGAGAATAGATGGAGGTGGGGCCAGTCAGAGGTGATATTTACCGGTTCTCCGAACTATTCAAACTTTCCGCTACCGGTTTGTCAGAACCTGCTGAAACCCACCTCTGTTTCAAGTGGATGAAAACAAAATTAGAATCAGTTCTGTAGATTTTTTTTTCCCCCCCTCCAGAAAAACTAAATAAAAAACCACCGCCGACTTACCCTCTTTGCAATCAACCGACTTGCTCGCGCTTCGTTGGCGAGGCGTTCCAAAGAAGCGAAAACTTCAGAGCAAATGACTTTTGGGGCCTTTGCCAATATTTTCATCTGAGCTTAACAGGGGATTTGAATGATTATTAAGCTGCTGTTTCACACAGATAGCCAAGTGTGCAGAAATTTGATTAGTCCAAGCTTCTAACTGGATACCCAGGAACAGTGGACTAATTCCATTAAGAGCTGAACAATCTATCTTCGAAGGCTCCTCGTGAATACCAAGAGAAGCCTGGATCGCTACGGGAGCTGTGAGAGCTGGCAACACACACACACACACACACACACACACACACACCGTGACTTGTTGACTTTATTTTGTGCAGACAAAAATTGAGGATAGTTTATAGTGGGTGTCAGCAACCTGTGGCTCTGGAGCCGCATGTGGCTCTTTGGGCCCTCTGCTGTGGCTCCCTGTCGGTCCTTCCCCGCCTCTTGCCTTCCCCTCCCAGTCACTCCTCGCCTGTCCTGAGAAGGTAAGGGCGACGGCCAGGGATGGAGAAGCAGCTAGGGCAGAGACCGAGAGATAAAGAGAAAGGGGGGAGAGAGGGAGGGAGGGAGGGAGAGAGAGATCAAAAGGGTTTTGTGGTTCCCCGGTTCTCTGCCCTAATGACCGGCTCGGTAGGCGTGGCTAGGGGGGTGTCATGTGACTGGTGTAAGTGAGTGATGTCGAGTTGGCCACACCCATCCAGGTTTTGTGGCTCCCGGTGTTTTCTTTTCTGTGGGAAACAGGTCCAAATGGCTCTTTGAGTGTTTAAGGTTGCTGACCCCTGGTTTATGGTATGTTTGCATTTTCATCAGCAGGGGTTTCAAGAATCTTTTTTCAGACTCTTCTTCTGTAGGCTTCCTTCCCTTCCCTTCCTCCTTCCCATTGTCTTTCCTTCCCTTCCTCTTTCTCATTGTCCTTCCTGCCTTTCTCCTCCCTCCCTTCCATTGTCCTCCCTTCCATTGTCTGTCCTTCCTTCCTTCCCATTGTCCTTCCCTCCCTCCTTCTCATTGTCCTACCTTCCTTCCTTGCTTCTTTCCTTCCATTGTCCTTCCTTCCTTCCTTCCTTCCTTCCCATTGTCCTTCCCTCCCTCCCTCCTTCTCATTGTCCTTCCTGCTTCCCTCCTCCCTCCCTTCCCATTGTCCTTCCTTCCTTCCTTCCCTCCCTCCCATTGTCCTCCCTTCCTTCCCTCCCTCCCTCCTCCTTCTCATTGTTCTTCCTCCCTCCTTCCCTTCCCCTTTCTTCCCTTCTCTCCTCTCCTCTCCTCTCCACTTCTCCTCTCCTCTCTTCCCCTCCCCTCTTTTTCTTTCTTTCTCATTTTTCTGACTCCTGCAGACCTTTTCTTCACATCTGCACAGCACCCTTTCCTTCCTTAATTTGGAGCCCGAAAGGCCAAACTACAACCCAACTCTCTTTTGCATCTTGGCATGTCAAAACTGAACGCGAACGCTGCTGGAAGCTGCTTTGCAACAACTATTGTTTGGTGACAGTTGGCAAAACAGCATGCAAGCATCTAACCAAGTTGTACTTTGGAGAAAGAGACGGATTGGACGGCATTGGCAGAGGCAAAAATAATAAAAAATATTAGATTGGCTTTGTGGTTTGGGGAAAATTCTCCCTCATCGCTGAAAATGCTGCGTACCACGTCCTCCCAGCAGGTGTACGGTGGCCTTTGAAGCCATTAACATGGCTCAAAAGGTAATTGCGCTTTGGCAAGCCAACAGAATTTGATTCATCTAACCGAACACGATTTCTTTACCGCAGAATATTAACCGCTGGCGGATTCTGCCTTCCCTTGGCTGAGCTTTGGGACAGGATACGGGTAGTCCTTACAGGTATAAGTGAGACATTGGTTCAGTGAGTTTGGCCCCATTTTATGACTTTGCTGGCCACCGTTGTTCAGTGAATCACGGCGGTTGTTAAGTTAGCAACACAGTTATGCAGTGAATCTGGCTTCCCCGTTGACTTTGTGCTTGTCGGAAGGTCGCAAAAAGAGATCACGTGATCCCGGGACATGGTGACCGTCATAAATATGAGTCGGTTGCCAAGCGAATAGAATAGAGTAGGGTAGGGTAGGATAGAGTAGAGTAGAGTAACAGTAACAGAGTTTGAAGGGACATTGGAGGTCATCTAGTCCAACCCCCTGCTCACACAGGAGACCTATACTGGAGATTCGAACTGCCGACCTTTCTGATCGACAAGTAGAATAGAATAGAATAGAATAGAATAGAATAGAATAGAATAGAATAGAAGAAGAATAAGAGAAGAATAAGAGAAGAATAAGAGAAGAATAGAATAGAATAGAAGAAGAATAAGAGAATAGAATAAGAGAAGAATAGAATAAGAGAAGATTAGAATAGAATAGGAGAAGAATAAGAGAAGAATAGAATAAGAGAAGAATAGAATAAGAAGAATAGAATAGGAGAAGAATAAGAGAAGAATAGAATAGAATAAGAGAAGAATAGAATAAGAGAAGAATAGAATAGAATAAGAGTAGAATAGAATAGAATAGAATAGAATAGAATAATTTATTTATTTATTTATTTATTTATTTATTTATTTATTTATTTATTTAATTTATTTATTTATTTATTTATTTATTATATTTCTATACCGCCTTTCTCCTATAGGACTCAAGGCGGTGTACAGTCAAGAAAAATATAGACACACAAACATCATAAAATAAGAAGAATAGAATAGAATAAGAGAAGAGAAGAATAGAATAGAATAGAATAGAATAAGAGAAGAATAGAATAGAATAAGAGAAGAATAGAATAGAATAGAATAAGAGAAGAATAGAATAGAATAAGAGAATAGAATAGAATAAGAGAAGAATAGAATAGAATAAGAGAAGAATAGAATAGAATAGAATAGAATAGAATAGAAGAAGAACAGAAGAACAGAACAGAAGCTGGAAGAGACCTTAGAGGTCTTCTAGTCCAGCCTTGTGCTCTGGTAGGAGACCCTATACCATTTCAGACAAATGAGCGTCTAGTCTCTTCTTAAAAACCTCCAGTGCTGAAACACCCACAACCTCTGAAGGCTGTGAAGGATATTGCAAAATCTCCATTCCCACCCCACTCGGGGGCCAGCCAGAGGTGGTATTTGCCGATTCTCTGAACTTCTCAAAATTTCCGCTACCAGTCAGTCCAGAACCTGTCAGAACCTGCTGAATAGCACCCCTGCTTCAGGGCCTCTGAATAATTTAAAATTCTCTTTTAAAGGAATTTTCATCCTTTCTACTTTCTAACGCAGAATCCTCCACAGTCCTGAATATGAATGAGTCACACCTGAATTGATTCACAAGCCGGATCAGGAGGGGATTGAATGGCTGGCTGGCAAGAACATTAACCCTCAGGGTGAAATTACTTTTATTGATACAACTCTTTATTATTATTATTATTATGAATCCTAGAATCACAGCAGAAACTTTTAGAGATCAGGCTGAATGCAGGAAGCCATCGGAGCAGGTTTTCTCAATGTGGGCACCTTTAAGATAGGTGGACTTCAATTCCCAGAATTCCTCATCCTGGGGAATTCTGGTGATTGAAGTCCACAGATATTTATTTATTTGTTTGTTTGTTTGTCATATATCTATGCCGCCCACTCTCCGAGGACTCTGGGCGGCTTACACCAAAGACAGTATACTAAATAGCATATTGCCCCCTAACAATCTGGGTCCTCATTTTACCCACCTCGGAAGGATGGAAGGCTGAGTCAACCTTGAGCCGGTGAGATTTGATCCGCCGATCTGCTGAACTAGCAGTCAGCTGAAGTAGCTGCAGTACTGCACCCTAACCACTGCGCCACTACGACTCATCAGATCCACAGATCTTGATGTTACCAAGGTAAAAAATAGGAGCCTGGTTTAGCTCAACAGACAGAAGCACTGTAATTTAACACCAGCTGTCTGCAATTAAAGTAAGATCGAATCTCGCCAGGCTCAAGGTTGACTCAGCCTTCCATCCTTTCAAAGGTAGGTAAATTGAGGACCCAGTTTGTGGAGGCAATAAGCTAACTTTGTATAAATATACAAAAAGGATGAAGGCTATTGCTTAACGCACTGTAAGCTGCCCTGAGTCTCCAGAGAAGGGCGGCATATAAATAAAAAATAAAAATAAAAATGCTGCACTGGAATAGTGTTTCTTCAATGGTCTACTCTTAGGACCTCTTCCTAAACTATTTAAACAATTCTGGAGAACCCCAAGAGAACTTGTTGGTATGGGTATTGGTATATATACCAATATATACCACCATGAGCTACGGTGGCGCAGTAGTTAGAGTGCAGTACCGCAGCTACTTCAGCTGACTGCTAGTTCAGCAGATCACCCGATCAAATCTCACCGGCTCAAGGTTGACTCAGCCTTCCATCCTTCCGAGGTGGATAAAATGAGGATCCAGATTGTTGGGGGGCAATATGCTATTTAGTATACTGTCTTTGGTGTAAGCCGCCCAGAGTCCTCAGAGAGTGGGAGGCATAGAAATATGAATAATAATAAATAAAAAATAAATAGTACTGCAGGTTACTTCTGCTGACTGACTGCTGCCTGCAATTTGGCAGTTTGAATCTCACCAGTTCAAGGTTGACTCAGCCTTCCATCCTTCCGAGGTGGGTAAAATGAGGACCCAGATTGTTGGGGGCAAGAGGCTGACTCTTGTCCTCACGGTTAGGAAGTTTCTCCTTAATTCCAGGTTGCTTCTCTCTTTGATGAGTTTCCATCCATTGCTTCTGGTTCTGCCCTCAGGTGCTTTGGAGAATAGCTTGTCTCCCTCTTCTTTGGGGCAGCCCCTCAAATATTGAAACACTGCTATCATGTCACTCCTAGTCCTTCTTTTCACTAGACTAGACATACCAAATTCCTGCAACTGTCCTTCGTAGGTTTTAGCCTATCAAATCATCTCAGACTTTACTACCTATCCTTCACGAGGAGACTCATAAGCTCACAGCAGTTTGGCCTGCTTTTTCTGTGTTTGCAAGAAGAGGAAGAAGAAGAGAGGATGGAGGAGATGGTAGTGAGGAGGAGGAGGAAGAGGAGAAAAGAAGGAGAAGGAGGAGGTGGTAGTGAGGAGGAGGAGGAGGAGAAAAGAAGAGGAGGAAGAAGGAGGAGGAGGTAGGGAGGAGGAGGAGAGAAGAAGAAGAAAGAAGGAGAAGGAGAAGAAGGAGAAGGTGGTAGTGAGGAGGAGGAGGAGGAGAAAAGAGGAAGGAGAAGAAGGAGGAGGTGGTAGTGAGGAGGAGGAGAAAAGAAGAAAAAAAAGAAAAAAATGAAAAGAAAAAAGAAGAAAAGAAAGGAAAGAAAAGAGAAGAGAAGAAAAGAAAAAAAGGAAAGGAAAGGAAAGAAGAAAAGGAAAGAAAGAAAAGAAAATCGTGCATTTCCTGAACAGCCTCATCATGTCGTGATTCAGCCGGTGAAGAATCCGTTGCAGATAATCAGCTCCCAAGAGTCGTTTAACGGGCATCCTTGTTAAAAAGCTGCAGACCAGCTTTGGAGGAGATGATTGCCAATAAAGACATGGCAAGCTGTGAGCAAGCACGGCACAAAGCGACAATTCTTGAAAGGGGTCGGAGGAAGAAGAAAAATGAGTGGGCAATCTTTTGTGACTGCCAGGCTGGGAAAAGAAAGCCACTGCCTGCCCATTAGGTACACAGCAAAAGAAACTCCTGGAAAATATATACATACATGCATGCATGCATGCATACACACACACACACACACACACACACACACACATATATTTCAACCACATAGAATCTTCAGTAAAGTTATACTAATTTTACTGAAGATTCCATGTGGTTGAAGAAATAGAAAAACCGGATCTGACAATTTCTTGCGAAAACGGCATAGGAGAACCCTTCGACCTCCCATGAGAACGTAGACTGAGAATAATTGTCACTTTAAACGTACACTAATCGGCATACATGGGTTGCCACAAAGAAGAGGGGGGAGAGTCCTATTATTCTCCAGAGCACCAGAGGGCAGGACAAGAAACAAAATGTATGTTGTCTTTTTATGTACACTGAGAGCATATGCACCAAAGACAAATTCCTTGTGTGTCCAGTCACACTTGGCCAATTAAGAATTCTGTTCTGTTCTGTTCTGTTCTGTTCTATTTCTATTCTATTCTATTCTATTCTATTCTATTCTATTCTATTCTATTCTATTCTGTCCTACTCTACTCTACTCTACTCTACTCTATATTCCCTATTCTATTCTACTCTACTCTACTCTACTCTATATTCCGTATTCTATTCTATTCTATTCTATTCTATTCTATTCTATTCTATTCTATTCTATTGGGGATTTTTTGCAGTCATGACAATGGGCATTTTAGTTAGCTTGGAATTATTCACGCGCGCACACACACACCATTTTTTTTTTAAAAAAAGCTTTTGATCACTTATTGCACTGCTGATGCCAGCCATCAATTTAATTTTCTGCAACCCAGCATTTCTGTAAAAGCTACTGTCTCTTAAAAAAAATAAATACAAAATAGTGTTTCCCCATAACAGGATGGGCCATTAGTTGTCCTCATCTGCTTTTAAAGGAATGATTAATTACCCATATATTTCTTCCTTTTTTAAAAAAACGCACTCCCATTTATCACAGGAGCCATTTCCCCCCCCCTTGCAAAATAATTTAAACATCTCCAAGAATGGTGAAGTTTGTGATGTATTTCCTTCTATTAATAAACTGATGAGTAAATAACTATCAACTTGGTTGGAACAAGGAGTCAATTGCTGGCTCTTGCACAGGCAACGCATCATGCCACATAAATAGCTTCCTTCCTCTTTTCAGAAAGGAATATGACCACCAAGTCTTGACAAGCCCAAATTTCTCTTTTCAAAATTGTACCCAGTTAGATTGGCCCAGATTCAAAAGAGCCACAAAAGCCTTGGACCACTGACGGGAGAGTTGGTGTGTGAGTGTGTGTCTATATCGACATCATCTATATTGAAGCATCTAATTTATATATTGCTAGCTAGCTAGATGAGTTAGCTAGCTAGCTAGCTAGATGATAGATATAGATAGATGGATAGATGAGAGAGAGAGAGAGAGAGAGAGAGAGATGATATGAATATAGATTATAAAGACGACTAGATAGATGATAGATAGATGGACAGACAAACAGACATGATACAGGTGGATGGCTGGATGGATAGATAGAAATAGAAAGAAAGACAGATGATGGATATAGATAGAGGGATAGTAGATAGATAGATAGATAGATAGATAGATAGATAGATAGATAGATAGTAGACAGAGGATATGAATAGATTATCAAGAAAACTAGTTAGATGATAGATGGACAGACAGACATGATATAGATGGATGGATGGATAAATAGAATAGATAGATAGATAGATAGATAGATGATAGATAGATAGATAGATAGAAAGACAGATGATGGATATAGATAGATGGATAGTTGATAGATGATAGGTAGAGGGGGGATATGAATATAGATTATCAAGAAGACTAGATAGATGATAGATGGATGGACAGACACAGACTTGATATAGATTGGCTGGCTGGCTGGATAGAGATAGATAGATAGATAAGATAGATAGATAGATAGATAGAAAGACAGATGATGGATATAGATAGCTGGATAGTTGATAGATGATAGATAGATAGATAAAGGATATGAATATAGATTATCAAGAAGATTAGATAGATAGATAGATAGACAGATAGACAGACAGATAGACAGATGATGGAGATAGATAGATAGATAGATAGATAGATAGATAGATAGATAGATAGAGGATATGAATATAGATTATCAAGAAGAATAGATAGATAGACAGACAGACATGATAGATACCGTGTTTCCCCGAAAACAAGACCCTGTCTTATATTTTTTTGAACCCTGAAATAAGCACTTGGCCTTATTGCCATGCAATCAAAGCCTGATTGGCCTTATTATCAGTGGATGTCGTATTTTGGGGGAAACGGGGTGGATGGATGGATGGATGGATAGATAGATAGAAAGACAGAGATGATGGATATAGATAGATGGATAGATGATACATAGATGATAGAAAGACAGACAGATCCAGCAGCCTTCATTCCTCACTCAAGGGCGTTCTTGACCTGTTTTCTTCTTCCTTGAAGGCCAGCAGGTAGAGTTGCAAGCCATTCCAACATGTCACGGTTATGCTTTGCTTGACTTCTATGCTTCGCTTTCCTATGGCCCATCCCACTCTCTTTGAAGGAACCCGTGGTTCTTCTTGTACTACTTTCTGATGGCATTAGGTGGAGAGACAGAAGGATGGACAGGCAGGGAGACAGACGAACTCACCAAAGTGGAATTTGGTCCTCCTGCTGTTTAGAAAGATCTCTCTTTGGCAGTCCATGACTCCGATCCAAACACGAAAACGTGAGCATTCTCTCATTTCCAAGGAGATTCTGCTTTCTAAATTAATGCAAAATTCCCGTCAGTTCTGCAAACTTGGCTGGTTGTCCTTTTGCTGAAGATACCGTGTTTTCCCGAAAATAAGACCTCCCTGGATAATAAGGCCTCCCCTGAAAATAAGCCCTCCCCAAAAATAAGACCCCTGAAAATAAGCCCTCCCCGAAAATAAGACCTCCCCTGAAAATAAGCCCTCCCCGAAAATAAGACCCCTGAAAATAAGCCCTCCCCGAAAATATTTAACCACATGCTCAGCCGGTCCCCGCCGTTTCCTCTGGTTAGGGTTAGGGAGACAGAGCTGGAAATCAGGTAAGACAGTAAGAGGAGCCCCGTCTCGCTCCACGCGTCCCAAAATAATAAGACTTCCTTGAAAATAAGGCCAAGCGCTTATTTCAGGGCTCAAAAAAAATATAAGACAGGGTCTTATTTTCGGGGAAACACGGTAGAGAAGAGGAGAAAGAGGGGTGTGTGCAACCATAATTTTTCACCACCATCTAAGTAGTACTTTGGGGAAAAAAAATGTTAATTGTCAGCGCATCTCCGAAAATGAATTGCAAGTGTTTTAGGAAACGCCGGGCTTAGTTACAGTAAAGAGCAACTACTGCAGATGTCTGAGGCAGCCACCACTGGAGACCAAGAAAAAAAAGAAAAAAAGAAAGAATGCCACGCTATAAATATTCTTTATTAGAGTTTTTATTCCTCTTGGAAGACAAGGAATTACTTTTTCTAAAATAATTGACAGGCTTACCCCTAAAGCAACATTAGAATGTCAATGCACAGAGATGGATGCAGTCAAAATAATCATTTGCTAGTTAAACATTCCATTTTGGTTTAGCAACTAAGATATAAGTCTTGCGTTTAATAGTCTTGAGTGCTCTTTTAAAAAAAAAAAAAAAAAAAGGACGCTTTTATTATTTTATTTTTTCCTAAATGCTTCCCACGCGGGGGGGGGGACGACTCGAAAAGGCTAAATTTATCATGGCGGAAGATGAATCACGATTAGTACTGTTTGTAAAGGGTTCGCGGATGGTGAAAGCAGGGCTGGCGACTGGCAGAGATTCCTGAACGGAAAGGCTATGGGTCAAATTGCTCTGGAGCAGGAGTGAAATCTACTTACCTTCCTTACCGGTTCGGAAGGGCATGCGCCATGCACATCACATGTGCACGCAGAACCTCTGCGCATGTGCAGAGGGTAAAACACATTACTTCCTGTGTAAACCAGGAAGTAACGACACCCGGGGGGGCGGAGCCTCATGCCGCCACCGCTACCGGTTCTCCGAACCATCTGCCACAATTGCTAGCGGATCGCCCGAACCGGGAGAATTTTGCCCCTGCTCTGGAGGGCTTCAAAGCACAAATGAAGAAAAATGGGACCGGAGGGAATAGCAAAAGAGAAATGGACGCACCGCAAAGCTTTATGAAAGGCGAGATAATCCGTGTTTTATCTCGACAAATGGATGCTTTTAGAATGAAATATTTGTAAGCTCAGGGTTGAATTCAGGAGGTCCTTGGTGCTCCCTGAGCCTGGTTGTTTTCTTGTAGACGTTTCATGGCCCAACTAGGTAATGTCATCAGTGCTGGAAGGGAGTGGGGTGTGTGGGGAGGAGGAGGAGGACTGTGGGGTCCTTGATGCTCTCTGAACGTGGTTGTTTCCTTTCAGACGTTTCATGGCCCAACTAGGTAACATCATCAGTGCTAGAGGGGAGTAGGGTTGTGGAATGGTTGTGTTGCTGCTGCTGCTATAACAGTGGTGCTGCAACGGTGGAGGAGGAGGAGGACGACAACTACGGGGTCCTTGGTATTCTCTGAGCTTAGTTGTTTTCTTGCAGACATTTCAAGACCCAACAGGGTAACATCATGAGTTTTAGAAGGGAAAGGGGTTTGGAACTGATGACGTTATCTAGCTGGGTAATAAAACGTCTGTAAAAAAAACCCAACAACAACCAAGCTCAGAGACTACCAAGGACCTCACAGATTCTCCTTTCTCTAAGTGGCAGATTCTGGGTGATGTAAAGGGGGGGGGCACAAAAGCCGGAAGACCAAATTATTGGCCTGCCGCATTTGTTAAATCCAAAGATGTTGTCCTTTCGCTTGCCGACATAAAATTGATTTTGATCAATTGAATTGGGAAGACGTACCATTTCATGGTAGGCTACAAACAGTCTATGGCATTTAATATTCTGGTGAAGAGGGCCCTTCGAATCTCCTCTGCAGATTCCCTATAGTCTAGAGCAGGGGTCTTGCAAACTTAAACACTCAAAGAGCCATTTGGACCCGTTTCCCACAGAAAAGAAAACACCGGGAGCCACAAAACCTTCCCGTGCCTGACTATTTCCTGAGCGCCCACAAAAGTAGCATATGCAGTTGAATTAAATGTTCTGTTTTCTTCTGAAACTTTTCTTTTCTTCCATTTATCCATGGTTGGCCTACCGGGGATTGAAAAGCTCAATAAATTGTGTGCCGGCGGGTGTCGCACATTGGCAGTTGTGATACATATTTTGAGTGACAGGGAACTGCAGCAGAGGGGTGAAAGAGCCACATGCGGCTCCAGAGCCACAGGTTGCTGACCCCTGGTCTAGAGATTCCCTAGGTCAGGAATGTCAAACTCAAGGCTGGACTATTGCAATGCTCTCTACATGGGGCTCCCCTTGAGGAGCACCCGGAGGCTCCAACTGGCGCAGAGTGCGGCCGCGCGGGTGGTAATGGGAGCGTCATGGCGCTCCCATGTGACACCTCTCCTGCGCGAGCTGCACTGGCTCCTGGTGGTCTTCCGGGTGCGCTTCAAGGTTTTGGTTACCACCTTCAAAGCGCTCCATGGCTTAGGACCTGGTTATCTACGGGACCGCCTACTACCACCAATAGCCTCCCACCGGCCAGTACGCTCTCATAGAGAGGGGCTCTTCCGGGTGCTGTCAGCCAAACAATGTCGACTGGCGGCCCCCAGGGGGAGAGCCTTCTCTGTGGGGGCACCTACCGTCTGGAATGAGCTCCCCCCAGAGATACGGAGGATCCCGGATCTGCGCACCTTCCGCCGCGCTGTGAAGACTTTTTTATTCCATCAAGCGGGCTTGGCCTAATCTCCTCCCTCTTTTAATATGTAAATTTTAATCTGTTTTTAAATTATTGGGGTGTTTTAATCTGTTTGGGCCAAAATGATTTAATTTGATTTTATCTGGTTTTAAATTTTGTGTATTTATGTATTTTATTGCTTGGCTGTTCACCGCCCTGAGTCCTTCGGGAGTAGGGCAGTATACAAATCAAATAAACTAAACTAAACTAAACTAAGGCTCACGAGCCAGATCTGGTCCACAGGGTGCTTAGATCTGGCTCGCAAGGATGCCCTGGAAACAGCGAAGGACCGGCCTGTGGTGTCTCTGCCAATGAAAACAGACCCCGTTTTCGGCTGGGACAGCCTCCTGCAGCCCTCGCCCCGCCGAGCTCCATTTTCACTGGCAGAGGGCTGCAGGAGGCCATCTCAGCCAAAAATGGAGTCCCAGGGGTCACGTGTGCCCCCCCCCGCTCCATTTTCACTGGCAGAGGGGGGCAGGGGGGCCTCCCGGCCAACAACGGGTCCCGGGGGCGCAAGCCCCCCCCCCCCCCCGGGCTCCATTTTCACTGGAAGAGGGCTGCAGGAGACTGTCCCAGCTGAAAATTGGGTCCCAGGGGCCGCACACAGCCCCCCGAGCTCCATTTTTGTTGGCAGAGGGCCCCAGGAGGCTGTCCTGGCCAAAAACGGAGTCCCGGGGGGTGCACATGGCTCCCCGAGCTCCATTTTCACTGCCAGAGGGCTGCGGGAAGCTGTCCTGGCCTAAAACGGGGTCCTGGGGGGTGGGCACGCACCGCCCCCTGAGCTCCATTTTCACTGGCAGAGGGCCATGCCCACCTCAGTCCGGCCATGCCCCCCCCTTGCCCCTCCGAGGTCAAACACAACCCTGATGCGGCCCTCAATGAAATCGAGTTCGACACCCCTGCCCTAGGTGATTATAAGAAGCTTATAATCCATCCTATTCCTTTGATTTAGCCCTTTATGAAAAGATGGTTTAACCAGCTTTCCTTATGAGACTGAAGCTTATTCGTCATTATTTATTGGATTAATACAAGATGAAAAGTAAATCACAACAAAAAGCTGCTTGGGATATATAAGATTTAACCGTGTAAAATTCGGCTCTGTTTTATCAACCGTTACCTTTATCACTTGGGTCTCACTCAAAGGGTTCTCTGCCCAGTTGCTGGGTGGGCGTGACCATGGTGGGCGTGGCTAGTTGGGCTCCTACACCACAGCAGGGGGGGTGTTTATGTCCTCCCCGGGCTCCGGAGGCTTTTCTTGAGCCTCCGGGAGGGCGAAAACAGCCTCCCCAGGCTCCGGAGGCTGGAAACGGGCCCATTTCCAGGCTTCCCGAACTTCCGGTAGGCCCCTTCCTGATTTATATTCCTTGCAGACAGCTGGTCATTTGCATCCTTTTAGAGGGTCCTTGAGGCCACGTGGAGGTTGATCTGTGTCCTCAGAGTCACCTGAGTGGTGCAAATGGTTCCTGTAGTCTGCAATTTTTTTCCCCTCTGGAAATCCATTCCTCCTCCCACACCATTCCAAGGGTGTCCCTCCCAAATTGTACAGCTAAACATTTGTAGAGATTCTTAGTCATCCAAGCCATGGATGCCCCAAAGGTGCTTTTTCAGGAGGCAACTGGACTTTCTTGTTTTTTTTTTTTCTTTTGAAGATGTTTCGCTTCTCATCCTGGAAGCTTCTTCAGCTCTGACAGGATGGTGGGGGAATGGAAGGATTTATATTCTCAGTCATTCAGGTCATGGTTGTCCCAAAGGTGCTTTGTTCCATGGTTGTCCATGACCTGATCATCCAGGATGACCGAGAAACTCTACAGACTGTTAGCTATACAATTTGGGATGATGTGGGAGGAGGAATGGATTTCCAGAGGGGGGGAAAATTGCAGACTACAGGAACCAGGAGCACCACTCAGGTGACCCTGAGGACACTGATAAACCTCCAAGTGCTTCAAGGACCCTCTAAAAGGATGCAAATGTCCAGCTGTCTGCAAGGAGTATAAATCCTTCCTTCCCCCACCATCCAAGTCAGAGCTGAAGAAGCTTCTTGGATGAGAAGTGAAATGTCTTCAAAGAAAAAGCAAGAAACTCCAGTTGCCTCTTGAAAGAAAAGCATCTTTCAGAAAACCAAAGAGCTCATTTCTTAAATCTTTGGAGAGGAACTTGGGACCAAAACAGGCCCGATAGAATCCATTGTTCCTTCTTCTCCTTCTCTCATAATTAATCACCTCTCCAGTTAGTACTAGATTACAGGTTTGATTTTGCTCTCAGGGTTCCTCCCCTGGTTGATCTTAATTACAATTGGATCGAACGCCCTTGCCTTTCCCCTAATTGCTATTATTTGGGTCAATATTTCAGAGGGTGCAAGCAATAGACTTAACTACTTAAAAGCCTTCTCTAACTCATTTGCAAGGTAATTAACTAGCCACTGGTCAATACTGTGTAACTTTTGATGTTTTTTTTTCTTTCTTTCTAGGTGTCATCTGGAAGTTGCACATTTGGAGAGAACGATCCATCAGGGTGAAAAGCTAAAGGAGAAGTTGAGAAGCAGGTAGAAAATACAGCCGGCTCATTCTCCAGCCAAGCATTGCTCAATGGCTGGGGAATTTGAGAACATCCCGCGAGTGCTCTCACAAAATGGTTTCCCCCGATGGGCATAGCCCATCAATTAGCCATTTGGTAGGGCTGGATGCCACTGCCCCCCCCCCCTCCATTCAGATTAACAGAGTTGGAAGCAGTGGTGAAATTCAAGTATTTTTACTACTGGTTCTGTGGGTGTGGCTTGGTGGGCGTGGTGTGGCTTGGTGGGTGTGGCAGTGGAAGGATACTGCAAAATCTCCATTCTCACCCCACTCCAGGGGAAGGATACTGCAAAAAGAGCCTTGATAGTACAGTGGTCTAAGCACCCTGTTACTAACACAGCTGCCTGCAATTACTGCTAGTTCGAATCTCGCCAAGGCTCAAGGTTGACTCAGCCTTCCATCCTTTCTAAGGTAGGTGAAATGAGGACCCAGTTTGTGGGGGCAATAAGCTGACTTTGTATAAAATATACAAAAGAATGAAGGCTATTGCTTAACGCATTGTAAGCCGCCCTGAGTCTCCGGAGAAGGGCGGCATATAAATCAAATTAAAAAAAAAAAACAATCCCCATTCCCTCCCCACTCCTGGGGGAAAGATATTGCAAAATCTCCATTCCCACCCAACTCTGGGGCCAGCCAGAGGTGGTATTTGCCCGTTCTCCGAATTACTCAAAATTTCTGCTACCAGTTCTCCAAAACCTGTTAGAACCTGCTAAGTTTCACCCCTGGTTGGAAGGGACCTTATAGGGACCTTACATCTAGTCCAACCCTCCACCTAAGCAGGAGACCCTACACCATTTCTGACAGATGGCAGTCCAGTCTCTTCTTGAAAGCCTCCAGTGATGAAGCTCCCACATCTTCCGAAGGCAAATTCTGTTCCATTGATTGATTGCTCTCATTGTCAGAAAATTCCTCCTTATTTCCAGGTTGAATCTCTCCTTGTTCAGTTTCCATCCATTATTCCTTGTCTGGCCTTCAGGTGCTTTGGGGACTAGCCTGACCCCCTTCCTCCTCTCTGTGGCAGCCCCTCCAATATCCTTCTCTTCCCTAGACTAGCCATGCCCAGTTCCTGCAACTGTTCTTCATATGTTTTAGTCTCCAGATCTTTGATCATCCTGGTTGCTCTCCTCTGCACTTTTTCTAGAGTCTCAACATCTTTAGTAGAGAACATTCTTAATCAAAAAAATGTCCCAGATTATATTCCAGCATTTGCAAATAAGATAGATTCTGGGTCACCACCAGCCCAGCTATTACAGTAAACGGATCCACGATTAGACCATGGGTTTGTACAATATGTGATGGCTTGTTTTAGCTATGGTTTTGGAAAGATACCCTGTATGTATAAGAGTTGGAAGGGACATTGGAGGTCTTCTAGTCCAACCCCCTGCTCAAGTAGGAGACCCTATACCATTCCAAGGGGTTTTTTTTTTAATTGAAAAGTTTTACAAAGAAAATTCCCCCCCACCCCCCTTCCCATCCCCCCTCCCCCCCAGACTTCCCAGAGCAAAATACAGGGCATTTCAATTAACAATCATAAGCTAAATTAACCTAACTTATTCTTAAACTACCAAATCCCCCCCTGAAACCTTAACTCCACTATGGCTAGAATTTAACGTTCATTCATAAACTATTTGATATATTCTTATTTTGAATATAATCAATCCATCTTCTCCATTCCGATATGTATCTTTTCTTGTGTATAGTCCTTCAGATACGCTGAAATTTTCGCCATTTCTTCTAAATTCGCTACTTTCAATGTCCATTCTTCAATAGTAGGCAATGAGTCCTTCTTCCAGTATTGCGCTACCAACAGCCTAGCTGCTGATATTAAATTCAAAATCAATTTAGTCTCTCCTCGGGTGCTTTTGAGAATAGGTTTGTTTGTTTGTTTATTGATTGATTGATTGATTGATTGGTTCGATTTATATGCCACCCTTCTCCGGAGACTCAGGGCGGCTTACAATGTGTTAAGCAATAGCCTTCATACTTTCGTATGTACCTGCTTAGTAGGGCTTTCGGGCCCCCCCTAAGAGGTGTTCTTTTTTTATATAAACTCAGCTTATTGCCCCCACAATCCGGGTCCTCATTTTACCTACCTCGGAAGGATGGAAGGCTGAGTCAACCTTGACCCTGGTGAGATTTGAACTCACAGTAATTGCAGGCAGCTGGCAGCTAAGTGCTACTTAACAGCACTTTAGTCCGCTGCTCCGCCAAGGTTGACTCCCTCTTCTTTGTGGCAGCCCCTGAGATATTAGAACGCCGCTATCGTGTCAACCCTAGTCCTTCTTTTCATCAAACCCTATTCCAGCAACCGCTTTTGATATGTTTTAGACGGCAGTCCCCTAATCATCTTTGTTGCTCCTCTATGTTCAGAGGGTCTAATGGCCCTGTGGATGAGGGCCAGAATTCCTCTCTCGAACCTCAAATGGGTTACTCTCTTTGAGATGCATAATTGAGAAAAATGAATGCTACCGTAACCTTTGAGCTGGTCAACTAATGGACAACCAAATCTGAATATTCATGAGCGAACAATCCAAACGCTGCTTACGAGAACCAAGTGCCTAAGTAAGAAGAGGTTCATTAGACTTAATCAAGAAAATATTTAAGCATGCAAATATGCACCCGCCCCTTCCTGCTTGCTTAATTTGCATACGTACCCAATCTTCCTTTTGTCTTGATTATTTTCTCTCTCTCTCTCTCTCCCTCTCTCTTTCTCTCTTTCTCTTGCTACTTATTTTAATTTCATTTGCATCCTTTTTAGCAGTGTGTCATTTACAAGCCACTAGAGAGGAAGTGCTGGGTCCCTTTCGCCGGTATTTATGGCACATTTCCTTCCAACGAAGATGCTACAGAATGTAAATTAGTCTCATCTGTCCTACTTAAGAATAGCCTGTGCCCTTTTGTATATTTTCTGCAGTTCAGCTGGTTCACCTTGGTTGAATGCATCGCCCGTGTTGGGTCGGGATTCTGGAATCCAAAGGACCCCGGACAAGCTTTGGAGTACACAGGTAATCCTCGATTTATGACCATAATTGACCTCCAACTTCCTAAATCTTGACCATCCTATGCCCTTCTCTAGCAGGAGGGGAATGGTTGCCCCTAGTACAGGTAGTAGAATAGAATAGAATAACAGAGTTGGAAGGGGCCTTGGAGGTCTTCTAGTCCAACCCTCTCCTTAGGCAGGAAACCCTACACCTCTTCAGGCAAATGGTTATCTAACCCCTTCTTCAAAACTTCCAGTGTTGGAGCACCCACAACTTCTGGAGGCCAGTTGTTCCACTGATGAATTGTTCTCACTGTCAGGAAATTTCTCCTTAGTTCTAAGTTGCTTCTCTCCTTGATGAGTTTCCACCCATTGCTTCTTGTCCTGCTGTTTTTGTCCTAACCCACTGCACACCAGAACAACTAGAAACAAGAAAAGTTTTTTCCCGAACGCCATCACTCTGCTAAACAAATTATTCCCACTGTCAAACTATTCGCTAAGGCTGCATTACTATTAATCTTCTCATCGTTCCTATCACCCATCTCCTCCCACTTATGACTGTATGACTGTAACCTTGTTGCTGGTATCCTTAAGATTTATATTGTCTGTTTCCCTGTGACTATCATTAAGTGTTGTACCTTATGATTCTTGATGAATGTATCTTTTCTTTTTATGTACACCAAGAGCATATGCACCAAAGACAAATTCCTTGTGTATCCAAACACATTTGGCCAATAAAGAATTCTCTTCTCTTCTCTTCTCTTCTCTTCTCTTCTCTTCTCTTCTCTTCTCTTCTCTTCGTTTGGTTTGGTTTTGTTCCCTTCCCTTCCCTTCCACTCCCTTCCCATTCCCATTCTGTTCTGTTCTGTTCTACTCTACTCTACTCTACTCTACTCTACTCTACTCTACTCTACTCTACTCTACTCTATTATTTCCACCTTGCCCCAAGCTTCATGAACGTCGGCTCCTGAGAAAGCCAAACAAACATAATTTTTATATCGATGGGAAAGACAGAACTGATCGCTAGCCCACTGCCACCCTGGCAAGGGATAATGGAAATTGTAGTCATACACATTTAATCTGGAAGGCAGCCAGGGTTCCAGCTGGACTTGGCAAAGGGAGGTATTTCGACTAGTTTTCATTTGGAATAAATCTACCCAAAGCCGAGAGCTGACTAACTTGGATAACGAAGCCAAAAGACAACAACACAAAGGCAGAGAATTATTTAAAAAAAAACGCGGTTCCAGGAATCGGCAGGGTGTGAAGACCGCGTGACGGGGGTGGGTGGGATGAGGGGGAGGAGAGATTCACCCTCCCTGCAGTTTGATGAATATAATTTCCCATGGAGTCTTCTGAGGTTTATTCCGTAGGCAGCTCAGAGCTCTTTGCTGAGTGGATTGGCTTTTTTGTTTTGTTTTGTTAAAAAACAAAAATGTTTTCAATGAGGGCAGGATGGTGGAATCTGACAGCCAGAAGGCCTTGGGAGAAAAAAAAAGCCTGCTGGATTTGAGCAGGCTCTATTATGCTTTGCCAGGTGAGAGGCCGAGTTCAGAAGAAAGGTTCACAAGACCCCTTTCCGTGGCCTGTGTTTCCTGTTCCCAGCAAGCCTGCTACTCCAGGGGCAAAACAGAATGTTTCAAATCCGCCGAGCACATGAAAGAGTTCTGCCCCCTTGAATCTGTGGGCGATGATCACGGACAGATTATGATGGCTTCTGCTTAATTGGACTTGCATCTACGGCAACTGAGAACGTGGAAATGGAGAGGAAAGGCAGACGGCCGAAGAGAGAATTGAACAGGTGCCAGGCTCAAGAGGAGGAGGAGGGGGGAAGGGGAAAGGGAAGAAGAAGAAGAAAAGAAGAGGAGGAGGAGGAGGAGGAGGAAGAAGATGAAAAAGAAGAAGAGGAGGGGAAAAGAAGAGGAGGAGGAAGAAGATGAAAAAAGGAGGAGAAGGAGAAGAAGGAGGAGGTGGTGGTGTTGAGGAAGAGGAGGAGAAGAGGAAGAAGAAGAGAAGAAAAGGAAGAAGAAGAAGAAGGTGAAAAAGAAGGAGAAGAAGGAGGTGGTGTGGAAGAGGAGGAGAAGAAGAAGAGGAGGAGGAGGGGAAGAAGAAAAGACGAAGGAGAAGAAGAGGAAGAGGAAGAAAAGAGGAAGGAGAAGAGGAGGAGGAGGAGAAGAAAAGACGAAGGAGAAGAAGAAGAGGAAGAAGAAGAAGAAGAGGAGGAGGAAGAAGAAGATGAAAAAGAAGGAGGAGGTGGTGAGAAGAAGAAGAAGAAGAAGAAGAAGCGATGGTGGCGGGTGGCTTGGAGAACCGGTAGCAATGGCGGTGCAAGGCTCCGCCCACCTGCCCGGTTGTTGTTACTTCCTGGTTTTAACCAGGAAGTAACCTGTTTTTTACTCTCTGTGCATGGAGAGAAAGGTTTTGCGCATGTGCAGAGGGTCCATGCACGGTGTGTGCACTTCTGAACCGGTTGGGAAGGTAAGTAGATTTCACCCCTGTGTACACTGTGCATGCGCATTTGTGCAGCGCGGATTTGGTGCACACCACACCAGTGAACTGGTGGCAGCCCATGGAGGATTTCACCACTGCCTCCTTCCCTTAGCTATTCAGTGTACGATTTAACCTCTAGATCCTTCAGCATCTTTGTTGCTTGTCTCTGCACTTTTTCTATGGTCTCAGCATCTTTTTTGTATCTTGGTGGCCAGATCTTGATGCATCATTGTCCTGATGTTGCCGTATTTACCAGCGAAGGTTACCATCTTATTTTCCCTAGCAACCATCTCGTTCTTTTAACGGCTGAGTAATCAGTAGAAATCCAGGAGATGAGTCAAAGCAACCAACCGATGGGACTCACTCAAGGCACAAATGTCCAAGTTCAAATTGCCCTACTTCAGACACATGGTGTGAAGGCACATTTCTCTGGTGAGGGCTCTGATGCTGGGAGAGATGAAAGGAAAGAGAAGGAGAGAATAACTGGCCAAATTTATAGATGATACTAAGCTGTCAGGAATAGCCAACACCCCAGATGATAGGCTCAAGATCCAGATGGATCTTGAGAGACTTCAACCCTGCACCCTATCTAGCAAAATGAAATTCAATGTAGAGAAAAGGAAAGTCTTACACTTAGGCAAGAAAAAAACCAAAAGTACACATAGAGACTAGATGAAACAAGGCTTAATAGCAGTAACTGTGAGGGATCTTGGAGTCTTAGTGGACAATCAATTTAATATGAGCCTATAAAGTGTGCGGTGGCAGCCAAGAAAGCCAATGCAATCCTAAATTGCCTCAAGAGAGGGATACACTCAAGATCAAGGGAGGTATTAATACCACTCTATAAAGCCTTAGTAAGACCACACCTAGATCACTGCATCCAGTTTTAATTACCACACTATAAAAAAGAGGTTGAGACTCTAGAAAAAGTGCAGAGAAGAGCAACCAGGATGAGTAGGGGACTGGAGACTAAAATGTACGATGAACGGTTGCAGGAACTGGGGTCTGGTTAGTCTAGTGAAGAGAAGGACCAGGGGAGACATGACAGCAGTCTTCCAATATTTGAGGGGCTGCCACAGAGAGGAGGAAGGGGGTCAAGCTATTTCCCAAAGTAGCTTAAGGCCAGACAAGGAATAATGGATGGAAACTGATCAATGAGAGATTCAACCTGGAAATGAGACATTTTTTGACATTGAGAACAGTCAATCAATGGAACAGAAGTTGCCTTCAGAAGTTGTGGGAGCTTCATCACTTAAGACTTTCAAGAAGAGACTGGACTGCCATCTGTCAGAAATGGTGGAGGGTCTCCTGCTTGGGCTGGGGGTTGGACTAGATGATCTACAAGACCCCTTCCAATTCTGTTAATCTGCTTATCATTCTGTCATTCAGAAGTTATGGGAGCTTCATCCCTGTTAAAAAACTAGCAGCAAGATGGACGGAGACAATGGCAGTAGTGATGGGCCACCGTTAGATGACCTGATGGATCAGATGGATCAACCTTGAGATGATCGCTAAAAGTCCACACCTATTTGACGGCACAGAATCCATCCATCCAGAGGGGTAAAATAATGCATTGCCAGCAGATCGAATGTCCAGTTTTGGCAGCTTTGCAAAGATTGAAATTCACCTGCAACATGGGCATTTTCATAGCAGGTTCAGATGCTCGTTTTGGCAAAATCTAAAAACACACAAAAGGAAAGTATTGGAAGACAACGGGACCTGCTTATGAATTCCTTGTATTTCTTTTCCTTTAAAAAAAAAAAAAAAGCTCTCGCCTCTTTCCTTCAAGACTCTCATCTTCCAAACTGAATAAATTAAAACACGGATCAAACCAGTCACCCAAGTAAGATTTTAGCAGGCTTTTTGAAAAAAAAAGAAGGAAAAGAAAAGAAAGCAAGTCTTTCAATTGACTTTTTTGTAGGGATGGAGATCAGGAAATGGAGATATCAGCTGAGAAATAATTACCAGCGATATATTCCAAAGTACAAATAGTACCCAAAAAAAAAAAAAAAAGTAACAACAGTACAAAGGGACGCGGTGGCTCAGTGGCTAAGTCGCTGAGCTTGTTGATCGAAAGGTCGGCAGTTCAGCGGTTCAAATCCCTAGTGCCGCGTAACGGGGTGAGCTCCCGTGACTTGTCCCAGCTTCTGCCAACCTAGCAGTTCGAAAGCAGATAAAAACTGCAAGTAGAAAAATAGGGACCACCTTTGGTGGGAAGGGAAGAGCGTTCCGTGCGCCTTTGGCGTTGAGTCATGCCGGCCACATGACCACGGAGACGTCTTCGGACAGCGCTGGCTCTTCGGCTTTGAAACGGAGATGAGCACCACCCCCTAGAGTCGGGAACGACTAGCACATATGTGCGAGGGGAACCTTTACCTTTTATATATTCCACGTGTTATTTTACAGGCTTGGTTAGAAGAATCTGGGAGAAGAACGGTGTTACTGGAACAGTGTGGTTTTTAAGCACCGATTCGTCAATACTCTACTACATTTAGTAGTTAAGGATGTTGAGTGTCAGGGAAAATGTGTCAGAGTTTTATTGCGTCAGGCGAAGAGCCTAATAAAATCTGTATTACTTGGCACAACTCTGCAGAAAGCGTCTCGAAGAACAAGCCGTGTTTTATTTAAGGAGCAGCAGAAAACATGGCTTTTTCTCAACCAAGTAAAGGTAGTAATAATAATATTTTTTAAAAAAAAACCCTATGTGACTGGGTATTGATTTTGTTGGCAAGGGTCGCCAAGGTTCAGCTTGAATGCAACCGAGATCCAGAAAACAATAATAAGAAGTTTGATTGCAGGTTGGATTAAAAATGGGGGGTCTGGAGCTTGTCTTGGCTGTCTCCATGCTATTTGGGAAAATTCTGTAAAGAGATGTGTCCGAAAGGGAGAAGCTGGGTTACCAGGGAGTAAAAAACATGTAAAGGCTTGTGTTTTCTGCAATAAATAGGCAGGTAAACAGTGGGAGATGGGCCAGAAATAATTATAACTGTAGGGATGGCAGAACCCTTTGTGAGATTATATATGTAATTTGGCAGGAAGGAAGGAAGGAGGGAAGGGAGGGAGGGAGGGAAGGGCAGGGAGGGGGAAGGAAGGAAGGAATAGAGTAAAGAAGGGAGGGAGGAAGGGAAGGAGGAAGAGAGGAAAGAAGGAAGGGAGGGAGGGGAGGAGGGAATGGTGGAGGGAGGAAGGGAAGGAGGGAGGGAGAAGTGGGAGGGAGGGGGGAGGGAGGAAAAGGTGGAGGGAGGGAGGGGGGAGGGAGGAAGGAAGGAGGGAGGGAAAGGAGGGAGGGAGAGAGGGAGGAAGGAAGAAAGGAAGGAAAGGGGGAGGGAGGGGGAAGGAGGGAGGGGGAGGGGAGGGGGGAATGGTGGAGGGAGGGAGGGAGAAGTGGGAGGAAGGAGGGAGGGGGAGGGAGGAAAAGGTGGAGGGAGGGGAGGAGGGAGGGAGGTGAAGGGAGAGAGGGAAGGAGGGAGGGGGAGGGAGAGAGAGAGGGAGGGAGGAAGAGAGGGAGGAGGGAGGGGGAGGGGAGGAGGGAATGGTGGAGGGAGGGAGGGAAGGAGGAAGTCACAATTTGGCAAATTCTCAGCTGCCCGAGCCACTCTGTTCCTTCTTTTTGCAAGGGAGTGTGAAATTCTTTTCTTTTTTTAACGTTTCTCCTTCGGAGTTCCCGCCATCCTATCTGCTCTTTGATTTCCTGCTGCCATGAAGAGAAGCCTTTGATTCAGAAATGAAGGCTTAGTAATTTTGCTTTACCACTGAGTGAAATGAGATCATCAACTCTTCCCAGGACAATCACAAGAAATCTGTTTCACAGAATGGTAATGCGAAATGCGTCTTACAGCGTGGAGCAGGAAGTGTTCAGCCATGAAAAAAAGTAAAATGCAGAGATGGGAATGAACAGGTCATTCACCTTTCTTCTTCCTTCCTTCCTTCCCTCCTTCCTTCCTTCCTTCCTCTTTCTTTCTTTCCTTCCTTCCTTCCTCTTTCTTTCTTTCCTTCCTCCCTCCCTTGTCCCATCTCTTTCCCCTTCCTTCCTCCCTCCCTGCCTGCCTCCCTCCCTCCCTTGTCCCATCTCTCCTTCCTTCTTCCTTCCTTCCTCCCTCCCTCCCTCCATTCCTCCCTTGTCCCACCCCTTTCTCCTTCCCTCCATTCCTTCCTTCCTTTCTTTCCTTCCTTCCTCCCTCCATTCCTCCCGCCCTCCCTCTTCCCTTCCTTCCCTCCCTCCTTCCCTTGTCCCACCTCTCCTCCCTCCCTCCCTCCGTTCCTCCCTTGTCCCATCCCTTTCTCCTTCCCTCCATTCCTTCCTCCCTTCTCACCTCCCTCCCTGCTTCCTTCCCTCTCTCCCTCCCTCCTTCCCTCCCTCCCCCTTCCTTTCCCTCCCTCCCTTGTCCCATTCCTTTCTCCTTCCTCCATTCTTCCTTCTCCCCTCCTCATTCCCTCTCTCCTTCCTCCCTCCCTCGTGCCATCTCTCCTTCCTTCTCCCGCCTCATTCCCTTGTCCCACCTTCTCCTTCAATCCATTCCTTCTTCTTTTTCTTTCCTTCCTTCCTCCTCCATTTTCTCCCGCCCTCCCTCTTCCCTTCCTTCCCTCCCTCCTTCCTTGTCCCACCTTCCTCCCTCCCTCCCTCCGTTCCTCCCTTGTCCCATCTCTTTCTCCTTCCCTCCATTCCTTCCTCCTTCTCCTCCCTCCTTCCTTCCCCTTCCCTCCTTCCCCTCCCTCCCTCCCTTGTCCCATCCCTTTCTTCCTTCCTCCATTCCTTCCTTCCTTCTCCCTCCCTCCTTCCTTCCCTCCCTCCTTCCCTCCCTCCCTCCTTGTCCTTCCTTCTCCTTCCCTCCATTCCTTCCTTCTCCCCTCCCTCCTTCCCTCTCTCCTTCCTCCCTCCCTCGTCCCATCTCTCCTTCCTTCCTCCCGCCCTCCATTCCTCCCTTGTCCCATCCCTTTCTCCTTCCCTCCATTCCTTCCTTCTCCCCTCCCTCCCTCCTTCCTTCCCTCTCTCCCTCCTTCCTTCCCTCCCTCCTTCCTTTCTTCCTTCCCTCCCTCCCTCCCTCCCTCCCTTGTCCCATCTCTTCTTCCTTCCTTCCTTCCTTCCTCCCTCCATTCCTCCCTTGTCCCATCCTTTTCTCCCTCCCTCCTTCCTTCCCTCTCTCCCTCCTTCCTTCCTTCCTTCCTTCCTTCCTTTCTCCCTCCCTCCCTTTCTTCCTTGACAGATGACAAGAGTTCCACAGATTAACAGAATAACAGAGTTAAAAGGAAGCTAGGTCCAGTTTACAAGTCCAATTTAGAAGCCCAGAGCCACATAAATGGCTGTCCAATCTTTTCTTTAAAAACTTTGTTTCTAGTTGATTCTAGGTTGCTTCTCTCCTTGATTTGTCTCTACCTTGCTTCTTGCCCTGCCTTCAGGCACTTTGGAGAATAGCTTGACCCCCTTCCTTCTCTCTGTGGCAGCCCCTCAAATATTGGAAGACTGCTGTCATGTCTCCCCTGGTCCTTCTCTTCACTAGACCAGCCATGCCCAGTTCCTGCAACCGTTCTTCATATGTTTTAGCCTCCAGTCCCCTCAGCATCCTGGTTGCTCTTCTCTGTGCTCTTCCTTGCCTTAACTATCCAGTCGTCCCCTTGGCTCAGCATCATTGTTTCTTTTGTCCAAGGAGAAGTGGTCCTTTTTATTTATTTATCTGTTAAAGCCATCCAAATTTTGGATTCCCCACACGGTAGATTAGACATTAAGTCAAGGGAAGGAGAACGGTGGGCTAGATTTTAGGAGATTTTTTTATTTCCTGGTGAGGAAACCCATTTTTTTTAAAAAACAAAAAAACTAAATTGCACTGCAGCGGAAGGCTGAGGGATGATCGATTTAGCATCGGTTAATTGGATCACAATCTGTCTTTCACCATTCCGGTCAGGGCGGATTCTTTCCAGGCATGGTCTCCAATGAGAAAAGCCATTTATAAAGCAAACAAATCAGTATTCTGAAGCTCTCCAGCTTTCAGGAAGATCTCTAGAACAAGAAGGTATTATTAAAACATCAGCTTGCACCAAAGCTCGGAGGGGATCTATGCATTCCAAGATATGATTATCTCGGCCCAAGACTTCTGAGCTGCCTGTTCACCTCGCTGGACCCCTTAATTAAAATTCTAAAGAGCAAAAGAGCTGGGCAGAGATGGGAATTTGTGTGTGTGTCTCCTTTGGCTTCCCTGATGGGCAAAAGGCGAACGGAGCCGGAATAAATTTTGACTAGGCACACACATTTGGCTAGATGAGTTCTCACCTCTGACATCCCCAGATGGGAAAACATCCATAAAAGAAATCTACGTGCTGTTTTGCAGAGACGGGGGAAAAAAAAAAACAGGGCTCACGGAAACAAAAAGAGGAAACGGGGGCTTTGGAAATGAGGTCAACGTAGCAGGGCTTCTCCCCACGTTTCCATTTCTGGAACCGTCACTTTTATGGATCTGTAAGGTTGTCCTATAGAAGATTGGACGTACAATGGCCTGCAGAGCGCTCATCTCCTTCCAGAGATGCCTTGTTTGGTCTTCTCTTCAAAATACAGAAGCAGGTCATAGGTGCTTCATCATTGGGAGATGTTCAAGAAGAGACGGGACACACTTGTCTGGAATGGTATAGGTCAGTGATGGTTAACCTTTTTGCCGTCGCGTGCCAAAAGTGGGGGGAGCACATGGTCACACGCATGCGGGCCTACACCCATAATTCAATGCGCCTCACCTCCCCCATGCTTTCCCCGCTTATGGCACGTGATGGCACGGTGGGCACGGTAGGCCCATTTTTCACCCTCCCCAGGCTCCAGAGGCTTGGGGAGGGCGAAAACAGCCTTCCCTACCCCCCCCAGGACCTCTGGAGGCTGGAAACAGCCCATTTCCTGACTTCTGGTAGGACCAGAAGGCCTGTTTTTTGCCTTCCCCAGGCTCCAGAGCCTTTCTAGGAGCCTGGGGAGGGCGAAAACAGCTTTCCCCACCGCCCCCTGGAGGCCAGAAAAGACCTGTTTCCTGACTTCCGGTGGGCCCAGAAGGCCCGAAAATCAGCTGGCCAGCACGAACATGTCTGCTGGAGCTGACATAGGGCAATGCTTGCGTGCCCACAGATATGGCTCCACGTGCCACCTGTAGCACGCGTGCCATAGGTTCCCCGTCATGGGTATGCTTGAGCAAGAGGTTGGATTAGAAGACCTCCAAGGTCCCTTCTAACTCTGTAATTCTGTCTGATCTTTCTCCATTTGAGCATCCACTTCATTGAACAGAGGTTTAGGGTGGTTTTCTCTGGTGTCCGACGTTTTTGTGGAAATTCTGCCCTTAAGGCCTAGAGTAGAAATATTTCTCCACAAAGACTTCTACAGAAAATCTCTTGCTTTGGAAAGCCAAGATCCCCTTGAGAATTCTTTGGAGAACGGTAAGATCGAACTTCTGTAGATGGAGGAGCTACCCAAGTTCTAACGTTCCTGAGGAGCCATTCGATACTCAAATGTTCTTGGACTGAAACCACTGAAAAAGGCAGCCATGGGCAAGTCTACTTCCCATGACCTCCAATTCTACTCCTGAGCCCATTGGGAAGAAATTATTAACAGGTAACTTTCTTTTCAGACTTACAAAGGGATGACTTCGTTTGAGAGAATAGCAGTAGATTCTGTTAGTAATATTTCTATACTCTGTAAGCAGGGGTGAAATGCTCCCGGTTCGGACCGGCTCGGGCGAGTAGGTAGCGATGGCGGTGGGCAGTTCGGAGAACCGGTAGCAAAAATCCTGCCCCCGCCCCCCATGCCCAGCTGAGCCACGCGATCATCAGAGGCTTTTTTCTTTTAAATGGCTCTGACATCCAAGCTCTGACGATCCCAGCTGAGTTGCCTGATCGGCAGAGGGACGATCAGGCAACTCAGCTGGGATCGTCAGAGCCTTTTGAAAGCATTTTTTACATGGTTTTACATGTAAAAAATGGTTTTAAAGGTTAAAAAAAAATTGGCCACGCCCATCCAGTCACATTACCCCCCCCACCAAGCCACGCCCACAGAACCAGTAGTTTAGATTTCACCACTGTCTATAAGCAGTGACATTACCCACAAAATTTTGCACCACAATTTGTGCACAATTAGCACCAAATGCTAGCAACAGGTGGCGCAGTGGTTAGAGTGCAGTACTGCAGCTACTTCAGCTGACTGCTAGTTCAGCAGATCAGCGGATCAAATCTCACCGGCTCAAGGTTGACTCAGCCTTCCATCCTTCCGAGGTGGGTAAAATGAGGACCCAGATTGTTAGGGGGGCAATATGCTAGTTAGTATACTGTCTTTGGTGTAAGCCGCCCAGAGTCCTCGGAGAGTGGGCGGCATAGAAATATGATTAATAAATAAATAAACAAGTCCTAACTAGATTCAAGTCCCATGCAAAGTGGATAGAATAAGCCATAATTAGAATAACAGAGTTGGAAGGGACCTTGGAGGTCTTCTAGTCCAACCCTCTTCTCAAGCAGGAGACACTCTACCATTTGAGACAGATAGTTGTCCAATCTCTTCTTGAAAACCTGCAGTGATGGAGCACCCACAATTTCTGGAGGTAAGCCGTTCCACTGATTAATTGCTCTCCCTGTCCAAAAATTCTCCTTAATTCTAACCTGGATCTCTCTTTTGCTCTCTCTTGCTGCCACTTAGTGAACGAATTGAGTTCCTGGCACACGTAGCTCGTGTCTGTTCTTTTCTAACGGACACGTGATCGGTGATCTGCAGATTTGAAAAGCACGACACATGTACACAAGTCCAAGTTAATTCCGGTCAGAAAATTAGGTGGGCATACAGAAAGGAGTGGATTTATTGCAAGAGATGTGCCATAGTCTCCAGAGAAGAAGACTGAATGTCATCTGAAACAATATGTATATGTATATGTATATGTATATGTATATGTATATGTATATGTATACATATATGTATATATATATATATAAGCCCTGATTGGTACACGAGCTTAGAAATACCTTTGATGGGATCTGACTGCAGGAACCAAAGGTGTCAGCCTCCGAACTAGTTCTCCCGAAGATCGGTGCTGCACCCCACTTGCATCAAAGACATATTTTTCCACTGGGCTGGAGTTGAAGCCAACATCTTGTGAAGGCAACCAAGATGATTAGGGGATTGGAGGCTAAAACTTACAATGAACGGTTGCAGGAACTGGGCCTGGCGAGTCTAGTGAAGAAAAGGACCAGGGGAGACAGGAGAGCAGTCTTCCAATATTTGAGAGGCTGTCACAGAGAGGAGGAAGGGGGTCAAGCTATTTGCCAAGGTACTCGAAGGCCAGACAGGGAATAATGGATAGAAGAGATCAAGGAGAGATTCAACTTGAAAATAAGGAGAAGTTTTCTGACAGTGAGAGCAATGAACCAATGGAACAGAAGTTTCCTTCAGAAGTTGTGGGAGCTTCACTGGAAGCTTTCAAGAAGAGACTGGACTGCCGTCTGTCAGAAATGGTGCAGGGTCTCCTGCTTGGGTGGGGGGTTGGACTAGATGACCTTCAAGGTCCCTTCCAACTCTGTTAATCTGTTTCTGTTTCTTAAGGCTACGCCATTCAGATCCAAAACCATCTCCTGTGGGAGCTCTGACGCCAACCACTCTCAAAAGCTGCACAGGTAGTCCCCAACTTACGACCACAAGAGAGCCCAAAATTTCTGTTGCTAAGCAAGACATTAAGGTTAAGGGAGTTTTGCCCCGTCTTGCGACCTTTCTTGCCACGGGTGCTAAGTGAATCACTGCAGTTGCTCAGTTAGTGACCCGTTTTTTTTTTTTTTTAATTTGATTTATATGCTTTGTTAAGCGAATCTGGCTCTCCCGTTGACGTTGCTTGTCAGACAGTCGCAAAAGGGGTAATCATGTGACCCCCCCCCCAAGACCATCGTAAATATGAGTCAGTGGCCAAGCTCTGAATTTTGATCTCGTGACCACGGGGACGCTGCAATGCTCGTGAGAATAATGGCCGTAAGTCACTTTTTTTCAGTGCCGTTGTCACTAAATGAACTGTTTGTTAAGTCGAGGACTCCCTGCACTTAAATGTTGAGTAGCCCTACCAGACTCCTTCAAAAGCAAATGCTGCTAGGACGGAAATCAATACGGTCAATTAAAATTTAATGCCAGATGAATGAAATGCAGCCGATGGGATGAATCCCCCAGGACATTGAATATTGCCCCTTATTCCAACCCATTTGGGGGGAAAAAATTACAATTTGACAGAAATGTTTGGAAAGTCCCTAAGAAGTGGCCCCTTTAAACCTGGGGTTGCAGGTAACCGTTTGAACATCGCAGGTGTGATAGACCCCTCCACCCCACCCCACCCCAATCAAAGCACCTCTCGCCTCCCAGCATCCCTTCTGCAGGTTGATGTGACGGTAGGGCCGAAACGCACAACATCCATCTTCCCGTTCCAAGAAATTGCGACACTCTTGTGATCAGCCGGCGTCCAAGTCAACTTGCTGGAAACAGATCGTGTATTTTGTGGGGGGTGGGGTGGGGTGGGGTGGGGTGGGGGAAGGGCAGTGTAATTTATTTACAGGGTATTCGCTGTTGCCTTTTGGGGTGCTTTTGAAAGAGTTCATCAGACATGCTGAAGTTGTGTGTGACTTCCCAGTTCCCCAGGATAGGAAGCACAAGTAGACAAGGCACATGGGTCTGTTCACCACAAAAGGGTTGTGTGCAGCCAGCCAGCAATTTAAAGCTACAAAATCCGCCTGGAACAGGAGCGTCTTCAGCGAGGCACGAGATCCATCCATCCTACCAAATCCATCCCCAATATGGCTACCCTCCCTGTTCTTTCTCCCACCCGCAATTCCATGAGACCCAAAGCAAAGTTTGATTCTATTGTCTATTCTCTCTCTCTCTCTTATCCATCAGAAAGAAACACGAGAAAACTTTCTTGGTCGCCCAATGACACAAGGAACGGTTGAGGGGGGCGGTCACTTCTGATTGACATGAGGCAGGTGAGAAGGTTCACTAGATGGAACCTCCTTTAGAGTCAACCCAACTAAGTCTATAAAAGGAACGAGTCCTAGATTAGTCTTTTCCTTGACATGTCAGCTTTTTCGACATCGACAAGGCCACATTGTTCCTTAAAAAAAAAAAAAAGTAAGAATAACACCCCCAAAATTGTACTCTGGCCTCCTTCTTAGAGCCATCATGGTTTCTTCATCGGAATCCTACTTAATCTACGACCATTGGAGAGATTAAGCACATGGGATTTGGAGAAGAGAAGTCCTTGTCCTTTGAAGCTTTGGAAATCAATGCCTTCCATGTTTTATCCAGTTTCTGATCATCCATTTTTGCCCCGAGCATCTCTGTACTACCAATCTAAGTCCAAAGTTGGCATCTTTTGACATTTCTACTTCTAGACACCGTCCAGTATCTCGGTTGATGATGGGTCCGTTCTGTAAAGGGAGGAAGATGAAGGATTGTAAGCTCTCATCCTTTTTTCAAAGACAGGCAAAGAAAAGCAAAATAATACAAATCACCCCAAACCTATTGCAGGATTAAGGCTCTTTTGTAAACCCTACCATCGATTTGGCAAAGTAGAATTCCAAAATGATATTCATAAAAAATGCAGAGAAGATGATCTTCATTAAGGAGGTCAAATCCCAACATTGTTAAGCAGCTGATGATATATCTGTCAACTCGCAAAGCATCCCTGGCCTGTTCTCGAGTTGCCATAGGCCAGGGGGATGGGAAACTGGCGAAACTGCACAGCAGCCAAAAACAGATGCACATTCCATGCTTATCTCTCTCAAGGCTGTATCCCAGGGATACCTACAGTAGCCGGAGGAGAGTGACCTCTACAACCCGAGAAATTGCTTTGTTGGCGAATGTGATTGATGACACACCCTGGGGGGAGGGGGGAAACAGGGTCATAATTGGAGCGTAAATTACGTAGGGTCAGAGCTGGCTTCACTTGGGAACTTGCCGACATGAAGCTCCTAATAAATGACTGGATTTCTTTTGAAGCTTGGCTCATGATTTAATTAGGGCATCCCTCGGAACCCTGAAAATATCTATCTTAGATCTTTTCCTGGCCTCGATTCTTTGACCCTCACAGTTTTATTATTGGCCTTCAGCTGGTATCAAACTGAGGAAAGGATTGTGCAAAATTTTAAAAAGAGGATACACCTAACAAGTTAGCACTGGTCCCAAAATTTTCTGTAAAGTGAGCTCAAGAATTAGAGGAGCTTTAACCTTTTTATAAGTCCACCATACATGAAAATAAGTAGCGTCATCACAATCACATCTCCAACATTTAGATTGTAAATTCGGGTACATACAAGCTAACTTTTTGGGATCTAAATGCCATCTATAAAACATTTTGTAAAAGTGTTCTCTCAAGTTTTGCGCTCATGTAAATTTTACATTTCTAACCCATATCTTTTCCCATGTTTCCATCATTATCGGTTGTTCAAAGTTTTGTGCCCATTTTATCATACAATCCTTAACTAACTCTGTTTCCGAGTCTGTTTCTAGCAATATATTATGCAACCTTTTTATATGCATTTGACTCTGGTCTCTAATTTGTTTTACCAAATTTTCTTCACTTTGTATGATACCAATGTTCTGATCTTTTCTCCATCTAGTTTGTAATTGTGCATACTGAAACCAAGTTTGGATTACCCTTTCTTCCTTTAATACCCTCAAAGGCTTTAACTTTAATATACCTCTCTCTGTGTTAAGAATTTCTTTATATGTAATTGCATCCTGTCTTTGTTTTATACTTATATTCTCTATCACGTGTCTGGGTACTGTCCATATAGATATCTTGTCATTTAATTCATATTTATATGTCTTCCAGACACGCAATAAAGCATTCCTTAATATATGACTTTTAAAAGTCCTATCAACCTTCTTATCATACACTAAGTAAGCATGCCAGCCGTAAACCAAATCATATCCTTCTATATTCAATATTCTTTCATTTGTTAAATTAATCCAGTCACTAATTGCTGATAAAACAGCTGCTTCATAGTATAATTTTAAATTGGGCATTTTCAAACCTCCTCTTTCACGTATGTCTTGCATTATTTTTAATTTAACCCTTGGTTTCTTCCCTGCCCAAACAAAATTATTAATGCCCTTCTGCCATTCTTCCAAGTTCGCATCCTTTTTAAGTATTGGTATCATTTGAAAAAGGAATAAAAACTTAGGCAAAACATTCATTTTTACTACTGCTATTCTACCCAACAAAGACAGTTGTAATTTTTTCTAATTATCCATCTCTGTCTGTATTTTATGCCATAACAATTCATAATTATACTTATAAAATTTCCCACTTGAAGTTGTAATATAAACTCATAAATATTTAACCTTTTTAACTATCTCACATCCTGTTACTCTTTCTAATTCTTCTTTTATTGTCATATTTTTAGTTATGTTTATTTTAAACCCAGATACTTGACCATAGTGATTAATTATCTCCATTAAACCTGTAGCTGATTTCACTGGATGAGTTAAGGTTACAACCAAGTCATCTGCAAATGCTCGTAATCTATAGGCATCTTAATTCCCCGTATCTTATCAGAGTCACGTATTTTGTTCAACAATAATTCCAACGTTAAAATAAACAGTAATGGGGACAGGGGACAACCCTGTCTTGTTCCTTTTTCTATTTTAAAAGTTTCTGTTAAACTACCATTGATTATTATTTGCGCTGTCTGTTCTTGATATATTGCCTTAATAGATTTTGTAAAACATTCTCCAAATTGCAACTTCTGCACCATTTTCAATAAAAATTGCCAGTTCAATCGATCAAACGCTTTTTCTGCATCCAAAAATATAAGCACCGCAGGGACTTGGTTGTTCCTTTCCAAATACTCCAATATATTAACAATTTGCCTTACATTATTTTTCACTTGTCTCCCATGTATAAAACCAGATTGATCATTATGGATCATTTGTTGCATAACTGACATTAACCTACTTGCTAATATTTTAGCAAAAATCTTATAGTCTGTATTAAGTAATGATATAGGCCTATAATTTTTTGGCTGGGTATGGTTTTGATCTTCCTTCGGAATCAGAGAAATAAAGGTTGTTCTCCAAGATGGTGGTACCCCTCCTCCCAATTGTATTCTAGTGAATAATTCCCTAAGGGGTTCTACCATTTCCAATTGTAAATTTTTGTAATAAGCCACTGTCAATCCGTCTGTACCAGGGGTCTTACCAACTTTTAACTGCTTAATTGCCAGTAAAATTTCCTCTCGGATATCAGTTGATTCAATCTTTCCCTTTGCTCATCTGTAACTGTAAGAATATTCTCCTTCTCTGGATAAAAATTTGGTGGATTATTCAAAATATTCTTAAAAAGAGGATAAAGTTTACTCCACAGTTATTTTTGTTGGGTATAATCACGGATTGTATGGTTATAGAGACTAATTTGATCCTGAATTTAATAACTGCAGCAAGATTGTTGGTGGTGCAGTATTGGAAGCAGGAAGATTTGCCTACTATTCAAGATAGTATATTGGATATTAAAAGTAGCAAACTTAGCAGAGATGGCGAAGATCTCAGCGTATTTGAAGGACTATTCAAATGAGAAATATATGATAGAATGGGGAAGATGAATAGATTATATTCAAAGTAAATATCGGACTAAAAAATTTCAAATAGCTTATGAATAGATAGAGAGATGTTATTATGTATTCAAATTTAGTTTGGTAAATGGGGAGTTAAAGTATTACAGGGATGTAAGAGGTTATAATTAATTAGACTATGTTAGATTATGATTGTTGAATGTTATACCCTGTATTTTGCTCTGGGAAGTAGGGAGGGGGGTGGGTGGGAGGGGGAGGGTTGGGGAAGGGGGGGATATATATGTAAACTTTTTAAAATTTTTCAATTAAAAAGAATAAATAAAAAGAATTAGAGGAGCCATCACAGTAGAACAAGATAGGGACTTCCGGTTGGCTTTAGCAGGGAAGTGATCCGTGTGACCATTGAATGTCTTATAACATGATCAAGTCAGAACCTTAAATAATAGACTAGTACTAACTAGATTCAAAGGGACGCGGTGGCTCAGTGGCTAAGACGCTGAGCTTGTCAGTCAGAAGATCGGCAGTTCCCTCCCCACTCCAGGGGAAGGATGCTGCAAAATCCCCATTCCCACCCCACTCTGGGGCCAGCCAGAGGTAGTATTTGCTGGTTCTCCGAACTGCTCCAAATTTCCGCTACCGGTTCTCCAGAACCTGCTGGATTTCAGCCCTGTTCTAAATATATTTAGAGATACATTTAACTACGTCATTCTTAGCAAGGATCACGATCAGAACATATTAGGTCCCAGGCCTCTGAACTCTCAAATTCGCAGGCAGACCTGAATAGGACTTCAGTTACTACTAGATGGAGCGAGGAAGGGAACACCCTCCTATCTCTGATGAAAATGGGAAAGAAAGAAAGAAAAAAAAAAGCAAAATATGGAAATTAGACGCTGTAGGATTTAGAAGGGAAAGAAAAATTGGTGCACTGGGATGACTCTGCTGACTGTTACAATGGAGAAGGAGATAGCTAGAATATTGGATTTTCCCAAAAAAGGAGAATGTGGAGATCTGACTTACGATGTTACTTGCTGGTGTGGAGAAGAATTTAAATGCCTGGCTTTGTGTGTTTCAAAATGTGAACAAGAGGAAAAGGCTGCCTCAAAGAGGTGAGTGAAAAAAAGACAAGTGAGGGAAGAGTTAAATATGCAGCTTTCTCCTTCAAAACACAGAATCTTCTGTTAGGGACTGGCATTGCTTGGAGGCACCAAGAGAAGAGTCAAAAAAAAAATGTAATCAAAATGACTGATTGCTTTATTTCCTTTAAATGGAAAATCAAATTGTTTGAGATTCTTCATAATAATAGGAACCAGCTGGGGAATATTTCTACATGTGAGTGCGTGTGTCCCTTTTCATGTATGTTTCCCTTTCCTGACGTGGTACCCTCCATGCTGGTTAGAGATGTAAGTCCAATTTCATTTCAGCCTCCATTTCAGCTCCTAGAATTCATCAAACACCTATAATCCTCACCTCCCAGAATTCGAGAACTCCCAGAATCCTCAGCTCCCAGAATTCAAAAACTCCCAGAATCCTCACTCCCAGAATTTGAGAACTCCCAGAATCCTCAGCTCCCAGAATTCCAGTGAACTCCCAGAATCCTCAGCTCCCAGAATTTGAGAACTCCCAGAATCTTCAGCTCCCAGAATTTGAGAACTCCCAGAATCCTCAGCTCCCAGAATTCCAGTGAACTTCCAGAATCCTCAGCTCCCAGAATTTCTGAGAACTCCCAGAATCCTCAGCATTCACACAGCTCCCAGAATCCCATGGAATTTCCAGGGTTCTCAACTCCCGTGGGGGTTGAGAGTTGTAGGAAAAGGAATCTCAATACATTTGGAAGGCAATAAGTTGGCAATGACTTGGGAAGTGTAATACTTGAACAGAATAAAAATTCTTGTTCAGTTCCTCACATAGTTGTGGGGATCCTTGGTGCTCTCTGAGCTTGGTGGTTTTCTTGCAGATGTTTCATGACCCAATTAGGTAACATCATCAGTGCTAGAAGAGAGTGAGAACAAACTGATAGCATTGAAGACATTACCTAGTTGGGTCATGAAACTTCTTCAAAAAACAGCTGATAGAGCACCAAGGAGCCTACAGTTCATCTCCTACTACTACATTCTTCTCCTCCCTACCCCCACTCCTCCTCCATTTTGCAAACTTCACTCTCTTCTAGCACTGATAATATTGCCTAGTTGGGTCATGAAACGTCTGCAAGAAAGCAACCAAGCTCAGAGAGCACCAAGAACCCCACAGTTCGTCCCTCAGCTACAAATATCCTCTTCTATCAGTATCCCTCGTATCTGTATATTCTGACCTGCCTGTCATACCTGTGTGAAGTCCCAGAGTCGCTGGGTTGGTCTCAGCGTATCTTCGCATTTCTTCAGTGCTGGGGTCCTTCCTTTCCCATCATCTATGAGACATTTTGAGTCGGGTAGGAACGCTGTGGATCCCAACGGGCCCAATTGCAACAATCCTTCGGTGCTGTAACGGACGAGCTAAGACCGAAACCAAATCAAAGGTAATAAGACCGCAGTTAAGTCCAGCACAACTGCAAATGCAACAAGAGAGCTGCTAAAAATTGAGCTCTCATCTCAAATCCCCTCCTCTTTAAAATTGTTCCTCCTCACCCAAACCCATGAAGTCTTGACTTTGTGGCTAAGGGGTGGGATTCTACCAGTTCGGGCGAACTGATAGCTACAACAATCAGCCCAACTTTCAGATGGGCCCATCCGCCTGCCCGTGCTGTTTTCCGACCTTTATCTTCTCAGCTGATTTGCACGGTAGAGCAGATTGCTGCGCAAATCAGCTGAGTTACTCCTCCAAAGAAACCAGGAAGTGAAGATTTCTTGAAAGTGCATGTCAGACATGGGCACGCGCAAATTGCGCGATCACCGAACTGGTTGTTAAACCTGGAGGATCCCACCACTGGACACAGGCCTGTTTTTCATCAAATGTGCCTCTAGTTTGGTTAGGCGTTCCTCAAGACTTCGTGCTGCCTTGCTAAACCTCCAGCCCCAAACCTAGCTTGAGAATCAGTTCTCCTCCTCCAAGGTGAAGGTCTCACTTAACTTCAAAAGAACATCCAAAGGTGTGTTTTTTACCTGGGAAGACATTCCGTGGCATGGATAGAGGATTGCTTTATTGTCATCTTCTGCACCCTGGTCCAAGCAGTAGCCACTAGCTTTGCTGTTGCGTACCTGAAATCAAACCCAGGGTAGATAGGTGAAAGTGAAAGAAGATAGACAGACAGACAAAGAAAGAAAGGAGAAGAAGAAGAAAAGAAGAAAGAAAAAGAAAAAATGGAAGGAAAGAAGGAGAGGAAGAAAGGAAGGAAGAGCGAGAAAGTGAAAAGAGAGAGAAGAGAAACGGCGTTAAGGGAAATGATCCAACTCATCTATATATGCAAGACAAATATTATTTATTCAAGCTACATTTTCTCAATGCCAAAATCTCCCTTAAGTTTCTCAAGTTTTCTTCCCTTGCAAAGAAAGGAAGGAAGGAAGGAAGAGAGAGAGAGAGAGAGAGAGAAAAGAAAGAAAGAAAAAGGGAGGAAGGAAGGAAGAAAAAGAGGAAGGAAGAGGGAGGGAGAGAGAGAGTGTAAGTCTATGAAGATTTTCAATCATCCAAGTTATGGTTGTCCCAAAAGTGCTTTTTCAAGAGACAACTGGACAAGAAAGAAAAAGAGAGGGAGGGGGAGAGAGAGGGAGGGAAGGAAGAAGGAAGGAAGAAAAGGAAAGAAAGAAAGAGGTGCATCTAAAACATTTTTTCCACTTTGGTAATTGATGAATTCTTTGAAGTTGGTCTGACCTTATTGACCACAGATGGAGACTCAACCCATGTCTCCAACTCCTGAAACAATGACATCACACTGTCTCCTCTCTAACTAGTGCCTGGCTTCCTTCCACTGTGATAAACCAGAAATCAAAACCCAAACGGTTGCAGATGGATGCGTTCTTATCCCATTTCCCAGCCGAGAGTCCTTTAAAATCGGCATCTTCACCGAGAGTCATAAAATCGAAGATAAATAAGGTAAAACTCTCCAGAATCAAACTCGAGGCTCGATGAGACGAGCATCTCAGGAGTTATGTGAATCTTCTCCTCTGAAAGACCGAGATAAAATACCGTTTCATTGCCCATCACAAATTCCCGAGGTCAGGAAGCACGGAGTCCTTCGCGTTCCCCGAAATGCGCTGCCAGCATTTAAAATGGGAACCAGTGTCTTTTTTACGACACAGAGTGTGATTCAGCAGTGAAGCTGTCCTGGTTATTTTTTATGACCCAGGCTTTCAAAAATAAATAAATAAATAAATAAATAGAGTGTTTGGATGGATGGGAAATATATTTTTACAACCTCTCGGTATGTTTTATATCCTTCCTCGTATATTTAGTTCCTCCGTTGACAAGAGGCCAAAGACAACAAGGCTTAATGGGGGGGGGGAAATAAAAATAATAACGGGGAAGCTATCTTCGAAATCGGCAATTCTGGGAGACAAGCAGGGAGAAGGTGCCTGGTTATACATCACACTCCTAACCTGATTAGCAATTACAGCTGGGCAGCATAAATATTCGCCGCCAAGCCAAAAATTGTCTTGGCAATTTCTCAAAAACTGCCTTTCCCCCGTTGAAAGGAGCTTCCTTCTCTTTGTGCCTACCTGATTCTTAAGGTAGATTCTTGCACTTGAGGATGATTTCTGAATTTATGGGGGGTGTTTTTCAGCTGGAGTGGGGGGGGGACACGCTTCCTTCGATGTGACTCTACATCCCTCCGCAGCCTCACTTATTTAGAGAGCCAGTTTTGGTCTAAGGGTTAAGGCACCCGGCTAGGAACCAGGAGACGGGGAGTTCTAGTCTTCCCTTAGGCATGAAAGCTAATTGGGTGACTTTGGGCCAATCACCAGGAGACGGGGAGTTCTAGTGCCACCTTAGACATGAAAGCCAGTTGGGTAATTTTGGGCCAATCACAAGGAGACAGTGAGTTCTAGTTCTGTCTTAGTCATGATAACCAGTTGGGTGACTTTGGGCCAATCACCAGGAGACGGGGAATTCTAGTCCTGCCTAGTCCAGTTCCCACTTTAGACAAGAAAGTCAGCTGGGCAGTGGTGGGTTGTAACCAGTGTTACTACCGGTTTGCCTCGCTCACGCACTTTGCGCCCCCTCTGACCCTCCTCTTCTTTGGGGCAGCCCCACAAATACTGGAATACTGTTATCACGTCACCCCTAATTTCTTCTTTTCTTTAGTCGAGCAAAACCAGTCCAGACTAGCACAAAAAAGAACGATAGATTGGAGAGACGGGGATTCACATGTTACCTCTCCGTAGGTGATGGTGTTGTTGTAAACCCTCATTTCAGGATAGACGTTCTCCAAGTACCACTTAAAACTCCGGCACTGCAGACGTTGCCGTAAAGCAACCCTTTCTGACACATCTCCAAAGTCAACGCCAGGGTTCTGTGAAACAGAATCAAACCATAAAACCAGATTCTACCAGCTTGTTCTCCAGTTCACACAATCATTGACTTGGTCTACAGCCCCATTCTTCTACCAACCTACCCAATCCCCCTCCTTCCTTCCTCCCTCCCTCCCCCTCCCTTCCCTTCTTTTCCTTTCCTTCCTTCCTTTCCTCCCTCCCTTTCCTTTCCTTTCCTTCCTTCCCTTCCCTTCCCTTCCCTCCCTCCCTCTCTTTCCTTCCTTCCTTTCCTCCCTCCGTCCCTCCCTCTCCTCCCTCCCTTCCTTTCCTCCCTCCCTCCGTCCCTCCCTCCCTCCCTTCCTTCCTTCCTTTCCTCCCTCCCTCCCTTCCCCTCCCTCTTTCCTCCCTCCCTCCTTTCCCTTCCCTTCCTTCCCTCCCCTTCCCTTCCCTCCCTCTCCTTCCTCCCTCCCCCCCTCCCTCCCTTCATCCTTCCTTCCTAAGCCATGTAAGCAGCTTCTGAATCTACAGATGCTGTTTAAAAACCAGAAATAAATATTAATTAAATCTCAGCAGAATCGGGAAGGGAGGCTGGAGCGGTATCATAAAAGGCAGAGGTACTTCAGGAGAGGTTTCGCCAAGTTGGTGACCTGTCTACTATCTTGGCTGATAAGCAGAATTCAGGAATGTTCCACTTGTGGGAAAGAGGCCTTGTCCTCCCCTTACCGTCATTGGTATGTTCCATGCCATGTACACGTGGGATTTGAAGTCGTCCATCCACACTTCAGCAGCACGTAGGGCATTGCGCTTTGCGTAATAGTCAATGTCGTTGTTGTAAGGTTTCTTGGTGCGTTCAATATGAGCCACCCGGGAACAAGGCAGGACTTCCATGCTCCCGCCACACTGCCAGACCTGTGGGAAAAGTTAAGCCTGTTATATGACGGATAAAATTGGTCATTGAGAAGGACTGTAGCCAGTTGGAAATGCCACCAGTTACCAGGTACATATTATCATATGTGGTGGACACGCCCTGAAGCAAAGAACTATTGGAATAAAATTAAATTACGGTCGGAGGAAATGATACAACAACATATAGACTTAAAATCAGAGCTGTTCCTATTGGGTATCTTACCAGAGAAAATTAGTAAAGACAATATATATTTGATTATACATGTAATAACAGCTGCAAGGATTGTTTATGCACAAAATTGGAAAGCAGAGAATATACCTTCAGAGGGAGAAGTAATTAAGAAAATTTTTAGTTTGTGCAGAAATGAACAGATTAACTATGATGATAAAAGAAAGAGAAGACTCAGAATATTTTAAGATATGGAATCAATTTTACTATTGGTTAGAAAAAAATATACAAATAAGCTTTAATAGAGATAGATAAAAAATGTTACAACTAGAACATTAAATTAGTGGGAAATTTTTGTAATGGACTTGGCGAGAACGAAGATAGAAGAGATAAGAGAAAAGAAGAAGTTTTTGGAGATAACACCGAGATGGCACATGGAAGAAATGAATGATGTACTAAATGTTTGTCTTAAAAAAAAATTAAAAAACTTTTTTACACACACACACACAAAGAATGACTGTAGCCAGAGCAAAGGGCCACTCCGGTTTTGAATATGAGAATGGGCTGTGTAATTATTAAATGTCCTAGAACACAGAATCACAGAGGTGGAAGGGGCCCCAGAGGTGTTTAATTTTGAATGCAGAAGAGCAGGTTGGAAGGGACCTTGGAGGTCTTCTAGTCCACCCCGCTGCCCAAGCAAGAGACTCTATGCCATTCAGGACTAATGCCCATCCAATCTCTTCTTGAAAACCTCCAGTTATTTCTTGCTTGCTGCCTACTAGGGTTTTCACCATACATCACCAGCCCCTGGTGATTTGCATATGAGTAATGGGAGATAATGTGGGAAAATAGAGTCCATTAATCCACATGCAAAGGGATCAATTTTTAGAGGGAGGGAGGGAGGGACAGAGGGAGGGAGGGAGGAGGAAGGAAGAAAGGAAGGGGGAAGAGGAAGGAAGGAGGGAGTGGGAGGGATGGTGGGAAGAGGAAGAAAAAGGAAGAGCAAGGGAGGGAGGAGAAGGAGGAAGAGAGCAAGCAAGGGAGAAGAGAAAGGAAGGAGGAAGAAAGGGAGGGAGGGAGGAAGCAAGGAAGGAAAAGGAAAATAGGGAGTGGGAAGAAGAGAAAGGAAGGAGGAAGAAATGGAGGGAGGGAGGAAGGAAGGAAGCAAGGAAAAGGAAAGTAGGGAGGAAGGAGGAAGAAAGGGAGGGAGGAAGGAAGGAAAAAGGGAGGGAGAAGGAAGAGGAAAAAGGGAGGGAGCAAGGAAGGAAAAAGAAAGGGAGGGAGGAGGAAGAGGAAAAAAGGGTGAGAGGGAGGAAGCAAGGAAGGAAAAGGAAAGTAGGGAGGGAGGAGAAAGGGAGAAAAAGGAAGGAGGATGGGAGGGGAGGAAGGAGCTACTTTTATTAGATGCAAAAACATCTGGACTTTTTCTAAATAGAAATCCTCCTCAAACCTCATAGGGCCTAATTCAGGTTTTGCAAGTGCAGCAATTTCCACCCTCGACCTTAGCCAGAGACACACAGCCTTCAAAAACTGGATTCGATCCATGAGTATCCCATGATCCGTCTGCCTCCCTAGTGCCCTCAGCTCCGAAATCAAATCAAATCAAACACTCATGCCCCGGGCACCGCCACCCTTCGCCCCCTCCTCCAAGATGAAGTGGACAAAAGGTGAGCCTTTCCCAAGAGCCACGCTCTCCAATCGCTAAGAACGCTGAAAACGATCGATGTTAGAGAGGCCTGATGAGGTTGTTCCTTCATTAAAAAGATAAACTTGTTTCCTTTTGTTTGCAAATTAAGGCTTCACATAAATAGCCGCAGAGTTTTTGTATATTTTTTTTTTTTTTAGTTTTGGTTCCTACAGCCCAGGGGCTTCCTACATTTTTTTTTTTAAAAAAGTTTATATAAGACGTATTTATAACCCTCTCAAGATGGATGGTAATGCAATATGTTGAGCCTAAAAAAAGCATTAAACCACAGGCGTTAAGGGAAACGGTCCAACTCAGATGCAAGACATATGCAAGATGCAAGATATATGCAAGACAAATATTTATTCAAGCTACATTTTCTCAATGCTAAAATCTCCCTTAAGTTTCTTAAGTTTTCTTCCCTTGCAAAGAAAGGGAGGGAGGGAGGGAGGGTAGCGAGAGAAAGAAAAGGAAGGGAGAGAGAGAGAAAGGAAGGAAGGAAGAGAAAAAGAAAGGAAGAGAAAGAGAAAGAAGAAGGAAGGGAGAGAGAGAGAGAAAGGAAGGAAGGAAGGAAGGAAGAAAAAGAAAAAAAGATTCGGTTTGTCTACTTCATTCTCAGAATGCATGAAAAAATAGCCCCTGCGAGATTGGCGAGGATGTATGCAAATCTTAACCCAATGTGTTGGAAATGTAAGCAAGCACAGGGAACCTTCTTTCATGTCTGGTGGCTTTGCCCAAAAATTAAGAAATATTGGATAAAAATAAAAATTTGGATATCAGAAATAATTGAGGAAGATATTGAGCTAAAACCAGAAATCTTTTTGTTAGGAATGCTTAAACAAAACATTAGAAAAGAAAAAAAGTACCTAACATTACATATAATCACGGCAGCTAGGTTAGCCCTAGCACAAGTCTGGAAAACAGATAAATTGCCAACGGAGCAGCAAATAATTCAAAAAATTTATACGTGTGCAGAAATGGATAGACTAACGTTGAAATTGAAAGACAAGGAAGACTCACAGTATTTTAAGATATGGGATAGTTGGTAAGAGTGGATAAAGCAATTGGTATGAAAAGAAGGTAAAATTAAAATCTAGTAAGAAATTAAAAGTAATAATCATACACCGTCATTAAGATAAAAAAGGAAATAAGTCACTGTGTATGTTTGTATTTATATATATTACATATATGTAATTCGTTTGTTGTGATTAGTATTGTTGATTGTATTTTAAGGTTGTGAATGTTTTATATAATTTTATCTTTTTAAATTTAATAAAGTTTGTTTTTTAAAACCAAAAAGAAAAAATTCTTTTAGATTTCTCTTCGCAGGTTTGCTTGTTTTTTAACTTCCCTCTAGTGTTGGTGGTGGAAAAAGTCATATTTGGGCATTATATCTCTCAGTGCTCAATTTTTCTCTATTTCTGATATTTTACAGAGCTTCTCGTGCTTTCTGACCTGAAAAGCCTTGTGAGATGATTTCCTTCCTTCCTGACCCATTTCTTTGAGAGTTAAATGGACTGTCAGAAAATTACGGAAGGAAGATCAATCTAGTATGAAAAAATAAGCCAGTTATGTATGGGTAGTCCTTGACGTATGACTTCCGTTGAGCTCAGAATTTCTGTTATTAAGTGAGTTTTGCCCCATCTTATAGCAATAGCGCTTAGATTTAGATATCGCTTCATAGTGCTTTTACAGCCCTCTCTAAGCAGTTTACAGAGTCAGCTTCTTGCCCGCAACAGTCCTCATTTTACCTACTTGGGAAGGATAGGAGCCTGATTTAGCTCAACAGACAGAAGCACTGTAATTTAACACCAGCTGTCTGCAATTAAAGTAAAATCGAATCTCACCAGGCTCAAGGTTGACTCAGCCTTCCATCCTTTCTAAGGTAGGTAAATTGAGGACCCAGTTTGTGGGGGCAATAAGCTGACTTTGTATAAATATACAAAAGTATGAAGGCTATTGCTTAACGCATTGTAAGCCGCCCTGAGTCTCCGGAGAAGGGCGGCATATAAATAAATAAATAAAAAAATAGAAGGTTAAGTCAACCTGAAGGAAGGGAGGGAGGAAGGAAGGAAGGAAGGAAGGAAGGAAGGACAATAGCAATAATACTTATATATCGCTTCAAAGTGCTTTTGCAGCCCTCTCTAAGCAGTTTACAGAGTCAGCCTCTTGCCCCCAACAATCTGGGTCCTCATTTTACCCATCTCGGAAGGACGGAAGGCTGAGTCAGCCTTGAGCCGGTCAGTTGGCACAATTAGCCTGCAATAGCGCATTCTAACCACTGCGCGCTATGGAAGGAAGGAAGGGGGGAGAGGAGGAGGAGGAGGAGGAGAATTATGGAGACTTCGGTGCTCTCTGAGCTTAGTTGTTTTCTTTCAGATGTTTTATTACCCAACTAGGCAACATCATCTATGCTAGAAGGGAGTGAAGTTTGCAAAGGGGAGGAGGAGGAGGTCTTTTGGGGTCCTTGGTGCTCTCTGACTTGGTTGTTTTCTTGCAGATGTTTTATTACCCAACTAGGCAACGCTATCAGTGCTGCTGTGATCTAGTGTGTGTAATGAAACAGCTGCAAGAAAACCACCCAACTCAGAGAGCACCAAAGACCCCTCATTTTAACCCTGGAGCTATAAAGATTCTCCTTTATCAGAATTCAAACTTGGGGGGGAGGGGGGGGGGAGGCAAAAATATAAGAATTTAAAAGTTCTCCAGAAATGCCTCCATGTGTTTGTTTTCAAGTTCTGGTTAGTTTCTTGCTAACTAGAGAAAGGGGGGAAAAATCACTTTGCCATTTCTGTTTTTCAGATGAGCTTTTATATCCTTTAAAAGCATTCACTATTTGATCTGGCTATTAGCAAGAGTGATGGAGAAACTACGAAGATTTCAAAATAAGTACACTAAGACATTCATAAAGGTTCTGAAATGGGGAAAAAATTATGGCTGGGATCCATCAAGAACACTCCATCTTGAAATGTTTCGTTGCTGATCCTATTTGTACCGGGATTCTGTCTTTTTTTCCAAAGATATATGATTCTAGAGCTGACACTAATGGATGCCGCATTTAGTGTTTCTGCTGAATCTTTGTAAACTTTCTGGCTTTTTCTGAAGGAAGTTTACAGAGAGAGAAAAGCTGCAGTTAAGGAGGAGGGGAGGAAAGGAGGAGGAGGAGGCAAAAAAATCAAACTTCGGCCAGACTGTTTTCAGATAATCCTATATCCTTGTCTGACAGCTTTATTAAGAGGAGGAGAAGGAGAAGGAGAAGGATAGCAGAATAGGAGGAGGAGGAAGAGGAGAAAAATAGCAGAATAACAGGAGGAGGAGGAGAAGAAGAAGATAAGAAGAAACAGGAGGAGGAGAAGAGAAGAAGAACAGGAGGAGGAGAAGGAGAAGAAGAAAAGAAGAGGAAGAAGAAGAAAGGAGGAGGAGAGGGAGGAGGAGGAGAAGAAGAAAAGAGGAAGAAGAGGAGAAGGAGAAGGATAGCAGAATAGGAGGAGGAGGAAGAGGAGAAAAATAGCAGAATAACAGGAGGAGGAGGAGAGAGAAGAAGATAAGAAGAAACAGGAGGAGGAGAAGAGAAGAAGAAGAAACAGGAGGAGGAGAAGGAGAAGAAGAAAAGAAGAGGAAGAAGAAGAAAGGAGGAGGAGAGGGAGGAGGAGGAGAAGGAGAAGAAAAGAGAAGAAGAAGAGGAGAAGGAGAAGGATAGCAGAATAGGAGGAGGAGGAAGAGGAGAAAAATAGCAGAATAACAGGAAGAGGGGAGGAGAGAAGAAGATAAGAAGAAACGAGGAGGAGGAGGAGAAGAGAGAAGAAGAAACAGGAGGAGGAGAAGGAGGAGAAGAAAGAGAAGAGAAGAAGAGAAGAAAGGAGGAGGAGGAGGAGAAGGAGAAGAAAAGAAGAGGAAGAAGAGGAGGAGAAGGAGAAGGAGAAGGATAGCAGAATAGGAGGAGGAGAAGAGGAGAAAAATAGCAGAATAACGAGGAGGAGGAGAAGAAGATAAGAAACAGGAGGAGGAGGAGAAGAGAAGAAGAAATGGGGAGGAGGAGAAGGAGAAGAAAAGAGGAAGAAGAAGAAAGGAGGAGGAGAAGGAGAAGAAAAGAAGAGGAAGAAGAGGAGGAGAAGGAGAAGGATAGCAGAATAGGAGGAGGAAGAGGAGAAAAATAGCAGAATAACGAGGAGGAGGAGGAGAAGAAGATAAGAAGAAACAGGAGGAGGAGGAGAAGAGAAGAAGAAGAAACGGGGAGGAGGAGAAGGAGAAGAAGAAAAGAAGAGGAAGAAGAAGAAAGGAGGAGGAGAGGAGGAGGAGAAGGAGAAGAAGAAGAAGAGGAGGAGAAGGAGAAGGATAGCAGAATAGGAGGAGGAGGAAGAGGAGAAAAATAGCAGAATAACAGGAGGAGGAGGAGAAGAAGATAAATAAGAAGAAACAGGAGGAGGAGGAGGAGAAGAGAAGAAGAAGAAACAGGAGGAGGAGGAGGAGGAGGAGAAGAAAAGAGGAAGAAGAAGAGAGGAGGAGGAGGAGAAGGAGAAGAAGAAGAGGAGGAGGAGCAGAAGAGCAGAGAGGAGCAGTCATGACTTTGAGAGAAGACAGTCTCTGGTTAACCTTATAGGAGAAAATCTCTTAATCATGGTCAACACTGAAATATTTCCTGAAGAATTTTTACACTCAGCGTTCTTTATCTCTTTGAGGGTTTTATGAGCAGAGAGATAAATCAGGCAAATTAATAGTCTGGCACAATGGGAGGGAGAAGGAGATAAGTTTACAGGAAAAAATAAAATAGGATTTTAAAAATGACCCACATATTTTAAATGCTAATCCAACCCTAAAAAAAAACAAAAAAACCCCCAGTAAATCCATTTTGTGCTACTCTGACAAAGAACATCATTCCTGTGACCGGATGTGTTTAGACATTGACCTGAAAAGGATTTTTTTTTAAAAAAAAAAATGAGATAAGGTTCTTTTCTGTAAAGACAACTAAATCTCCTGTCTTTCTGAAACAATCAATTACATTTGAAGGAGGAAAGGAAGACAGGCGTGTTATTTAAAAGCGTCCCCAAAGTACAGAAAATAGCCAGGAACAAGCATTTTTCTCTTTATACCGCTGAGCAATAGAATTGAAAATAGAATTGAGGTGGCTCCCTAGGTGGCTCAGTGGCTAAGACGCTGAGCTTGTCAATCAGAAAGATCAGCGGTTTGAATCCCTTGTATAGGTCTCCTGCGAGAGCAGTGGGGTTGGACTAAATGACCTCCAAGGTCCCTTCCAACTCTGTTACTGAGGAAGGAGCTCATAGAACATGGCAGGCATCTACCTCCACCAAGATTAGCAAAAATGTTCCCAAACAGATCACCGGAATGTTGGAAATGTAAACAGGCGCTGGGAACATACTAGCACATGTGGTGGACTTGCCCAGTAGCAAAAAAATATTGGACAAGGATAAGAAAGTGGCTAGAGGAAATAGTAAAACAACAATTAGAGCTAAAACCGGAGATATTCTTACTAGGCATATTAACAGGGAACTATAATTTAAAAAAACCCCAATATTTAATATTACGTGTAATAACAGCGGCTAGAATTGTTTATGCGCAAAATTGGAAAAATGGAAATATGTCATCTGAAGAAATGGTGATAAAGAAAATATTAGATTGCGCAGAGATGGATAGGCTGACAATGGAAATAAAAGATAAAGGAGAAAAAACAGAATATTATTTGATTTGGAATGTATGGTACAACTGGTTAGAGAGTAGATGCAAAGATTAGGAAATTAACAAGAAAAGATAATTAGCTAACTAGAAAATAGTAATAAGGATAAGGATAGATGAAGAATATACAGTATTATAGTATGATGTTATAAAACGTAAAATGTAAAAAAAATATTTAGAACAACAACTATATATTGTATACATAATAGCATAAACGGTGAATTTATACCCGTTCAGGAGTGTAAAGATGGAAATTGTGAGGTAAAGTGAAGAAAATAAATGTTAAAAAAAGATGGTAGGCAGAGCAATTGCTCGACTTTTTCTCCTTCAGCAAAACAATGTATTTAATATTGAAGCTAGAGGAGATAAGCTCGTTTATTTTAATTATCTTCTAATAAGCTACTTCTAATAGAGCGGTTTTTTATGTTCCTTTATACCTATCTAGGGAGCTTCCAAAATAAAGCTAACTTGGCTTCCTACTTCTTAGATACTCATAATTCTCTTCCATACTGATCAGCATCCATTCAATTCCTGGTGTTGATGAGGAGAAAGGGATTTTGTATAAAGTGGACATTTTCAGCGGCGATTTTACTCATCACCTCCTACTCTAGCTGAGGTGGATTTTGGTGCCCCCAAAATCAACCATTCTGGGACTAAGGATTTATTTTGGTTTTTTCTTTTTTTTACATGAAATGGCAAACATCATGGATTCCTGCTGCTTTAGTTTTATTTTTCCTTCCTATTTCAGGAAAGGGGTGGGGGAAAGAGCTGGAGGAGGAGAAGGGGGAAGGAGGAGAAATAGGAGAAGGAGGAGAAAAATCAAACTTTGGCAGATTGCTTTTAGATAATCCAATATCCTTGTCTGGCAGCTTTATTAAGAACAGCAGGGGCAGGAAGAAGAAGAAGAAGAAGAAGAAGAAGAAGAAGAAGAAGAAGAAGAGGGAGAAGGAGGAGGAGGAGGAGGAGGAGGAGAAGAAGAAGAGGAGGAGGAAGAAGAAGAAAAGAGGAGAAAGAGGAGGAGGGAGAAGGAGAAGAAGAAAAGAGGAAGAAGAAAGGAGGAAGAAGAAGAAAAGAGAAAGAAGAGGAGGAGGGAGAAGGAGGAGAAGAAGAAGAAAAGAGGAAGAAGAAAGGAGGAGGAGGAGAGGGAGAAGAAGGAGGAGGGAGGAGGAGGAGGAGAAGAAAAGAGGAGGAAGAAGAAGAAAGGAGGAGGAGAGGGAGAAGAAGGAGGAGGAGGAAGGAAGAGGAGGAGGAGAAGGAGGAGGAAGAGGAAAAAAAATATCTTTATCAAAGCCCATTTCTAACTCAAAATTAGAACATCTACTTTCTTGACGTTTCAATACTCAGCAAACATTCTTTTAACCTCATATTTCACCCCCCCACCCCCCAAAGTACAGTCCAGCAGAATCAACAAATAAAAATCAACGGCCTTTTAGATAGAGACCACTTTCTGCTCTCAAAAGGAATGAATATCATGAAGCTTTTAAGAAAACTGTATTTCTCTGCGAAAACCATAATTTTCTCTCCCTGTTGCAAGTACGGTTTTGCTCATGCGAACTGCACAGACGGAATGAGAATATCTAGGACGGAGCCATTTAGAGAAAGCCGAGATAGAAGTCAGGTTCGCACCGTATCATCAGAAGAAAATTTTAAAGGTTCCAATTTCAGGCTCGACAGGATTACAGAAATTTTATGGAACACCGGACGAGGTTTCAATATTGATTTGCGATTACTTTATTTGTGCTTACAACGCTCCCGTCCTGCTGTTTTAATCAAAGTCCTCGAAATACCTAGACCATACAGTAAAACGTATCAATAAATAAAGTCTGTGTGGATGCCAAGAACTTCAGGTAGTCCTTGATTTACAACCTTTTTTCCCAGGGCCATCGTAACTTCGAATGGTCACTAAATGAACTATTGTAAGTCGAGGACTGTCTGTAGAGAGGAGGGTTGGAGACCTAGTGTCAAGCATGGGAAAATCCAGAAATCCAGGCAGTTCAAATGAATATAAAGGTTTGTTTCAAACTTAAGCTCTCTACAAGAATCTGATCAAGGCAAATTGGGTGAAGGACTACCTGTAATGGATAAATAAAGGTGTGAGGAATTTACACCAAAATGTATCAGACTTGGAAATGTTGTTTGGCTGGCTGGGGAATTCTGGGAGTTGAAGTTCAGAAGTCTTAAAGTTGCCATGTTTGGAGACTCCTGACCTAATCCATTAAAATACATCTGCCTTGATTCAAAGGTTCTATTCAATTGGGAGATTTGACCGGATCATGTTTGATCTCTAGATTTAATCTTGGTGCAATGCTAGTCACGTTCTCCAGAATGGCCCATCGTGCTTGAGACCCTGAGGTGCCCCTAAATCTGGATTAAAATGATCACCCCCTAATTGCCAAGAATGTGCCTGCCCCAAGGATAAAGAAAGGGCAAAAAGAACCCACATTAATTCAGATTTGTATGTAAAGAGGGACGCGGTGGCTCAGTGGCTAAAGATGCCGAGCTTGTCAATCGATAGGTTGGCAGTTCAGCGGTTCGAATCCCTAGTGCCACGTAACGGGGTGAGCTCCCGTTACTTGTCCCAGCTTCTGCCAACCTAGCAGTTCGAAAGCAGGTAAAAAATGCAAGTAGAAAAATAGGGACCCCCTTTGGTGGGAAGGGAACAGTGCTCCATGCGCCTTTGGTGTTGAGTCATGCCGGCCACATGACCACGGAGACGTCTTCAGACAGCGCTGGCTCTTCGGCTTTGAAACGGAGATGAGCAGCGCCCCCTAGAGTCGGGAACGACTAGCACATATGTGCGAGGGGAACCTTTACCTTTACCTATATAAAGAAATCTGCGTTCCATCCTTTATGGGGGATGAGGGAATAGAAGGGGAACTTATCAAATTTGCAGATGATACTAAGCTGGCAGGGATAGCCAACACCCTAGATGACAGGCTCAAGATCCAGATGGATCTTGACAGACTTGAATTCTGGGCCCTAAGTAACAAACTGAAATTCAATGTAGAGAAAAGTCTTACACTTAGGCAAGAAAAACCAAAAGTACACATATAGATTGGGTGAAACCACATTTAATAGCAGTAACTGTGAGAGGGATCTTGGAGTCTTAGCGGACAACCAATTAAATATGAGCCAATAGTGTGCGGCGGCAACCAGAGAAGCCAATGCAATCCTAAATTGCATTAACAGGGAAACAATCAAAATCAAGGGAGGTATTAATACCGCTCTATAAAGCCTTAATAAGACCACACCTAGAGTACTGCATCCAGTTTTGGTCACCACACTATAAAAAGGATGTTGAGACTCTAGAAAGAGTGCAGAGAAGAGCAACCAGGATGATGGGACTGGAGGCTAAAACATACGATGAACAGTTGCAGGAACTGGACATGGCTAGTCTAGTGAAGAGAAGGACGAAGGGGTGATATGACAGCAGTCTTTCAATATTTGAGGGGCTGCCACAGAGAGAAGGAAGGGGGTCAAGCTATTTTCCAAAGCCCCCGAAGGCCAGACAAGGAATAATGGATGGAAATTGATCAAGGAGAGATTCAACCTGGAAATAAGGAGGAATTTTCTGACAGTGAGAACAATCAACCCATGGAACAGAAGTTGCCTTTGGAAGTTGTGGGAGCTTCATCACTGGAGACCTTCAGGAAGAGACTGGACTGCCATCTGTCAAAAATGGTGGAGGGTCTCCTGCTTGGGTGGAGGGTTGGTCTAGATGACCTACAAGGTCCCTTCCAACTCTGTTAATCTGTAACCAAGATGCTTAGGGGACTGGAGGCTAAAACATACGATGAACAGATGCAGGAACTGGGCCAGGCTAGTCTAGTGAAGAGAAGGACCAGGGGAGACATGATAGCATCTTCCAATATTTGAGGGGCTGACACAGACAGGAGGGGGTCAAGCTATTTTCCAAAGCACCTGAAGACCAGACAAAGAATAACGGATGGATGGATGGAAATTTTAACACAAGACAGATGTGCCGTCTTTAAAAAAAACCAACAAAAAATGCAATGGCAACTTTGAAAGCACTCACAAACATCTTTGCTTAATAATCTTTCCACAGAGCTTCATTGCAGGTCCTTCGGGACTCGTGGAAGAAAGGCTACCATATGGATTAGCATTGAGCAAACGTCTGATATTTATGATGGAATAATGCAAAGTGTTTTCTTTTTCTTTAAAAAAAAAAACCCTGCTTAGCGAGCTAACTTGAAAAAGTTATATCAGGGGTGAAATCCAAAACTTTTCCCTACTGGTTCTGTGGGTGTGGCTTGGTGGGCGTGGCAGGGGAAGGATATTGCAAAATCTGCATTCCCACCCCACTCCAGGGGACGGATACTGCAAAATCTCCACTCCCTCCCTTCCTGGGGGAAGGAGGATATTGCAAAATCAGCCAGAGGTAGTATTTGCCGGTTCTCCGAACTACTCAAAATTTCCGCTACCAGTTCTCCAGAACCTGTTAGAACCTGCTGGATTTCACCCCTGATATATATATATATATATCTTCCCTTTCGCCTCTCAGTTCCAGTTCAGGAACCCTCAAGCAGTTGCATTGACGACAAACCATTTTATACCAAATTTATATTTCGCTGATAAAGAAATAAAGGGAGACTAGTATAGATCTATTTCAAGCTATTTAGCTCTCATCAGCTAGCCATACTCTTACTTGGATTCGAACTTGGGCTGCCTGCATGTTAGGCAGTTGTATTAACCTCTGAGACACAAGTTCTCCTCCCTTCATCAGCTTGAACCAGGAGAGAGATTAAATGTTTTTCTATCGAGGCACCTGGTCTACCCCATCATGTGGGGCACTTCAGGTTCGCCTGAACCTGTAGCGGAAATTGCGGCTCTATGCCATCCTATTTAGGCACATTTTTGAGGCCGGGTGCATGCGCGGAAGGCAAGCTCATGCATTAATCGAGCATGTGCGCGCATGAAGTGTGCATGCCGGGGTGCGGCAAAACAGTAGTAACATAATGTGAAACCCACCACTGAAGTCATCCCTTGTTGAGAGGTTATTTCTAAAAAAAAAAAGAGGAGTTTTTGCAGAGCCAATGCCTTCGGAGAACGTTTCCGTTTAAGATTATTTGACCTTTTAGCATATCCAGTTCATTAGCACCGCATCCACCAAGTTCTATTTCCTAAGGTCTGAAGTGCAGAAGGGCAGATTTTTTTTTTTTTTTTTTACTCCTGAAATATGTTTGCCGAAGCAAAATTCCATAGAATTGTTAAGACCCTCAGGAGAAACTCCAGGAGTTTTATTTCAGTCCAGCGATGTCAGCGTATATCCATAATTGCATCTATCTTCTGGGTCTTGTAAAGTCATGCAAACTTGCAAAGGTACACCATTTCCCTGCAAGGGGTCGGTTTTTTCCAGCTACACCCAAGCACACACCCTCATGGGATGAGTCTGGAGTATCTTCACATTCATGAATCTTCACCTGGAGTCTTCTAACTCGATGAGGATGAAATAGAGCCTTGGTAGTACAGTGGTCTAAGGCACCCTGTTATTAAGCTGGTTATTAAGACCAGCTGCCTGCAATTACTGCAGGGTTCGAATCTCGCCAAGGCTCAAGGTTAACTCAGCCTTCCATCCTTTCTAAGGTAGGTAAAATGAGGACCCAGATTGTGGGGGCAATAAGCTGACTTTGTATAAATATACAAAAGGATGAAGGCTATTGCTTAGCGCATTGTAAGCCGCCCTGAGTCTTCAGAGAAGGGCGGCATATAAATCAAATTTAAAAAAAAAATGGGGGGCGGGTGGGTATTTACATTTGGGCACTCCTGCATTTCTGTTGGGGTCCCTCAAAGATGCTAGAGTAGGGAGGGTCTTCAAAATGAGTTGAAGGTGGGTATTAACAAATTAACAGTTGAAAGGGATCTTGTAGGTCATCTAGTCCAACCCCCCTCTCAAGCAGGAGACCCTACACCATTTCTGACAAATGGCAGTCCAATCTTTTCTTGAAAGTCTCAAGTGATGAAGCTCCCACAACTTCCAAAGGCAACTTCTGTTCCATGGGTCGATTGTTCTCATTGTCAGAAAATTCCTCCTTATTTCCAGGTTGAATCTCTCCTTGTTCAGTTTCCATCCATTATTCCTTGTCTGGCCTTCAGGTGCTTTGGAAAAAAGCTCGACCCCCTTCCTCCTCTCTGTGGCAGCCCCTCAAATATTGGAAGACTGCTCTCATGTCTCCCCTGGTCCTTCTCTTCACTAGACTAGTGATGCCCAGTTCCTGCAACTGTTCCTGTATATTTTAGTCTCCAGTACCCTAAGCATCTTGGTTACAGATTAACAGAATTGTAGGTCATCTAGTCCAACCCCCACCCAAGGAGAAAACCTACACTAGACTAGCCATGCCCAGTTCCTGTAACCGTTCATCGTATGTTTTAGCCTCCAGTCCCCTAATCATCCTGGTTGCTCTTCTCTGCACTCTTTCTAGAGTCTCAACATCTTTTTTATAGTGTGGTGACCAAAACTGGATGCAGTACTCTAGGTGTGGACTTACTAGGGCTTTATAGAGTGGTATTAGGGGAGGAGAGTCCAAGTCTCAAGAAACAAAATGGGGTGTTTGAAAATCTAAAGATGGTTGTGGAATCCTTCAGTCAGCCTCTTAAAATTGAACCCCTTTCTCAAAATATTTGGAATGTCACTCTTCAGCCAAAATAAGCCACGTGATGCAAAGACCCATATATATATATGACCAGTTCTGGAGAACCAGTAGCGGAAATTTTGAGTAGTTCCGAGAACCAGTAAATACCATTTCTGACTGGCTCCGCCCCCATCTATTTTCTGCCTCCTGAGTCCCAGCTGATCGGGAGGAAATGGGGATTTTAAAGTATCCTTCCCCTGGAGTGGGGCGGGAATGGAGATTTTGCAGTATATTTCCCCTGGAGTGAGGTGGGAATGGGGATTTTGCAATATCCTTCTCCTGGAGTGAGGTGGGAATGGAGATTTTGCAGTATCCTTCCCCTGGAGTGGGGTGGGAATGGGGATTTTGCAATATCCTTCCCCCAGGAGTGGGGAGGGAATGGAGATTTTGCAGCGTCCTTCCCCTGCCACGCCCACCAAGCCAGAACTACAGAACCGGTAGTAAAAAATTTTGAAACCCACCACTGCCCCGAGCTTGAGTTTGACACCTCTGCTATAAAGGCACGTGGGTTTTCCTCCACCTAGTACATTCTGAGAGTTGAATCTTAGAGCTTCTACTCAATCACGGAATCATTGCCAGCTTTTCCACAAATGTATATGAGGGCTATGTCCCAGCTTCCTTCAAAAGCAAGGCCATTTTAATGCTTACAAACCATGCACGCACGCACGTACACCCTCAAAAAAAAAAAAATCACTCTGCCAACAATGCAGAATCTAAAATTACATTTTAATGGTAATGTGAGCAAATCATCCTTTCTGGGTATTCTAGCAACTTCCATTCATTTTTTCCTCCCCTCCTACCTACCTTATTCAAAGCAGCAGGGTGATATTCTAAAGACTAACGTATAATTTACATCGGAGGTAGGGGGAACAAAATCCGGGCTAGAATTGTACAATAATAACACAGGAGAAGGTGTGTGCATGTAGGAGGCAGAATAAAGGGGAACCTGAAATCTTTGTATAGAATTTGTATAGAATTGCACAACTTGATGCCAACACTAATCTCGTGGGAAGGATATTTAGCTGGAATTCAAAAGATTCAAAAGCAGTCCAGAAAATCAAAAGGGAACTCATAAAACCCGGTTGCAATCTATTCTGGAGCATCAACTCAACTCAAGCCTGGGTTATATTGAGTTATATATTCAGGTGAAGTGTTAATACCACTTTATAATGCCTTGGTAAGGCCGCACGTGGAATCCTGCATCCAGTTTTGGTCGCCATGATGTCAAAAAGATGTGGAGACTCTAGAAAGAGTGCAGAGAAGAGCAACAAAGATGATGAGGGGATTGGAGGCTTCCATCCTTCCGACGTGGGTAAAATGAGGACCCAGATTGTTGGGGCAATATGCTATTTAGTATACTGTCGATTATTGTAAGCTGCCCAGAGTCCTCGGAGAATGGGCAGCATAGAAATATGATTAATAAAAAAAATAAAAAATAAAACATACAATGAACGGTTGCAGGAACTGGGTCTGTCTAGTTTAATGAAAAGAAGGACTAGGGGAGACATGATAGCAGTGTTCCAATATCTCAGGGGCTGCCCCAAAGAAGAGGGAGTCAAGCTATTCTCCAAAGCACCTGAGGGCAGGACAAGAAGCAATGGGTGGAAACTAACCAAGGAGAGAAGCAACTTAGAACTAAGGAGAAAATTCCTGACAGTTTAGAACAATTAACCAACAACTTGCCTCCAGAAGTTGTGAATGCTCCAACACTGGAAGTTTTGAAGAAGAGGTTGGATAACCATTTGTCTGAAGTGGTGTAGGATTTCCTGCCTAAGCAGGGGGTTGGACTAGAAGACCTCCAAGGTCCCTTCCAACTCTGTTATTCTATTCTATTCAACCATCTTCTTTGTAGCCTGAGAAACTAGGGACGGTCTCTTCTGAGCCTCTTTCTCCATCCGTTATACAGCGGTGGGCTATGCCCTCTCTTATCTGACCATTCCCTAGGCAGCCTCTCTTCCCTCCCCTCTCCCAAGGTTTTTCCCACTCACCATTACAGCCATCTCTTTGACAACCCAAGAAACTAGGGAGGGTCCCTATCAGTTTTGGAAGACAATATTCTTTTTTGCTTCTTAACTGCCACATATTTTAGCTGGGGAAGTTGGGAGGAGGCTGTTGTTGGAGCAGTAGAAAGTTAGTCATAACAACATTCCATATTCAAGGACTTTTGCCTGGGTCTGATGGAGACTGCCGGAAGATTGTATCCAGTTGATTGGACAATGTGATGAACTTGTGAGTGTGGGGCAGGGCTGTGAACTGTTAGCTGGGTGTGGAAAACCTGGAAGCTTTCACATCAGGTTTTCCCAGATGTGCCAATATGACATCTCTAATAAATTGGAACTTTGAAGAACCTCAGGTCTCAGAGCTTTATTTTGTTGGGGGTGTTACTTGGAACCCTTCTTAATCTCTTTCTCCACCCATTATGCAGCTGTGGGCTATGCTTTCTCTTATCTTTGCCCTGTCTTCCAAGGTCTTTCCCACATATTACATTCCATTGTTTCGCGACAAGATTTTATGGCTTGATGCTGTTCTTTACAAGACAGGGAAAATGGCACTTGCTTTAACCTGCCCCTTTTTTGAGTTTGTATGGATAATATCACTGCCAATTTGCACAGCTGTATTTATTGGACAATCCTTAAGCACGATGTAAAACCTCTTTCCTGAATGCTCAGATCATATTAGCAGCAGGAGAACAAACAGAATCAGTGACTGAAAGCTGTAAAAAAATAAAAATGTAGGAACAGTCCTCCTGGGGTTCCCGTCAGACATTTGTTATAAACAGAGTTTGCATTGATGGATAAACACAGCAGGAAAATGACAATCGTATGATCAAAGGGTAACGACAAGGGAAAACAACAGCAATCCAGCCACAGAGTTGGTTAACCGGTTTGGACTAGATAAAAACGTGGACCAGAAACTGTTTAGAAACAATTTTCTAAATCCTGAATGCTGTTTTTTTTCCCCCCCACATTGTTTTTTCAAATCAATATTTTAATAGCCAGAAAACACAGAAGCGGGCATCTTATTATAACCCCTTTTAATCAAATGAATTTTGATTCAAGTTTAATTAAAGCACATAAATAGTAGTCTTTTGTAGGAGAAGACCAGGCAAAGCTGGAGACAGAATTAAACATGTCATCAGCTTAGAGTCCTTAAAGGTAAAGGTTCCCCTTCCACATATGTGCTAGTTGTTCCCGACTTTAGGGGGCAGTGCTCAACTCCGTTTCAAAGCCAAAGAGCCAACACTGTTCGAAGACGTCTCCGTGGTCATGTGGCTGGCATGACTCAATGCCAAAGGCGCACGGAACGCTGTTCCCTTCCCACCAAAGGTGGTCCCTATTTTTCTACTTGCATTTTTTACGTGCTTTCAAACTGCTAGGTTGGCAGAAGTAACAGGAGCTCACTCCGTTACGTGGCACTAGGGATTCGAACCGCTGAACTGCCGACCTTTCGATCGACAAGCTCAGCGTCTTAGCTGCTGAGCCACCACGTCCCTTTTAATAATCGAGTCCCATGAAATGGGCATAGAGTGATCCTATCTGTGTTCAGCTCTCTGGGGAAAGGCAGACTGTGCCTCTATGAAAATGGTAGCAATTATTTTAAAACCTGTAGCCGATTATACACATTTGCATGAATACATTTGATGCAAATTGCCGTCTTTTCTTATTCTTGTTTTTGCTGTAGACAAATTTTGCCTTTTGGGAAGGAAGGGAGTGACATATAATGACACACCTACCCTCCAATGAGGTATATTCAACTTTTTTTTTAAAAAAAGAAGAAAGAATAAGTAGCTGTCTGGAGTTTTAGTGTGAGCTTTGTTCCAAATTCATGCCCTTCCTAAAAACATATTAAATTAGCATGTAAATAAATATACTTCCGCCTTCAATTAAAGCCTGCCAAACCCCAAAGCCTAATTAAAATATGCTAATCTAATCATTTCTGGCTGGAAACCAGCTTCTTCTTTTAAGTGAGTATTTCTCAGCGCTCGGAAGATCTTGTTGCTTAACAGCGTAATAAACAGAATCGCAGTTGTGCTGAAATCAACAACTAGCACAAGATTGCAAGCCCACAAAGAATGCTCATCACATTCTTGCCCGTAATTTAATTGCAAAATGAGACATATTTGGGTTGAATGTAAGTAAGAATCTCAGAAAAAAGGAGGGGAGAGAAGCCCAAAGAAATCACCGCCAACTCCATCGACACTTGAAGTCTCCAGCTTTGCAGTACAGGTAAGTTACTTACAACTATGAGCCAGCAGTGTGCTGCAGCCGCCAAAAAAGACAACACAGTCGTAGGCTGCATTAACAGAGGAATAGACTCAAGATCACGTGAAGTGTTAGTACCGCTTTATAAAGAGCCGTGGTGGTGCAGTGGTTAGAGGCAGTACTGCAGGCTACTTCTGCTGACTGCCGGCTGCCTGCAGTTTGGCAGTTCGAATCTCACCAGGCACAAGGTTGACTCAGCCTTCCATCCTTCCGTGGTTGATAAAATGAGGACCCAGCTTGTTGGGGGCAATATTCTGATTCTGTAAACTGCTTATAGAGGGCTATAAAAGCACAGTTAAGCAGTATATAAGTCTAAGTGCTATTCCTATTGCTTTATAGTGCCTTGGTAAGACCACACTTGGAATATGACATCCAGTTTTGGTCACCATGATATAGAAAAGATGTTGAGATCCTGAGCTAAGAGATCCTTAGCTGGAGGCTAAGACATATGAAGAACAGTTGCATGTATGTCTAATTTAATGAATAGAAGGACTGGGGGTGACAGGATAGCAGTGCTCCAATGGTTTAGGGAGGACTTGAACTCACAGTCTCTCGCTTTCTAGCCTGGTGCTTTAACCACTAGACCAAACTGGCTCTCCTAGTTTGCCTTGGTGTTGAATGTTGGCTATTGCAAGGGAAAGGGAAAGGTTCCCCTCGCACATATGTGCTAGTCGTTCCCAACTCTAGGGGGCGCTGCTCATCTTCATTTCAAAGCCGAAGAGCCAGCGCTGTCCGAAGACGTCTCCGTGGTCATGTGGCTGGCATGACTCAACGCCAAAGGCGCACGGAACGCTGTTCCCTTCCCACCAAAGGTGGTCCCTATTTTTCTACTTGCATTAAGAGCCTGAGTGGCGCAGCAGACTAATGCTACTGTTAAAGGTATTATTTAGCTTCCAGCTGCCTGCAGTTACTGCGAGTTCAATTCTCACCACGCTCAAGGTTGACTCAGCCTTCCATCCTTTCTAAGGTAGGTAAAATGAGGACCCGGTTTGTGGGGGCAATAAGCTGACTTTGTATAAAATATACAAAAGTATGAAGGCTATTGCTTAACGCCTTATAAGCCGCCCTGAGTCTCCGGAGAAGGGCGGCATATATATCAAAATAAAAATAAAAATAAATTTAAAAATTTTTTTACCTGCTTTCGAACTGCTAGGTTGGCAGAAGCTGGGACAAGTCACGGGAGCTCACCCCGTTATGCGGCACTAGGAATTCGAACCGCTGAACTGCTGGCCTTTTGATTGACAAGCTCGGCATCTTAGCCACTGAGCCACCGCGTCCCATTAACAACATTAAGTCCACTTTTTCTTTTATCTGCACATCATTTCTGCAGCTTTGATTATACGTGGTGTTAACCCTGGGCCCTCACAATTCACACACACACACACACACACACACGCTCCTCTATTTTATTTTCTTTCTTTCAACTCCTTACAGCCTTTTCCTCCTTGGTTTTGCTCCTGGGCGAAGCAAAGGAACACAGCACTAAAAAGAGGGGGGTGGGGGAAATCACCAATAACGTTTGCTCCAGTTAATTAACCGTTTCAATCACAGGCCATTTAGTAAATTATTTCGGATGATGAATGGAGCTTTTGAAAAGGTTTCCCAGTCACTAATAACAGGGGTCTGTTTTCCTCCGATAGCTCCAACGTTATTAATAGACATGTCACCTTAAAGGAAAATCTGGCTTTTGAAAAGCTTTGGTGTTCGGGTTTTCAGCATTCACACAGACAAGACGCCTTCTTCCTTCCCTTTTGGGCTCCGATCTTTACCTCGAGGAAAAAGTTTTGGGAGTTGCGACTTACGTTTCCAAAGTGCCCTGGAGCACTGTTAGATGAAGGTAATAATGAGTAATTAAAATGGAAGCTCCCAGACACAATGAGATATAAGAAAGATGTGTCTGGAGGGATCTTGTTTGGGAAATACTTTTTATGAATCAAATAAAGGTAAAGGCAAAGGTTCCCCTTGCACATACATGCTAGTCGTTTCCAATTCTAGGGGGCGGTGCTCATCTCCGTTTCAAAGCCGAAGAGCCAGCGCTGTCTGAAGACGTCTCCGTGGTCATGTGGCCAGCATGACTCAACGCCAAAGGCGCACGGAACGCTGTTCCCTTCCCACCAAAGGTGGTCCCTATTTTCCCACTTGCATTTTTTTTACGTGCTTTCGAACTGCTAGGTTGGCAGAAGCTGGGACAAGTCACGGGAGCTCACCCCGTTACGCGGCACCAGGGATTTGAACCGCTGAACTGCCGACCTTTCGATCGACAAGCTATTGTGCAATGCAAGAATGCTATGTGCAATACAAGAAAATGTAATGGAAATGCCTTTTGCTAGTTAACTTTGACCAGGTGGGTGGGTGGCATGTTAAATCCATCATCTCAGCCTTCGCTGTCATGACTCCAACTATCTATCTGTCTCTCTCTGCCTCCTTGAGGTAGTCTTAGCCACTGAGCCACCGCGTCCCTTGTATGAATCAAATACAGAGGAGAAAAAAAAAATCTAGAAAGAAATGTTATTCTTATTATTTTTCTTTGCATGCCTCTGTTTTTCAATTTTGACACATCCAGTCAATCGTGCAGTCCTGAAGGGGTAGGGTAGGGTTCAGGTATTGCATTGTGAAAAGGGGCACATGATTGCAAATTCTAAGATCCAAATGAGTTGTCTCAAAGGTGCTTCCTGCCCCTACCCCCCCCCCTTCAGAAGGTAACTGGGCTGTTTTTCCTTGAGGAAGAAGAAAACATTTTGCTTCTCATCCAAGAAGCTTCATCAGTTCATCAGGTTGGGGGGGGGGAATGGAAGCTCATCCAAATGAGTTAAAATCTTCTAGAGAAGGTTTAGAAAAGAAGGTTCTAAAGAAGACAGCAATCCATTGGACCTGGCTTCAATCAGAATAGAGCCAGAAGGGACCTTGGAGGTCTTCTAGTCCAACCCCGTGGTCAAACAGGAGACCCCATTCCATTTCAGATAGGTGGCTGTCCAGTTTTTTCTTAAAAACCTCCAGTAAGTAGTCTGGGTACTAGTCATCCTTTTCTTCTCTTTCCATTATAGAGTACTACTACTACTACTACTACTACTACTACTACTACTACTATCTTCTTCTTCTTCTTCTTCTTCTTCTTCTTCTTCTTCTTCTTCTTCATCTTCATCTTCATCTTCTTCTTCTTCTTCATCTTCATCTTCATCTTCATCTCCTCCCCCTCCTCCTCCTCCTCCTTCCTTCTCCCCCTCCCTCCTTCCCAGGATATCCTACCATTGTTGGATTCACTTCCCACCCAAGTTCTCAATGTGCTGGTCTTATTTGAGATCACCCAACATCAACTAGGAATTGCCAAGTTGGCCATATTCAAATCTTAGACTTACCAGGGCCCGGATACTGCAGCCAAAATATCCTTGCCCGAGGAAAAGCAGAAGACCATCAAAGGAAGAGGGAAAAAGGAACAGCAAAGAACTTCTCGTTATAGAGTAACTGCACACGCTTGAAGGACTCTTCAACTGGGTGATTTTTCCCCCCACCATATAATTTTCTCTTTTGGCAAATCAAGCTTTAATTGGCCAAAGGACAGGTGAACAGAAGGACAAGAAAAATGGAGAACATGATGGTTCTGAATGGAGTGGGACACTGCTCATTTCTCGTGCAAGCTTTATCCTGCTCTGCCCAGCTTTGAAGTTTTAATAAGGGGGAAAGTCAACTCTTTTATTTCATATTGGCCTTTATCAAGCTTAATGGGTTCTCCTGATTCATTTTCTCTTAATTGGCTCTATGAAAGTTGGCTGATTATTAGTCATACAGCTGGCATTCACGCAGTCCTGGAAAGGTAAATTGGCTTAAAAAGAGAGAGAGAGAGAGAGCAAGGGAGGCAAATTACTCTTTTAATTAGCCTGAATTGATCAAAAAGGTTACCAAAGTAGCTTGCACTTAAGCAGAAATAAGAGATACAATTGAATTCTTGGGAATTTGCTGGAGACGAAAGACGGGGGTGGGGGTGGGGGTGGGGGAAAAAGGAGAAGTACCAGACTGTGGGGAATCTAAAGGAGCGTTGAATTTCACCGCTCACAAAACTGCCAGGTGTAATTTTGGGTACCTCTCATTTTAGTTCTTTTTTACCCAGATTTTCTGTAAACAGACGGACAATGTGAAAATGTGTTTTCATCATCGATGCTTGAGGCTCAAGATGGCTCTCGATTCGTTTGACTGAACCGCTTGATTGACTAAATCCACCCCAAGGGCAAATGTTTGCAAGAGCTGAGTAAAACCTACCCATTGATGGGAAATGAAGAGTAGATGCTCCAGCACCATTTCTGTTTCTTTTTCCAAAAGACTGCCCTGCTGAGATATGGGGGGTGGGGAGCGGGGTGAGGGTGCCTTTAAGTCAGATTTGATTCCTGGGTCTTGCCAGGATTAGTCCCTGCAGTTTTCTTGACAAGATTTTGAAAGTGGTTTGCCATTGGGGGTAGTGGTGTTCCAGAAGAATAAGAGGCAACTCAGCCTGGATATTATGTGTGAGAGAAAGTGGTGAAGACAGCCTCTCCTTAACAGTTCCCAGATTATATTATGGATGTAATATAGTTGAGTGTTTATCCTGGCAAGATTCTGTCTGTTGGTTTGAAACAATAAATAACTGAGCTTGGAAGAATCACCACGTGTCCTGGGTTTGGGTCCTGACACATAGTGACTGATGAATTCTGGGAATTGAAGTCCATGCATAATGTGATGGAATGTAGTAAGGAGGTGAATGTAGTAAGGAGGGAGGGGGGTGCATTTCAGAAAAGTAAGATGCAACTCAGCCCAGATATTACGTGTGAGAGAAAGAAGGTGAACACAGCCTCTTCCTAATAGTATATTATGCAAGCCACATCAATCCAGAGATATTTTTATGCGCTGGAAGAACATCTAAGCTTGGTTGTGGCCCTAATTAGCTCTTTAAAAATGAGAATGTGGAATGTGCCACCCTTGGAGTATCCCACTTTCTCTTTGCCGGCATGGGAGTCAGCTTTAAATCCTTCTTTGAAGCTGGCAGCGCTATTATGATCGAAATGACGGGCAAACCGGCACATCCCACCGCCGCAGCCAAAAATCAATGACATTCCTCCAGGCCCAAACATTAATTTATAGCGCCGCCGCCTGAGTGTGTCATTCCGCTAATGAATTCTCCAGTGAGTGTAGGTGTGCTGAACAACAAAGACAAATACCCAGGTGTGGGCAGGCATAACATAGATTTATGGCCTCAGTGGCTCCTGCGGTTTAAGCTCGTAGGCCAGGCATTTTGATGCAATTTTGCAGGTAAGCTGTTTGCGTTCTGATGGACGCCTGCTTTTCAGCTCGGCAGGCAGTGGATCAGAAGCAGGGGTGAAATCCAGCAGGTTCTGACAGGTTCTGGAGAACCGGTAGCGGAAATTTTGAGCAGTTCGGAGAACCGGCAAATACCACCTCTGGCTGGCCCCAGAGTGGGGATGGGAATGGAGATTTTGCAATATCCTTCCCCCAGGAGTGGGGAGGGAATGGGGATTTTGCAATATCCTTCCCCCAGAAGTGGGGAGGGAATGGGGATTTTGCAGTATCCTTCCCCCAGGAGTAGGGTGGGAATGGGGTTTTTGCAATATCCTTCCCCTGGAGTGGGGAGAGAATGGGGATTTTGCAGTATCCTTCCCCTGGAGTGGGAAGGGAATAGAGATTTTGCAGCATCCTTCCCCTGCCACGCCCACCAAGCCGCACCACGCCCACTAAGCCACACCCACAGAACCTGTAGTAAAGAAAAAATGGATTTCACCACTGATCAGAAGGTATAAGAAAAGGTCATGGATCTTTTTCTTGAACTCATCTTTGGCTGAATTATTAGCCTGGCTTTTGATTGTGGTAATTGATGAGTTATATTTTAAGTTACTGTCCTTTAATACATGATATAGCTACATTAACGTGTTTATTTTTCAAGGCTCTGAATGTCAGGCTCCAAACCAAGAAGGACGTCCCACCAAAAGTTTGACATTCAAATTGAACCTCAGAGAGTTTGAGTTAACTTCTTAAGCCTATAGCAATAGCACTTAGACTTATATACCACTTCACAGTGCTTTACAGCCCTCACTATGCAGGTTTACAGAGTCAGCCTCTTGCCCCCAACAATCTGGGTCCTCATTTTACCCACCTCGGAAGGATGGACGGCTGAGTCAACCTTGAGCCAGTCAGGATCAAACTCATGGCAGTGAGCAGTCATCCAGCAATACTGCATTGTAACACTGCACAACAATGGATGGATGGATGGAGGAAGGAAGGGAAGGAAGGAAGGAAGGAAGGAAGGAAGGAAGGAAGGAAGGAAGGAAAATCCTTCCTTCCTTCCTTCCTTCCTTCCTTCCTTCCTTCCTTCCTTCCCACTTAGCAATAGCACTTAGGATTTATATACCACTTCACAGTGCTTTCCAGCCCTCTCTAAGCGGTTTACAGAGTCAGCATCTTGCCCCCAACAATCTGGGTCCTCATGTTACCGACCTCGGAAGGATGGAAGGCTGAGTCAGCCTTGAGCCTGGTGAGATTCGAACTGCCAAATTGCAGGCAGACGGCAGCCAGCAGAAGTCGCCTGCAGTGCTGCACTCTAACCACTGCGCCACCGAGGCTCTTAATATGCGTGTGTGTTTTATGGATGGAAAAACTGTGATTCTATCAGCATGTATTCTTGGTGGCCAGGCTGCCTAGAACTCCTGCAATGGACAATTTAACAAGCTTCTGGGGTCATACGCACCTTCCCCTGAATGAAAGATATTTCAGCATCGAGAAATTACTTGGCTGAAAAATGAACCCTTGAAAGGAGCTGATAAAAACTCCGCTAAGCAGGATAAATGCAGTCAAAATTCTCAGCATTTGTTAGCTGAACCAATAGAGGCTTTTGCTAATAGACTGCCCTTTATCTACACAGCCGGAGGTGGTATTCAGCCAGTTCGGACCGATTTGGGTGAAGCGGTAACGGCGACAGCGGGTGGGACAGCCCACTCGTCCTGGCGTAATGCCTTCCTATTTAGCCACGTTTTTGAGGCCCAGCGCATGCGTGGAAGGCACACGTGTGAGCAAAGTGCCTGCGCGGAAGGCCGGGTGCTAAGAATATGTGAAACCCATCACTGTACACAACTGTTGGGACCAATATGAAATACGCTTCTTCTCTGGCAATATCTCAATTAAAAGTTGTTAGACCGGTCTCGCACGCAATGATGACAATAGTTTTATGGCCTTCAATCAAATTTGGGAAAAGCAGAATGATGGATTGGGCGAGACACCGCAGGATACGAAAAAAGCAAGAAGCTTTTTAGCGGACTTCTTTTTTAAAATTATTATTATTATTATTTTTGTGAATGACATTTCTTAATGCTTAATACACATCGTGTTGTCTGGGTATTTAATTTGCTTAACAGTACATATTACGTTCTATGTATTGTTTAGAGGACTTCTATGGAAGAAATGGAGGTAGTGACAGATTTTATTTTCCTGGGCTCCAAGATCACCGCAGATGGGGACTGCAGCCAAGAAATTAAAAGGCGCTTGCTCCTGGGGAGGAAAGCCATGGCAAATCTAGACAGCATGCTAAACAAAAGTGCGTATAGTCAAGGTGATGTTTTTTCCAGTTGCAATGGATGGCTGTGAAAGTTGGACCATAAGGAAGGCTGAGAAGGCCAAAGAATGGAGGCCTTTGAACTCTGGTGCTGGAGAAGACTCCTGCGAGTCCCTTGGACTGCAAGGCGATCCAACCGGTCAGTCCTAGAGGAGATCAACCCTGCCTGCTCTTTAGAAGGCCAGATCCTGAAGAGGAAACTCAAATACTTTGGCCACCTAATGAGAAGGAAGGACTCCCTGGAGAAGAGCCTAATGCTGGGAACGATGGAGGGCAAAAGAAGAAGGGGACGGCAGAGAACGAGGTGGCTGGATGGAGTCACTGAAGCAGTCGGCCTGAGCTTAAATGGACTCCACAGGATGGTAGAGGACAGGAAGGCCTGGAGGAACATTGTCCATGGGGTCGCGATGGGTCGGACACAACTTCTCAACTAATAACAACAACAATAGTAAAGATTGCCTGTTGGCACAACTTTTGAGGGTTTCCGCCATTGAGTAAAACGACCTTCAAACTTTCATCCAACTCTGTAATGAAATAGCATAGCCCTCCTGTAGGAGGAAGTAATGAAAATATATTTTTTAAAATTAATTTTTTCAACCTCCTATGCTTCTGAGCAGCTTTTATCTGTGGGGTTAACTCTGACATGTCCAATTATCCTCCTTTGCCTGAAGCTATAAATTACTATCCTAAAACCGCCGGAATAAGAGACAGAAATTGGAGAACAGATGAGAACTCACCTTGCTATTAATTATATGTAAACTAGGCTACAATACGTTTTTAGCTATTTTTGTTTATTCCAGCTATTTTTGAAGAACTGTCTAAGCACACCAAGATCTGTGATATGCAGTGTGGAAACTGTTACTCAAGATGCCTTTGTGTAACTCGCACGGAGTCGTTCCAGATGGAATTAATTTTTGAAAGGATGGAAACTCATCCTGGTTTTTTCTTTTCTTTTTAATTTCTATTATTAGGCAAGACAAATTTTTGAATGTCAGGATATTAAATGAATATTCTGAGCAAACAATTGCCCTTACAAATGAGATGGCTCTGTTCTAAAAGATGTCAGAGTTAACCCCACAGATAAAAGCTGCTCAGAAAATTAGCATTTATTCTAAAAACGGTAGCAGAACTGTTACGTTGTGTGATCTAAAAAAAAAAACCACCACTGTTAGAAAATCCATTATTAGTGAAACCCAGCATACTCTTAATATACCCTTTTCTTCCCTGCCTGAGTTCTAATCAAATTTCTTCCCTCATTTGGACTGGCTGTCTGAGAAGAGAACAGCCTGGAGAATTGTAAGTGCTGACACTTTCCAAATTAGTGTTTTGATATTTACTACCGACTGGGCTTTGTGGCTTCCTGTTAGTTTCTAGGACCTTGTATTTTATCCAGAAGAGTTTTAGTCACCCAGATCAGTAACCATTTAAATGAAAGAACGCATCAAAAACCAAAGGATGGAAGTGCATTGAAGTACTCAGGTTCAGCACCACGGACAGCATCACCCAGCTTCTGCTTCAAGATGAATACGTGAGACCTTCAGAAGTAGTTGTTGAACTAAGTAGCAACATCTATTCAACACCAATCATGAAAAGTTAAACTGGATCCAATCTGATTAGTACTGCAAGAGAGACCCCAAGAATATATTTTAAAATTTTTTAAAAATCCTAGAAGAAAGCAATGATAAATCACTTCTCTATTGTGCCTCCATATCCTACCGGGATACGCATGAAGTCTTCAGAAATGGAATATGACTTAAGATAGACTAATTTCATCATATTCTACACCAACATGGAACAACTGGGAAGGTGTGGTAGTCTTGCTAGAAGAATCTTTATAGTACAGGTAGTTCTCAACTCACGACTGCAATTGAGCCCGGAATTTCTGTTGGTAAGTGAGACAGTTGTTAAGTGAATATTGTCCTATTTCTTGCCACAGTTGTTAATGGAGTCACGGCAGTTGTGAGTGAAATGGTTGTTAAGTGAATCTGGCTTTGCTTGTCAGAAGGCCGCAAAAAGGCCTTCTGACCGGGGCACTGCAGCCATCATAAGTATGAACCGACAAATATCTGAATTTTGTTCACGTGACCATGGGGATGCTGCAACGGTTGTAAGTGTGAAAAATGGTGATAGGTCACTTCTTTCAGTGCTGTTGTAACTTTGAATGGTCACTAAATGAACTGTTGTAAATCGTGGATTACCTGTAGGTCTACTCCCTTAGTACATTTCCAACTTGTACATTCTCTTACTAAGACTGTATTCCTATTATTCTTCTCATCCTTCCTATTACCTATCTCCTCCCACTTATGACTATAACCTCGTTGTTTGCATCTTTACGATTTATATTGTTTTATTTAGTTTCCTAGTATGATCTGGTTGCTTATTTAGTATCGTACGACTATCACTAAGTGTTGTATCATATGTTTTTTTTTTGGGCCAATAAAGATTCTATTCTATTCTATTCTATTCTATTCTATTCTATTCTATTCTATTCTATTCTATTCTATTCTATTCATTCTATTCCTGTTCCTGTTCTGTTCTATTCTATTCTATTCTATTCTATTCTATTCTATTCTATTCTATTCTACTCTACTCTACTCTTATATTCTATTCTATTCTATTCTATTCTATTCTATTCTATTCTATTCTATCTATTCTATTCTATTCTATTCTATTCTATTCTATTTTTCTTTTCTTTTCTATTCTATTCTTCTACTCTACTCTACTACTCTACTCTACTCTTATATTCTATTCTATTCTATTCTATTCTATTCTATTCTATTTTCCTTTCCTTTTCTATTCTTCTATTCTACTACTCTACTCTACTCTACTCTACTCTACTCTAATTCTATTCTATTCTATTCTATTTTCTTTTCTACTCTACTCTACTCTACTCTACTCTACTCTACTCTACTCTACTCTACTCTATTCTATTCTATTCTATTCTATTCTATTCTATTCTATTCTAGGCAATGAGTACTGTGGATCATTCGGCTTTCTAAGTCTTGTAGGAGTACAAATTCCCTCCTTCTTACCATTTGTGCATGCTGCCATCTCTATAGGGTTTAAGGGATCGGTTGCAGGACCCCCCCGGTGAAGGCTTTCCACCCACGAGGTCCTGCTTCTACACGATTTCCACCCCTGCGGTCACTAATTCCTCAAAGCCCATCTTCCTGAGCCCGATCAGTTTCTCTAACGCTTCAAATGCCACTTTGTGATTCATGGAAATGCAACGGCAGCTCTTTGCAGGGTTCCGGTTTTTCAAATTAAAGATTAGCAGCCCGAGCATTAAATCGGTGTCGTTGCCCCCCCCCCCGCTCACCTTCCTCCCCGCCACTAGTTATTTATAAGCCTGGATGTTTTATCAGGCGGACTGAGAGAATGCAGCCGCACGCTGGCGTTTTGAAGGTAGCCCTGGGGACGCGTGTAAGCGAAAGCAGAACTTCAAAAGGGAACACAGTGGGCCTGCTGGGTTTAATTAAAAAGCTCAAAGGGTTTGCGCTAAGCCGGTATGGCCCTCCTACATCAACCTGACTGTCACATCCACCGGAGAAAAATATTAATCCAGATCCAATCAACCTGGAAGAAAAGAACAGAGCTGCCCTCCGGAACCCCCTTCCACTGCGTCACACCCAGAATTTCAAAAAGCCAGACCTGCTGAAAGAGGTTATCTAGGTGTGCGGCGTCAAAATTACAGGCCCAACAACCACTTTAGATTCAACTGAAAAGGGAAACGACAAGAGAGAGGGGAAGGAGAAGAGGGAGGGAAGGGAGAAGAGAGGAGGGGAGAGAGAAAGAAGAAGAAAGGGACCCTACCCTACCCTACCCTACCCTACCCTACCCCTTTCCTTTCTTTTCTTTTCTTTTCTTTTCTTTTCTTTTTCTTTTCCTTTCCTTTCCTTTCCTTTCCTTTCCTTTCCTTCCTTTCCTTTCCTTTCCTTTCCTTTCCCTTCCTTCCCTTCCCTTCCCTTCCCTTCCCATCCCATCCCATCCCATCCCATTCTAATTGATGGAAATTGCTATTGTTCTTTAACTCCTTCCTTCCTTCCTTCCTTCCTTCCTTCCTTCCTTCCTTCCTTCCTTCTTCCTCCCTCCCTCCCTCCCTCCCTCCCTTCCCTTCCTCCCTTCCCTTCTCACCTTTCTTTCCTTTCCTTCCTTTCTCCCCTCCCCTCCCCTTCCCTTCCCATCCCATCCCATCCCATCCCATTCTAATTGATGGAAATTGCTATTGTTCTTTACTCCTCCTTTCCTTCCTTCCTTCCTTCCCCTCCCCTCCCTCCCTCCCTCCCCTTCCCTTCCTTTCCCTTCCCTTCTTTCTCTTTCCCTTCCCTTTCCCTTCCCTTTCCCATCCCATCCCATCCCATCCCATCTTATTCTAATTGATGGAAATTGCTATTTTTCTTTACTCCTTCCTTCCTTCCTTCCTTCCTTCCTTCCTTCCTTCCTTCCTTCCTCCCTTCCCTTCCCTTCCCTTCCCTTCCCACCTTTCTTTCCTTTCCTTTCTTTCTTTCTTTCTTTCCTTTCCTTCCCTTCCCTTCTGTCCCCACTCCTCTCCTCCCTCCCCTCCCCTCCCCTCCCATCCCATTATAATTGATGGAAGATCATTAAAGAAAGATCCAGTCTAGAACCAAGGAGAAATTTCTTGAAGTGAGAACAATTAATCAGCGGAACCGATTAGCTGTGGGGGCTCCATCACTGGAGGTTTTTAAGAAGAGCCTGGTCAGTCATTTGTCTGGAATGGTGTAAGGTCTCCTGCTTGAGCAAGGGGGTTGGACTAGAAGACCTCCAAGGTCCCTTCCAAATGTTTTATTCTAGGTTCTAAGCCTAAAGGTTGGAAGCATCACGAGACGCTGGCTCTTCTATGAATGAGTCACCAGCCTTGTCATTCACCAGCCAGAGGTACATCTTACACACACAGGTAAAATGATGCTCGCCCGCATCTAACCAAAAGGGAAGTGACTTGTGTGTCTTTCAATAGAATAGCAAGCGTGTGACCTTTCTTTTCAAGAGGGAGGATTTGATCCGGCACATGCCGAGGCTTTCAGAAGCTGCTACATTATCAGTTAATGCAACAAAAGGAACAGTTCAGAGTTTAAATTTGGCATAGGTAAACTGCAAGGCTGTTAGAAATGGTTATAGCAGAATAGCGAACGTTCCAGAAAGGAAAAGGAAAAGGAAGGAAGGAAGCAAAGCAGTGACTGTTCAAAGGACCACAAAAATCTTATTATTCTAAGACCGGGGTGGGGGTGGGGGTGGATCAAATCAAGAACAAAGCCATGGCAGCCCTTTTATGAAGAAATAAATAAATAAGTCAGAGAGAGCCGTAAGTAGTCAAAGGACAAATGGCTTGCGTGTAGAAAGCACACGAGGGAGATGCAAAAATAGCAGCAGATCCTCGAGCTTTCAAAGAAGCTGACAATTTCCAGGAACATCACCGCATTCTGCCATGTTCTCAGGAGTGTCTACTTAAAATTTGACACTATTGTCCTGAGATTTAGCTTTGTCGTCTTCTCCTTCTCCTTCTTCTTCTTCTCCTCCTCCTCTTTATCTAGGTTATGTTCTACTTTATCAAATGCCTTACTGAAGTCCAAGTAAATAATTCTTCTTCTTCCTCTTCCTCTTCCTCTTCCTCTCCCTCTCCTCCTCCTCCTCCTCCTCCTCCTCCTCCTCTTTATCTAGTAGTAGGTTATGGTCTACTTTATCAAATGCCTTACTGAAGTCCAAGTAAATAATAACTCCTCTTATTCTCCCCCCCCTCCTCCTCCTCCTCCTCCTCCTCCTCCTTCAAGATAAAGAAATGTGTGAAGCTAGAGTGGACTTCAGAGCAACGCAGGATTCCTTTTTTCAATGGGGTGTTGTTTTCATCCACAGTCAGTAATCTTTCTTTGAAAGTAAACTCCAGTTAAAGGACACTCACACACGCAAGAAAATAAAATGAAATCAATAGCCATTCAACTTGAAAGGATACACACACACTACCCTTCTCTCACTACATGTCAGGAACAAGCAAGAAACACGGAGTTGCTTCGGAGAAGTGTCCTTTATTTTTCCTCACCTTCCACCAGAATCTTGCCTGACTAAAGTAATTACAGGCAATCATTGACTTATAACCACAATTGGGACCAGATTCCTGGTGTGGCAACCCTGAAGATGCTCAAAGATGGCTCCAGGGTTGACAGGCTTGTACGTCATTGTGGTTGTAAGTCGAGGCACCACATGACCAGATCCCACGTTTTCAATCGATTTTTACAGCGGTTGTTAAGTGAATCTCATGGCCGTTAGATCCAAATCCACTCCCCAAATGGATAATTTATTTATTTTTTTGCTATTAAACAACTGGTTGTAAGTCAAGGACTATCCATATTTGCATTACTAAAGATCTACTCTGGGAATCACTAGGGAGTTCACTTAACAGCCATCACAAAAAAAAGGGATGAATGAATCCTTTTTATCTTAAAGAAACAGACTCCTTGCAGCCACCATGTCAGATGGGATTGTTCTGCAAAGCAACAGCTCTGAAATTCCATTCAAGAAAGTTATTTCCTAACAAGCTATTTTATTAGGTTTTTGTTGGCTACTTTGCTGGAGTCAAGATAAGGCAGCTACACTGGGAATTTTGATGCAGACCTTCCATACAGTCGACAGGATTCCTGGGATCTAATTTGGAAAGGGTTTTTTTTTTTTTTAATTTGATTTATATGCCGCCCTTCTCCGGAGACTCAGGGCGGCTTACAGTGTGTTAAGCAATAGCCTTCATTCTTTTGTATATTTTATGCAAAGTCAGCTTATTGCCCCCACAAACTGGGTCCTCATTTCACCTATCTTAGAAAGGATGGAAGGCTGAGTCAACCTTGAGCCTTGGAGAGATTCGAACCAGCAGAAATTGCAGGCAGCTGTGTTAATAACAGGGTGCACTAAACCACTGTACTATCAAGGGTTACAATAGATTATGATCTGTTGGTAAGATATTAAATGTTTTATGGAGGAAAACAATGTGTTCTATTTTTCTGCAGCTTTGAGTCATAAAAATTGCAGACATAAATACCAAAGAGTTCCTGGCTCACTTCTTGTTGAGATCTTCTGCAGAGAGTCTCACTTCAGTTGCTCTTCTCAAAGTATAATGTATAATGCATGCCAGCTAAGAGTGCGCACTGAATTTGGCCGATTCCCATAGAATTATAAATATAGAATTGGAGGGGACCCTGGAGGTCTTCTAGACCCTTCCAGACAATTTGTTTTTAGGCCAAAGAATCTGAAAGAATATAATAAACTTTGTAAATAAAAATGGTGATAGTTTATAAAAATTACTAGGTGAGGTGAGTCAGTGGACAGCAAGGGAAGAGCTGAGGCTGGTGATGACCACGTCAACAGGGAAAAGTTCATTTCTTCAGATCTTCCCTGAACTGAACATCAATCCATGAAGACAAGGGACGTACAACTCACCCTCATACCGAGTTCAATGTTTTCTCCTCCGTAAACCTCCATGCCAGGATCAAGCAGGCCAATCTCTCCGAAGTACTCTCTATCCACCACAAACGAACACCCAATCATGGCTGGTGTCCTGTTGAATCAGAGTGGGAACCAGAAGGAGAAGGGGAAGGGGAAGGAGAAGGAGAAGGAGAAGGAGAAGAAAAGGGAGAAGGAGAAGGGGAAGAGGAAGGAGAAGGAGAAGGGGGAGGGGGAGGGGAAAGGGAAAGGGAAGAGGAAGGAGAAGGAGAAGAGGAAGGAGAAGGAGCAGGAGAAGAAAAGGGAGAAGGAGAAGGAGAAGGAGAAGAAAAGGGAGAAGGGGGAGGGGGAGGGGAAGGGGAAAGGGAAGAGGAAGGAGAAGGAGAAGAGGAAGGAGAAAGAGCAGGAGAAGAAAAGGGAGAAGAGGAGGAGGAAGAAGGAGGAGGAGGAGAAGGAGGAGAAGAAGAAGAGCATTTTTAGTTAAAAAGACAAAGAGCGTATATCCTTCTCAAAAACATACGTCAGAAAGTCCAAATTTGACCTCCAAAGTTTTGAAAATGGGGGATGAAACCACGGTGGTCAATTTATGACTTGCAGATACAGGGCCAAGCAAATGTGTCAAGCTTCATAAAGAACCACTAACTCATCCCAGCTTTTAAATTCACCTGTCCTTGATCCATACCTCTAAGATCGTTGCAGCCTTAGAAGGCTATTACCTCCTATTTTCATGATGATTGAGTTTACTGTTTATTAGGCCCTGGCTGTAAAACCTCCGTTAATGGGATTTTAATCCTGCTTTCCCCCAAAAATACAATAAAGAGAAAGAAACCCTTCCCTACCAGGGGGGCATCAAACCGTCTAATCAATTTGTCTTTAATCAGAATAATAACAGCCATCATTACAGCTCTGCTATAGACAGCTGATAAATTGAATCAGCAAGATCCCTGCCAGGTTTATTGCGGTTCATAATGACTTCCTTTTCAGTATTATCCAGCCAAATTCTTAAATCCTTGATTTCACACTGTGGACCGCTCACAAAATAGCTTTCTGTCAAGAAGGCAGAGAGACAGATAGATAGTTGGAGGCATGACAGTGAGGGCTGAGATGATGGATATAACATGGCCTCTCCATGGTGGCTGCTCAGAGTTAACTAGCAAAAGGCATTTCCATTCCATTTCTTGCATTGCACAATAGCTTGTCGATCAAAAAGTCGGCAGTTCAGTGGTTCGAATCCCTAGTGCCGCGTAACGGGGTGAGCTCCCGTGACTTGTCCCAGCTTCTGCCAACCGAGCAGTTCGAAAGCACGAAAAAATGCAAGTAGAAAAAATAGGGACCACCTTTGGTGGGAAGGTAGCACCCCACTCCCTTTAGCACTGATGATGTTGCCTAGTTGGGTCATGAAAGATCTACAAGAAAACTACCAAGCTCAAAGAGCACCAAGGACTCCATAGTCATTCTCCTCTTCCTCCTCCTCCTCCCCACAAACCTTCAAAAAAAAAAGGATTATTAGAGGAAGGGGGTATGGCATGAATGCCAGGCCCCATATCAATACAAAATTTAGGAAGTCAGTTGAACCTTCACTTTTAGTCCTGATACTCTTGGGATGCGGTGGCTCAGTGGCTAAGATGCTGAGCTTATTGATCGAAAGGTCGGCAGTTCAGCGGTTCGAATCCCTAGTGCCGCGTAACGGGGTGAGCTCCCGTGATTTGTCCCAGCTTCTGCCAACCTAGCAGTTCGAAAGCAGGTAAAAAATGCAAGTAGAAAAAATAGCATTCTACTATTGCTATAGTAGCAATAGTAGAATGCTACTATTGCGTTCCGTGCGCCTTTGGCGTTGAGTCACGCCGGCCACATGACCACGGAGACGTCTTCGGACAGCGCTGGCTCTTCAGCTTTGAAACGGAGATGAGCACCGCCCCCTAGAGTCAGGAATGACTAGCACATATGTGCGAGGGGAACCTTTCCCTTTACCTTGCAATAGCTAACATTCAACACCAAGGCAAACTAGGAGAGCCAGTTTGTCTAGTGGTTAAAGCACCAGGCTACAAAACGAGAGACTGTGAGTTCAAGTCTTCCTTAAACCATGAAAGCCGGCTGGGTGACTTTGGGCCAGTCCCTCTTTTTCAGCCCAACCCACCTCACAGGGTTATTGTTGTGGGGAAAACAAGAGGAGGGAGGTGTATTGGATATGTTCACTATCTTGAGTTATTTAAGAGCTCTGGTGGCCCAGTGGTTGGAATGCAGTATTACAAGCGAATTCTGCTGACTACCAACAGTTCAGCAGTTTGATCCCCACCAGTTCAAGGTTGACTTCATCCTTTCAAGGTCAGTAAAATGAGGACCCAGATTGTTGAGGGCAATAGGCTGACTCTGTAAACTGCTCAGAGAGAACTGTAAAAGCATTGTGAAGCGGTATATAAGTCTAAGTGCTATTGCTACTGCCCTTCCTTCCTTCCTTCCTTCCTTCCTTCCTTCCTTCCTTCCTTCCTTCCTCCCTCCCTCCCTCCCTCCCTCCCTCCCTCCCTCCCTCCCTTCTTTCCAAAGTGTGCAGTGGTTAGAGTGCAGTATGGCAGGCTAACTTTGCCCACTGCCAGCCATTCGATCCTGACCTGCTCAAGGTTGACTCAACCTTCCATCTTTCTGAGGTCAGCAAAATGAGGATCCAGATTGTTGGGGGCAAGAGGCTGACTCTGTAAACTGCTCAGAGAGAACTGTAAAAGCATTGTGAAGCGTATATAAGTCTAAGTGCTATTGCTATTGTCCTTCCTTCCTTCCTTCCTTCCATCCATCCATCCATGGTGCACAGTGGTTAGAATGCAGTTTTGCAGGCTAACTCTGCCCCACTGCCAGGAGTTTGATCCTGACCGGCTCAAGGTTGAATCAGCCTTCTATCCTTCCAAAGTGGGTAAAATGAGGACCCAGATTGTTGGGGGCAAGAGGCTGACTCTCTAAACCGCTTAGAGAGGGCTGTGAAGTGGTATAGAAGTCTAAGTGCCTTTGCTATTGCTATTATTTGTAAAAAATAAAATAAAATAAAGCTGGGATATAAATAACAAATAAGTAATTAAAAAAAGCTGGGATGGGGCAGCTGGTCCAACTAAAATGCAAACAGGTATAAACAGATGCTAAGAGGTACCAGAAACATTCATATTCCCCAGGAGCTCAGATAAGAGGAAGGCCAGAAAAAAATCTTGGCTTCAAAGAAGTAAAAAAAATAAAAAAATTCCCAGCCCTCCTTTCCAGCTGCAGATTTCCAAAGATTAAGGACACGCTCACAGGCTGGGTATTCCTCATGTCAGGCAGACTTCAACAGCAACAGCGACAGCTGCATTCTACCAGATTGAACCATCTTGGCAGACCAATATTGTCAATTTAAAGTGCCAAATCCTCCACAGGGTTTCTTCCATCCGTTGCGGTTTAAGCCTTCCCACTGGAAAAGTTGGAGGGGGAAGCCCAGGCCGCAGTAAAAAAAAAAGGGGGGGGGAGGAGGAAAAGAAATGGGTTGGTTTCCTAAATAACATAAAGGTAAGTAGACAGACAGACAGACAGACAGACAGACAGACAGACAGATCATAGAGGTGGATGAAGGGAAAGGATGATGGATGGAGGGATGGAGAAAGAGATAATAAAAGACAGACAGAAAGACAGACAGATAGAGAGAGAGAGATCATAGAGAGAGGGGGAGGGAGGGAGAGATGGATGGGGGGATGGATGGAGGGATGGAGAGAGATGATAAAATAGAAAGGTAGATAGGTAGATAGGTATAAGTAGAGAGGTAGAGAGAGAGATGGATGGATGGATGGATGGATGGATGGATGGAGAGATAGAGATAGATGATAAATAGGTAGATAGGGAGAGAGAGAGAGATGGATGGATGGATGGATGATGGATGGATGGATGATGATTAGTAAGTAGATAGATAGACAGACAGACAGAATGACAGACCAACCAAACAAACAAACAAACAAGCAAAGAAAGAAGCAAACAGGTTTTTCTGACACAAATTGTAAATGTTTCCTGAAGTACATCAAGGTTAAATCCTGCATGGTGGAGAAATGCACAATTTCTACATGTTTTATGTGCCTTGGGTGATCACACCTTCAGGTCTTCTTAGTTCTTCCGGACTCAGACAGTCTGGTTTTGACAAGCAGGACATGGGGCTGGATGGATCGTAGGAATTATCCATTCTGACTGATCTCATCTCTTTCCCTGCGCTAATTTAATCTGACATTCCGGCAGGGAGGAAACATCAGCCTTGCCATCTGTCTCTTTTACTATTCTGGCACAGGTATGGTTTGCATTTTCCCAGGTGACTTTACTGACAAGGAGAGGGAGGGAGGGAGGGAGGGAGAGGGAGACACAGACACAGACACAGACACACACACACACACACACACACACAAAGAGGGAGACACACACGCACAGAGACAGACAGACAGACAGACAGACAGAGACAGGGACAAAGAGACAGAGACAGACAGAGAGAGACAGAGGCAGACAGAGAGACAGAGACAGACAGAGATAGAGACAGACAGAGAGACAGAGACAGACAGAGAGACAGAGACAGACAGAGACAGACAGAGAGAGACAGAGACAGAGAGAGACAGACAGAGACAGGGACAAAGAGACAGAGACAGACAGAGAGACAGAGACAGACAGAGAGACAGAGACAGACAGAGACAGACAGAGAGAGACAGAGACAGAGAGAGACAGACAGAGACAGGACAAAGAGACAGAGACAGAGAGAGACAGAGGCAGACAGAGAGACAGAGACAGACAGAGATAGAGACAGACAGAAAGACAGAGACAGAGAGAGAGAGAGACAGAGACAGACAGAGAGACAGACAGAGAGAGAGAGAGGCAGAAAGAGACAGACAGAGACAGAGAGACAGAGAGATACAGAAAGAGAGACACAGAGAGAGAGAGAGACAGAGAGAGACAGACAGAAAAACAGATAGACAGAGAGAGACAAAGAGACAGAGAAAGAAGAAAAAGAAACATGGATCTCAATCAGAATGAAAAGAATGCGAGCCCACCTGCTCGACCTGAAGTGGGGGACTTAGGGATGGGGAAGAAAGAGGATGCTCTTCACAGCAAACCTATGTTGATAAATCGACACCCCCCCAAACACAATTAACATGGAAGGCTGGCAGATAGCTCTCTGACAGAGTTCCGTTTGCTGGTGCCATCGCATATTAAACAATGGCCGAGGAAAGCTGCTTGATATGAGAAGATAAACATCTCTGGCTTAACATCAGTCATTTATCCCAAAGGTGTTTTTTTCCTTTTTTTTCTAGGAGGCAAATGGACTTTCTCGTTGTTGTTTTTTTCTTTGAATAGTGCTAATGGTTCCTGCAGTCTGCAATTTTTCTCTCTGGAAATCCATTCCTACTCCCACACCGTTCAAAGGGAGTTCATCTCAAATGGTATAGCTAAAGGTCTGTAGAGATTCTCAGTCCTCCAGGTCCTGGTTGTCCCAAAGGGGCTTTTTTTCAAGAGGCAACTGGACTTCCTTGTTTTTTCTTTTGAAGACGTTTTGCTTCTCATCCAAGAAGCTTCTCCAGCTCTGACTTGGATGGTGGGAGAAGGAAGGACTTTTACTCCTTGCAGATAGCTGGTCATTTTAGAGGGTCGTTGAGGCCACTTGGAGGTTGATCTGTGTCCTCAGGGTCACCTGAGTGGTGCTCCTGGTTCCTGTAGTCTGCAATTTCCCCCCCCTCTCTGGAAATCCATTCCTACTCCCACACCACTCAAAGGATATTCATCCCAAATTGTATAGCTAAAAGTCTGTAGAGATTCTCAGTCCTCCAGGTCATGGTTGTCCCAAAGGTGTTTTTCAGGAGGCAACTGGACTTCCTTGGTTTTTCTTTGAAGACATTTCGCTTCTCATCCAAGAAGCTGAAGTGATGAGAAGCGAAACGTCTTCAAAAGAAAAAACAAGTAAGTCCAGTTGCCTTCTGGAAAAAGGGTATCTTTGGGACAGTCATGACCTAGAGGACTGACAATCTCTACAAACATCAGTCATTCAGTGCCCAAAGTTACAACAGCACTGAATAAAAGTGACTTATGATCGATCGATCGAGTCGATTTCCTGCATGAACAATCGTGCAGTTCTACGGTAATTATAGATTAGGGATCCAAATATTCTTCTCCTTGAGATGTAGACTTTGGATGCACATTCCATACTTTATAGAGGACATTGTCTGCCACCACTGGAGGCATCTAGAAACCTGAGTCTACCCATGAGGTCATAGGGAGGGGAGGAAGACTGATTAGTTGGCTTCTGGTTTTTCTCTCATGGGCCATTCACTGTTGGAAGTGGTTGCTGCTTTTGATCTTTTGCTTCAACGACCTCCATGAAGTGGAGAAAAGGGAGATGCTGGACAGTGGCAATAAAAGATTTTAGAGATGGACACATGCTTTGGAAGCAACTGTTGATGTTTTCCACATCCTCCTTTTTGCCACAGAGTCTACTGTAGACATAGAGAAAACAGGAAGGATATGTATTTCCAGAATAATAGAGTTGGAACAGAACGACCTTGGAGGCCTTCTAGTCCAAACCCCTGCTTAGGCAGGAAACCCTACACTACTTCAGACAAATGGTTATCCAACATCTTCTTAGAAACGTCCAGTGTTGGAGCCATTCACAACTTCTGGAGGCAAGTCGTTCCACTGATTAATTGTTCTCACTGTCAGGAAATTCCTCCTTAGTTCTAGGTTGCTTCTCTCCTTGATTAGTTTCCACCCTTTGCTTCTTGTCCTGCCCTCAGGTGCTTTGGAGAAGAGCTTGACTCCCTCTTCTTTGTGGCAGCCCCTGAAATATTGGAACTCTGCTATCATGTCCCCCCTAGTCCTTCTTTTCATCAAACTAGACATACCCAGTTCCTGCAACCGTTCTTCATATGTTTTAGCCTTTCTTATAGGAATGAAGAAATTGATCAGTTTCCATGGGATTAGCTCCCCATCATCACATCCCACCGCCAGTGTGATTTGTCCCATTTCCACACATATCTGATTTTTTTTTTTTTAAAAAAAGCAAGAACATTTGCACGCATTCTCTCTGAGGTCTATAGCAGGGGGCACATCCTTTTTAATGTACATCATTTTCCGTGTGTCAGAAGATTCAGAAGCCAGTTGGTGGCTCGCTGCTTTCCGACTGAGCCCATTGATTGGGGAAATGCAAATCGACTTAGCTCGGCCCAAACATAGGAACCAAAAACACAATTCTCCCCTCTTTACAGGGGTGGGGCTGCTGGGGATTCGCAGGGGTTCAGGAGAATCTCTAGCTAAGATTCTGTACAGTTCGGAGAACCCCCAAATCCCACTCCTAGCTGGCCCCGCTCACCCCACCCCAACCCTTCCAGGAGTCCCCACGTGGCCTGTTTTGGATGCAGGTAAGTGCAGGGCGCACACGGAAGCTCAGGGAAGGCAAAAAATGGGCCTACTGGAAGTTCAGGAAGGCCAGAAATGGACCTATTTCTGGCCTCCAGATGGCCTCCGGAACCTGGGGAGGCTGTTTTCGCCCTCCCGGAGGCTCAAGAAAAGCCTCCGGTGCCAGGGGAGGGCAAAAACACCCCCCACCCCCTGCCGTGGTGCAGGAGGCTGACTAGGCCACGCCCACCATGGCCACGCCCACCCAGCAACCGGGTAGAGAACCCCTTGCTGAAATTTTTGAAGCCTACCCCTGCCCCAAGGGGTGGAAAGACAAAGGACGCACTGTGTGTCACCCAACACCCTGACACAAACAACGGGACTTCTCTACTCTGAACGATGGAGAGAGGCATCTCGACGGAAAGTAGCACAGCCCCCCACCCACCCCACAACACTGCCCAACTTCTCACCGCACCCCCGCACCCCCAATTGCCGGCATCGGTACCAAAAAGAGAGAGAATGCAAATGAGGGCCACGAAATAACAGCCTGCGAGCTTTGAAAAGGGGGGAAAGAGGCAGGGCAGGTGAAGGTTTATCAAGGAACATTAAGATTTCCTGAGCTATTCCTTGCCTACATACCGAGGCTCAACAAAGAGTCAGGAGGGTAGCTGATAAGGCCCAAGGCCTGCTCGTTGGTAAATAAAGTTCACCAAATGCCAGTTTGTGTCCCTCTGTTCGGCAGAGATAAGAGGAAAGTGAGAACTAAGGGTATATTTGCATCCTTTAGGAAGATTTGCCAGGTTGAAGGGGTGGTGGAGGGAGCTGGCGGCTTTGAGAAGGCGAAAAAAAACCCCCAAAAACCCAGGCCTGTTACGGATGGAATACCTGCCCTGGATAGAGGAGTAGAGAACACTGGAGGAGATTATCAAGGGATCTAAATGGACTTTTGGCTTCATTTCCACACACACACACACACAGAGACATATACACACACCTCGCTGCAAACAATGCTTTCCAAAATCTAGGATAAGTCATCTTCGTATCCCTTAACAGCGATAAAGCCACAGGACAGGGGAGGGAAAAATTAAGAGTCAAGAGGAGGCAGAGTGTTACAACAGGGGCTCTTCCTGCATCTATTACTCTAGGAGTGGCCTCTAGGAGACAACGCGATGGATGGAAACACATCAAGGAGAGATCCAACCTAGAACTAAGGAGGAATTTCCTGACAGGTCGAGCACTTGATCAGTGGAACGGGTTGCCTCCAGAAGCTGTGAGGGCTCCATCACTGGAGGTTTTTAAGAAGAGACTGGACAACCATTGGTCTGAAATAGTCTAGGGTCTCCTGCTTGAGCAGGGGGTTGGACTAGAAGACCTCCAAGGTCCCTTCCAATATTCTATTATTTTGGGATTCTGTGATTATGTTATGAAAGCACATGTTATCAAAGCAAATGCATGGAAAAATAATCAGTGCCCTATGAGATTGATTTCCCTACTCTCTAGTTTTGAGGGTCATGGCTGGCCTTCCTAGAATTTTCCATGCCCCATCACTAAATGGGAATGGTAAAAAGAAGAGAAAAATCAGCAGTGGAGCTGTCTAACATTTGGAAGAAGAGAATGAGATAATTTCTAGGGCAGAGGTCTCCAAACGTGGCAACTTTGAAGACTTGTGGACTTCAACTCCCAGAATTCCCCAGCCAGTAGTCTTAACATTTGCCAAGTTTGCTCTAAGAGGTGGCCTAAAATAGGCTTCATACATTTATGGTAAACAAAGCAAAACTCCCAAAACTCCAGTTCTTGAATAATAATAATAAAGGGGAAAAGATGGATAACCCAAGACATATCCATGTGAATTAGCCCCACCCATATGGCATCATCTCCCCACCCAATGCTGGCTTTCTCCATCTTCCAAATGGGAAAAGCTTCCATGGGTAATCAAAGGTCAAGCTAAGAATGATGGCAGAACTCAACTGGATCACTTGGTTTAAGGCCAACCAAAAGCCAAGCTCAGAATGATGGCTGAACCCAACAGCCACTTAATTTATGGCCAACCAATAGTTAAGCTCAGAATGATGGTTGAACCCAACAGGGTCACTTGGTTTAAGACCAAGTGACAGTCAAGCTCAGAAAGACGGATGACCCTGAGGGCCACTTCATTTTCATGACCCACCAATCATCATCTCTCACAGACACCTGTTTTGAGAATTACCCAGAAATGGCCACCAAACTATCCTTTTTTGCAGGGAATCACCTGATAGGTGCAGACTCATCTCCTCTGTCCAGCCAGTCCTGCGGTGGGATGATGTACATGCACCAAAGACCCCAATTGTAGCCGTGGGCAGCATTGGCATACTGTTGCACTTCGAAAGTATTGTACTTGATGTTGTCTATAGCAGGTAAAACAATCCGTTTGCGGTCCTCTTTAATCCGAGTCAGGGCTGGCTCCACCCTATAAAACAATTGAGATGGGTTATTTATTCATTTGGACAATCATTAGTGAGTTTTGAGGCTACCTGTTGTGGCCCACCAGTGGCCAGCAGAGCTGGCTGCAGAGTCGGACAGTGAGGAGGTTGGGGAGGAATGTGGGCCAGTCCTGTAGTCTGGGGAAGGCTCAGACAAGGGCTCTGCGTCGGAGGCAGAGAGGGGGCCAGGGCCATCTGGGAGTTATGTGCTGCCTCTGGAGCCTCTGGAATCTGACATCAGTGAGGCAGAAGAACAGTGTGAGCCTGTTCCCAGTGTGCGCATGCGCAGAGCTGCCAGAAGGCAAGAACAATTAAGGGGGAAAAAAGGGCGACTCAGGAGTAAGGCTTGGAGTTGATTGGCCCCTCCCATAAGACATAAAAGAGAAGCAAACGGACGTTGAGCCTTTGCAGGAAGCAATTAGTTCATATATTTGGTTCAAGCTCTGAGAAGTCCTGTTTGACTCTGTGCTATGTTTGGCCTTGCAAAACTAATTCGCAATTAGGTCTCTGGCAGCGTTTCAAGGGAGATAAAGGTGGGTGCTTATCAACATGACCCTGAACGACTGTGTCAACTCGAGCAGACCTCTGCTGGAATCTTCACAGACTGTTTGTGAATCAGTACGGGCTGTGAATGACCATAATTCACAGCCATCTTAATAAAAGAGGTTTTTTGGGGACTAAGATTGTGCTGTAATCTTTCTCAGGAAGCCTAGGTCAGAACACTTCCCAGCTCTAAAGGACTCTTCATGGCTTAGAGTGGCTTTATTTTATTTAAAAATAAATAAATTAAGAGATGGATCATAGGTCTCCAGAAGGCAACGTCTATATAACAATCAAAACACCGTACAAGGACCAACCTATCAGCCTGCTGAAGGTCTGGGAGAAGAGCCAAGTTTTCTTAATAGCTCCATTTTATTGTTAGGTATTTATGAAAGAAATCTATTATATATAGTGAGAGAGCCAGGTATAGGTTATGCAACAGGGACAGATAACCAAACTGAAATATCATAACATTAATTTGTTCCAAGAAGCTCGTGAGATATCTTCTAAATTTGGAGTTATTTTCCACTCGAAACTCAACATTTATATATTGAACATTCACTGGGAAGCACTTGGTTGATACATTCAAGCCATGAAAAAAAAAAAAGGTTTGGATGAAATGAAAACAGCCAAGATTTTAATGACTTTTTAAAAAACATTTTCAGGGGATGGAGGCAGATAGATCTCTGGGGGTATGTGGTTCCAGAAGACAAGCACAGTGATAGAGGAAGGTGTTGAAGATGACACTACAGGTAATTCTCATTCGGTGACTTTCTCTTCTAATGACTTGAAATTGAAGCTCCTGTTTCATCCCTTAACTCCCCAGAAGCCCACTCAGGCAGACAGACCTTGCTTTTGAAATGAAGTCCTCAAGCCATTAGAAGTTATGCATCTCTGGAGTTTGAGAATGAGAGAGAGTAAAGTTTTCTTTTGATGTTCTCCACCAATCCACGTTCTACAATTCAGATCGGATGGGAATTATGGAGATCTCCTGTCTTCTGTATTACTATTATTGTTCTCATACTTCCTATTACCTATCTCCTTTTCTACCTATGACTAACCTTGTTGCTTGTATCTTTACGATTTATATCGTTTTATTTGGTTTCCTAGTATGATTTTGATTGCTTACTTAGTATCCTATGACTATCAATGTGTTGTATCTTATGATTCACGATGAATGTATTTATGATGACTGTGATCATGATTTATCACCTATATCTTTTATGTACACTGAGAGCTTATGCACCGAAGACAAATTCCTGGTGTGTCCAATCACATTTGGACAAGAAAGAATTCTATTCTATTCTATTCTATTCTATTCTATTCTATTCTATTCTATTCTATTCTATTCTATTCTATTCTATCCCATCCCATCCCATCCCATCCCATCCCATCCCATCCCATCCCATCCCATCCCAACTCTATCAACCCTCCTCTCTTAGTTCTACCCACAATGAACGTCTTCCCCTGTGCTCCGTGCAATGCGTCTAGGAACAGACCCCATACCCAAATACACAATCATCCCTGATTCCCATTTTGACTAGACTATCAGGTCCCTGAATCCTAAAGCAATTGATGCCGGGGGTGAAAAAGGAGCTCTTCGCTTCTGCAGTTCTTGTGATACTTGGGTGCAGTGAGGAGAGAAGTCACCTTGGGCTCCGTAATTACCAAGTGACAGCTCCCTGAAGGAAGAAGCCACAGGCAGTTGTCAAAGTTGCCGTAGGAAGAAGTCGAATGCTTTACATCATCATTGCAGAAATACAGTTCAGAGTCTTGCAGCGAAGGGGATCAGTGGGCAGGCATAGCAACCGTGATGGACATCTACCCTGACCAGTTCAGCTGATTTGCATGGAACCGAGGCGCCACAGATACGGTCTCACAGGAATGAGGGGTTTTGACCTCCGAACTCTGGGGCCTTCATGGAAGCTGGATGCTTAGCCTTTTCTCCTAACAAAGATACCCAACTTTCAGCCAATTATCCAATTAAACAATGACGGACAATTTTTCTCCTTGGAAACTACCTCCTGCTCCCACTTCTCCTCCCCCTTCTCCTCCAAGGATGGGAGGGGAATGCTTTCCCATGGATTTCCCTGAAATTTATGTCAACATCCTTCCTTCCTTTCCTTCCTTCCTTTCTCCCTCCCTCCCTCCTCCCTTTTTCCTTCCTTCCTTTCTTCTCTCTCTCTTTTTCCTTCCTTCCCTATCTTCCTTCCTTCTTCCCTCTCCCTCCCATTTCTTTCTCCTTCCTTCCTTCCTCCTCCTCTCTTTTTCCTTTCTTCCTTTCTTCTCTCTCTCTTTCCTTCCCTTCCTTCCTTCTTCCCCCTCCCTCCCATTACTTTCTCTTTCCTTCCTTCCTTCTCCCCTCTTTTTCCTTCCTTCCTTCCTTTCTTCTCTGTCTTTCTCCTTCCTTCCTCCCCCCCTCTTTTTCCTTCCTTCATTTTCCTCTCTCTCTCTCGTTCCTTCCCTTCCTTCCTTCTTCCCTGTCCCTCCCATTACTTTTTCCTTCCTTCCTTCCTTCCTTCCTTCCTTCCTTCCTTCCTTCCTTCCTCCTCCCCTCTCTTTTTCCTTCCTTCCTTCTCTCTCTTCTTTCCTTTCCTTCCTTCTTCCCTCTCCCTCCTATTTCTTTCTCTCTCTCTTCCTTCCTCCTCCCCTCTTTTTCCTTCCTTCCTTTTTTCTATCTCTCTCTCTTCCCTTCCTTCCCTCTTCCCTCTCCCTCCCATTTCTTTCTCCTTCCTTCCCTCCTTCCTTCTTTCCTTCATTCATTCCATTTCAGCAGCGTGATTTGGGAAGATTTGGAGATGGGAATACAAAACTTGGCTTGGGGACACATTCAAGTTGGACCTCTTTTATCCATGCTCTAGCAATTGCTCAGTAACGTGTTGGGGGAACATGAGGTTGTTATTTTGGGATGGATATATACTGCTCAAAAAAATAAAGGATACACAAGCAGAAGACATCCGAGATCTGAATGAATGAAATAGCCTTATTAAATACTTTGTTCTTTACATACAGTAGTTTATACACTGCTCAAACTACTAAAGGGAACACAAAACTATTGTATGTAACGAGCAAAGTATTTAATAAGGCTATTTCATTCATTCAGATCTTGGATGTCTTCTGCTTGTGTTCCCTTTATTTTTTTGAGCAGTGTATATCTCTGAACCCTTTCATTGAAATGTTTCTGACTGCAAAGGGAAGCTGGGTTTAGCATCAGCCAACACCCACGGTCAAGTTCAGCTCAATTTTTCATTTCAATATCAAGCCCTTCCTGCAGTGAATGGCCATGCAGATGTTGCCTGTTGAGACAATAAAGATTAAAAAAAAAAAAAGACCCAATCCTCCATTGGAAGATAAATCTTGGATGCCTGGCAGATCTGTCATCCTGGATATCGCTGAGCCATTCCCTTCCTCTCTCTCATTATAAGCGTAGCCCTCTAAGGCCAGAAACAGTGTCCTTCTCTTCACATGCTTTACATAGCTCCATAGCAACACCATAAATATTCCCCTTCTGTTTATGCAGTTTCCAATAATAAAAAAAATAAAAGGCATCTGGTTCACTAGAAGGAGAAAAGGAATCTCTGCTCTGTACGGGTAGTCCTCGACTTACAACAGTTTGTTTAGTGACCATTCAAAGTTACAACGGCCTTGAAAACAGAGACTTATGACCGCTTTTCAAGCTTACAACTGTTGCAGCATCCCCATGAAATAGAGTAGAGTAGAGTACAATAGAAGAGAGAGAAGAGAAGAGAAGAGAAGAGAAGGGAAGGAAGAGAAGAGAGAATGGAACAGAGTAAAGTAGAAGAGTAGAGAAGAAGAGAAGAGAAGAGAAGAGAGAATGGAATAGAGTAGAGTAGAGTAGAATAGAAGAGAGAGAAGAGAGAGAAGAGAAGGGAAGAGAAGAGAGAATGGAACAGAGTAGAGTAAAGAGTAGAGAAGAAGAGAAGAGAAGAGAAAGAAGAGAAGAGAAGAGAGAGAGAATGGAATAGAGTAGAGTAGAGTAGAATAGAAGAGAGAGAAGAGAAGAGAAGAGAAGAGAAGAGAAGAGAAGAGAAGAGAAGAGAAGAGAAGAGAGAATGGAACAGAGTAGAGTAAAGAGTAGAGAGAGGAGAAGAGAAGAGAAGAGAAGAAAAGAGAAGAGAAGAGAAGAGAAGAGAAGAGAAGAGAAGAGAGAATGGAACAGACTAGAGTAGAAGAAGAGAAGAGAAGAGAAGAGAAGAAAGAGAAGAGAAAAGAGAGAGAATGGAATAGAGTAGAGTAGAATAGAAGAGAGAGAAGAGAAGAGAAGAGAAGAGAAGAGAAGAGAGAATGGAACAGAGTAGAGTAAAGAAGAGAAGAGAAGAGAAGAGAAGAGAAGAGAAGAGAAGAGAGAATGGAGTAGAGTAGAGTAGAATAGAGTAGAATAGAATAGAATAGAATAGAATAGAATAGAATAGAATAGAATAGAATAGAATAGAATAGAATAGAATAGAATAGAATAGAATAGAATAAATAACAGAGTTGGAAGGGACCTTGGAGGTCTTCTAGTCCAACCTCCTGCTTAGGCAGGAAAGCCTACACCACTTCAGACAAATGGTTATCCAACATCTTCTGAAAAACTTCCAGTATTGGAATATTCACAACTTCTGGAGGCAAGTTGCTCCACTGGTTAATTGTTCTCACTGTCAGGAAATTTCTCCTTAGTTCTAGGTTTCCACCCATCACTAAGTGTGGCTTAGTGGGTGTGGGTGTGGCATGGCTTGGTGGGCGTAGCAGGGGAAGGATACTGTAAAATCTCCATTCCCTCCCCAATCCATGGAAAGGTTACGGCAAAATCCCCATTTCCTCCCGATCAGCTGGGATTTGGGAGGCAGAGAATAGATGGGGGGGGCCAGTCAGAATTTTTACTGCCGTTTACTCTCTGAACTACTCAAACTTTCTGCTACCAGTTCTCCAGAACTGGTCAGAACCTGCTGAAACCCACCTCTGGGCCAATCATCTCCAAGCCTTACTCCCAAGTCGACCCTGTTTTCTTAATTGTTCCTGTCTTCTGGCAGTTCTGCGCATGCGCACATTGGGAACAGGCTCCCCCTGTTCTTCTGCCTCGCTGATGTCAGACTCCGGAGGCAGCAAAGAACTACCAGATGGCCTTGGCCCCCTCTCTGCCTCCAATGCAGAGCCCTCGTCTGAGCCTTCCCCAGACTCCAGGACTGGCCCACGTTCCTCCCCAACCTCTTCACTGTCCGAATCTGCTGCCAGCTCTGCTGGCCGCTGGTGGGCCACAACACCTATATTGGGGGGACCCGATAGATGCTCTCATAACACAGCTAACCTGAAAGAAGTTTGGGTATTCACCAAGTGTCCATATGATGGATGTGGCCAGTTGCAAGCAAGCTTTCCTAGCAGGCAAACCATCTGATGGAATTGAAAGTTTGAACAAGGTTTTCTTTAATTGGCATGAAATGACCATGACAGAGCACATTAGCTTGAGCTTGAAGAGATCCTTTCAAACAAGGCTGCTCTAAAATTGCCATCTCAAGGTCCTTTATGGATTGTCCATTAGAGAAAAATCTCTGTGGGTTTGGTTTGTTTATCAAAGAGTCTAATGAATTCCTTATTGAAAAATATCTTTGGTCCTTCAAGCTCAATCTCAAAACCTACTTCTGAACTGCATGAATGGTATTTTATTTTTTTCCCTAACGACTCTTAAATAAGCTTTTGGGGTGTCCTTGTTTTTTTGTAACCAGAGAAGTAGGAGGAATAAAATATATTTACCGTATTTTTTGGAGTATAAGACACACTTCCCCCCCCAAAAAAGAGGGTGAAAATTTGGGTGCATCTTATACACTGAAAGTAGCCCCGCCCACCTGCCGGCCCCCATCCTTTGGCCTCTGCCTCCCAGCAATTTACCTCCTTGCAACAAACAGCCCATTTCAGCTTCAGCACAGCCTGATTAGCACAAGCAGCTGATTGTCGGTTGGATCGGCCTCCCGACCCTCAGCTGTTTCAGGCTGCAGGGATTGCCATTGCCTATTGCCACGCGCCCCATTTGCTGCAAGGAGGCAAATTGCTGGGAGGCAGAGGCAGATTTTTTTTTCTTGTGCTAATCAGGCTGTGCTGAAAATGAAAATGAAACTAAAGCAGGCTGTTTGCTGTTTGCTGCAAGGAGGCAAATTGCTGGGAGGCAGAGGCAGATTTTTTTTTTCTTGTTTTCCTCCCCAAAAAAGGTAGGTGCGTCTTAAAGTCCGGAGCGTCTTATACTCTGAAAAATATGGTATACGATAAAACAGAATAGAATGACTAGCGTAAAATTGCAAAATATAAAAAGTGGTAACCTATAAAATTGCAATGCGTAGCTTAAACGCTATAAATTAGATAACAAAGCTAGGTAAAATAAGCAAGTCAAGAATATATTCTTTTGTGAAAGAGAGACATACGTGTGGCAAGAGATGGGTTGCAGGGACCTGTAAGGTACGGTTCATTGCTTTTTCTCATATATTTTTTTTCCCAATTCGTCAGTTTACATCAGCTGGAAATTTCAGAAAGCTTGCCAACTAGCACAACATCTTACCAGCCGGTGTTGAATTCAACGTGAGCATCGAAAAAACCAACAATTGGAGACGTTGAAGCTTTCCATCCTTGGATTCTTGCTCGGATCAACCCCTCTCGTTTATTATTGCGAACTATTTTCACCAAACCTGGGTATCGTTTGTGGACATATTGGTCCAAATTAAACTTCAGCTCAACTGCAGATAGAAAAAGAGGCAATGTTATTCATCGGGGAATCAGTGGCATTTCTACGTAATCTTGATTTACAGGGAGTCCTTGACTTACAACAGTCCGTTTACCGACCATTTGAAGCAGGAGTGGGTTCTAAATTTTTTTACTACTGGTTCTGTGGGTGTGGCTTATTTTGTGGGCGTGGTTTGATGGTCATGTGACAATTCTTTAGGATTTAGCAGAGGTACTGGTCTACCAGGCTTTTAACTGCTTGCAGAGCTGTACCGGTCTACCCATTTGTTTTTGGAGGCACTGGTCTACTCATTTGTTTTTGGAGGCACTGGTCTACCCATTTGTTTTTGGAGGCACTGGTCTATCAGGCACTGGTCTACTTATTTGTTTTTGGAGGCACCGGTCTACCCATTTGTTTTTCAAGGGCACTGGTCTACCACCACACTGCCTTTTAACACTGATCAGCTGTAAGGCGGCCCTTTGAAGCCCCGTGGCAAGAGTTTAAACAGTTTTTTCCTTCTAGCCGATCAGCTGGGACTCAGAGGCAGCGAATAGATTGGGGGCGGGGCCAAATAAAAGGTAAGAATAATGCGGGTGGGTGGGTGGGTGGGGGCGGGAGGGCCCAGCTCCCGAACAAAGAGAACTGGTTCGGTGACGTCATATTGTCACCGCTACCGGCTCGGCCAAACCGGGCTGAACCGGGAGGAACCCACCACTGATTTGAAGATACAACGTTGCTGAAAAAAAGCAACTTAAGAACCGTTATTCGTTTTGCAGCATCCCCATAGTCAGGTGATCCAGATTCAAATGCTTGGCAACTGGCATGTACTCATGACGGTTGCAATATCACCCAGAAGTTCATGGGATCCCCTTTTGAGACCTTCTGACAAGCGACGTCAACGGGGGAACCAGATTCACTTTAACAGCCATGTTGCCAACTTAACAACTGAAAGTGACTCGCTTTATAACTGTGGCGAGAAAGGTCATCAAATGGGGCAAAGCTCACTCAGCAAATGTCTCACTTAGCAACAGAAATTTTGGGCTCAATGGCAGCTGTAAGTTGAAGACTATCTGGGTAAAGAAATCAGCAAGAATGTCCAGTTCAGCTATCTCTTTCCCCAGTGGTGGTTTTCTATTGGTTCGCCCCAGTTCGGGCGAACCTGTAATGGCAGCAGTGGGAGGCTCCACCCACCCACCTGGACATCATCACAGATGCTCTGCACACATGAGCGCTCACAGTTCCGAACCTGTAGCGAGTGTAAGTGGAACCCACTACTGCATCCCACCTCAAATTGCTTTCTCTCATGACAGACAAGGCAAGCGTAACAGAGTCAGGAACACAAACCAGCGAGCCGGCGTTGCAAACACTTGTGAACAGTTACCGTTGTCGCTGTTGTCGTCCACCAGAATGACTTCCTTGAGCAAGTGGGACGGCGTGTGATTCACCACGCTGTGAACTGAGCGTAGGATGACCGACAAGGCTTCGTTTACAAAAATAAAGACCACCGAGATTTGGGGGAGGTCCTCGGGATAGGACATCTGTTTGCACCTGCGGAGAAGAGAAAAGAAGTCTAGGAATGTAACGGGCGTTAAAAATGTTGATAATAAAATAAATAACATATATATATATAAACAGAGGCATAGAATCAAAATCGCGTGAAGTATTAGTACTGCTTTATAAAGCCGTGTTAAGGCCACACCTGGAATACGGCATCCAGTTTTGGTCATCCCCATTACAAAAACGATGGTGAGACTCAGGGCGTGAAATCCAGCAGGTTCTGACAGGTTCTGGAGAACCGGTAGTGGAAATTTTGAGCAGTTCGGAGAACCGGCAAATACCACCTCTGACTGGCCCCAGGAGTGGGGTGGGAATGGAGATTTTGCAATATCCTTCCCCCAGGAATGGGGAGGGAATGGGGATTTTGCAGTACCCTTCCCCTGGAGTGGGGAGGGAATGGGGATTTTGCAGTATCCTTCCCCTGGAGTGGGGAGGGAATGGGGATTTTGCAGTAGCCTTCCCCTGGAGTGAGGTGGGAATGAAGGTTTTGCAATATCCTTCCCCCAGGAGTGGGGAGGGAATGGGGATTTTGGAGTATCCTTCCCTTGGAGTGGAGTGGGAATGGGGATTTTGCAGTATCCTTCCCCTGGAGTGGGGTGGGAACGAAGATTTTGCAGTATCCTTCCCCTGGAGTGAGGTGGGAATGGAGATTTTGCAATATCCTTCCCTTCCTTCCTTCCTTCCTTCCTTCCTTCCTTCCTTCCTTCCTTCCTTCCTTCCTTCCTTTCCTTCCTTCCCCACCACCCATCCATGGTGCACAGTGGTTAGATTGCAGTATTGCAGACTGACTATGCCCACTGTCAGCAGTTCTATCCTGACCGACTCAAGATTGATTCAGTTTTCCATTCTTCCAGGATCCAGATTGTTGGGGGCAACAAGCTGACTCTGTAAAACCACTTAGAGAGGGCTGGAAAGCACTATAAAGTGGTATATAAGTCTAAGTGCTATTGCTATTCCTTCCTTCCTTCCTTCCTTCCTTCCTTCCTTCCTTCCTTCCTTCCTTCCTTCCTTCCTTCCCTCCTTCCTTCCTTCCTTCCTTCCTTCCCCACCACCCATCCATGGTGCACAGTGGTTAGAATGCAGTATTCTTAGAGAGGGCTGCAAAGCACTGTGAAGCGGTGTATAAGTGCTATTGCTATTGCTATGGCAAGGAAGAAGTCAAAGGATCAATCCATTCGTGAGAAATAGCCCTCGGGGTAAAACGGGAACGTGCAATCCCTGGCTGGGATTGTGACAGTTTAATAGACCAGGTGAGGTTTTTGATCGGATTCATCAAGGCCCTTTTTGACATTTCCTGCAACGCACACCTCATGAAAGTAACACTCCGGCGCTTGCCCTTGCACGGAAATTAACATTAAAAATAACCGACACGCTCTCACAGGCAATTCCGGAGCCCAATTACCATAGCAATTACAGTGCCTGTTCTCTAAAATACGGCTAATGATGCCAGGGGAAATGACTTCTTTTCCTCTTGTCAAATTCACTGACCTCCTCGCTCAACACTTCAACATAATGATCATGGTTTTTTTCCCTTTCTTTCTTCTTCTTTTTTTTTTTTTACCATTAGGTACTTCTCTCTGAGGATGGGAAGACAAGAAGGTATGGAAGACTACAAGGTACCCTGCAAAAGGTGTTGAGGGCAGAATCCAAGAATTTATTCCTTTTTCAATTATTTTCCATCACTGCCAACCCCTCTGCCCCTCCACCCCCCCTGGGAAGAATCTTTCAGGAGAAAAACAAAGGAGGAGAATCACCAACCATTGCAGGGCCGAGCGAATGAGCAAATGGAAAAAGCTTGTGGACATCAGGAGACAGCAATAGCAACAGCATTTAGACTTATATACCGCTTCACAGTGCTTTTACAGCCCTCTCTAAGTGGTTTACAGAGTCAGCCTCTTGCCCCCAACAATCTGGGTCCTCATTTTACCGGAAGGAAGGAAGGAAGGAAGGAAGGAAGGAAGGAAGGAAGGAAGGAAAGACAATTTGGGTCCTCATTTTATCCACCTTGGAAGGATGGAAGGCTAAGGCAACCTTGAGCCAGTCAGGATCAAACTCATGGCAGTGAGCAGAGTCAGCCAGCAATATTGCATTGTAACACTGCACAACCATGGATGGATGGATGGATGAATGGATGGACGGGAGGGAGGGAGGGAGGGAGGAAAGAAGGGGAAAAGGAAGAATAATAGCACTAGCACTTAGACTTATATACTGCTTCACAGTGCTTTCCAGCCCTCTCTAAGCGGTTTATAGAGTCAGCCTATTGCCCTCAACAATCTGGGTCCTCATTTTACCCACCTCGGAAGGACGGAAGATGGAGTCAACCTTGAGCCAGTGAAAATCGAAGTAGCCTCAATTAGCCCGCAATACTACATTCTAACCACTGTGGATGGATGGATGGATGGATGGATGGATGGATGGATGGATGGAAGGAAGGAAGGAAGGAAGGAAGGAAGGAAGGAAGGAAGGACCTTCACCCCTGGTTTATATTAGAAACGTGGTAGTTGGGCACATTAGACATGAAATCAGCAGCAGGAACCTAATGCTTGCCAAATTAGCTATGCAGATTGGATCTAATGGCAATAAAAGCTCACCTGAAGAGCCCTTGATTGAATTAGCCATTGCTTTAGATCCGTCTTCAAATCCTCCGAATGCAACGCACCCTTTCTTTCATCGGCATCTATAACAAGCTCCGTAAAACCGAACACCGCGCTAAAATTCGTTCCTAATCTGGATGTGCGACCTCAGCAGTTTTCTAAAGCAGTTGTGCTCAAGATGCTTTATTTTATTTTATCTTTTTTGGTTCCCCCTCTCAAGCATAATCCACCACTTCGATTTTTTTGGACCTTGCTTTTGAAAAAGTCAAAAGTCGCATTTTGGAAAGGAAAGGAAATGTATGAAAGCAGGTGAGAAATTTCTTGTAAATTCTGCTCTCTGGTGGGAAGGGAAAGCTGAAAAAAAAATTCAAGGTAAATACGTTTGCGGGCAACACTAATTTAACGGTTTTTTTAAACCATGGTGTCAGGGTTCCGACAAATGCCCTAAGCTTCAAAAGAAATCCAGTTATTTATTAGAGCTTCATGTCACCATGTTCCCAAGTGAAGCCAGCTCTGACCCTACATAATTTACACCCCAATCATCACCCTGTTTCCCCCCTCCCCCCCCAGGGTGTGTCATCAATCATATTCCCACCGGAGAATTTCACGGATTGTAGAGACCACTCCCCTCTGGCCGCTGTGGGTAACCCTGGGATACAGCCTTGAGAGAGATAAGTCTGGAGTGTGCATCTGTCTTTGTGCTGCCATGCTGTTTCCTCGGTTCCCCATCCCCCCTTGCTTATGGCAACTTGAGAGCAGGCCAGGGATGCTTTGTGAGTTGACACATGGTTTATTGAACTATAGATCGAATCAATGGCAGCTTGTTCAGAGAATTTCCGGCTTGGTTCTCCATTTCTTTTGTGTAGCAGATATAAATGGAGTAGAAACACAAAAGGCCAGGCTCTGGATTCAGTTACAACAACCAATCATATTTAAAATAAGCCAGGAGTTGTTTAAACCAACAACAAACCATAGTTTCAAATGAAGGTGTGTTACTACTAAATAAACTGGGTTTTTTTTCCCCTTCCTTGATTTGGATTTATACACAATGAAAACCAGACTTGGCCATATGAGTGTGTAGACACCAGCATTGGGTTCTGTCCTACAACAGGCTTAAACTGAATTAACCTATTTTATGGGTTCATACAATATCTTGAGCCATGAGCAAACAGACTGAGTTCACTCAATGTTCTCAACACAAAAATCATGCAAACAGGGGAAAGAAATAAACACAACCCCCCCCAATCCTAACTAACTTTCACAGAAACCGAGATCAGTATGTGTGAATGGTAGGATTTTTATCTACCCTAGTTAGATGGGTTGTGAACGGCATGGTAGTGTAATGGTGAAGAAGCTCACACCCACTTGGAAGGTTGAGAGTTCAATCCTAGGCAGTGAAAGATGTTTCTGGGCGCAAAGAGAAAATATCTGCTGTGAACTCCACATAGGCATCAGGAAGGGCATCTGGCTGGCAAATGCTCAGTTCCATTCAGGTGCCCAAACTCTACCACGAATTAAGAGATTACAGAGTCATCCAAAGGAAGTTTTAGTTAGATGAGTTGTTTGATTTTTGATTTGCATCAAAAGTTTGGTTCCCTCCTTAGCCTATGGCTCTCCTTAACGTTTAATCTGACAGAGCAGAAGACCTTAGCTGTCCATGGCTGATCTGTACCAAGTACAAAGTAGGAATTGTGGACTAAGCAAAGACTGGAGAAAAAAAAAACCTTCTTTTTTCAGCTGGAGATTGGATGGTGGGAGTTGGGGGGGAGGCAGAGAGGGGGTTGGTTCAGAAGATATTGCTACCATGCAAAGAAATTAATATTTTAGGCACCTCAATTTTCAGGTCTTATATATAATTTACTCAGCAGGTCACTCCTGCTTGGTAAGCTGAATCGTGCAGAAAAAGTCAGAACCCAAACTTACAGTGGGGGGCGGGGGAAAGAAAAAAAGAAAAAGAATCACTGCCTTGCAATTTCGTAAAAAATGTTGTTGAAAGGAAAATTGCTAGAACCACTTGTCCCTCGAATATAGTGCAGGGCAGTGGTGGGTTGCCCCTGGTTCGGACCGGTTCGCAAGAACTGGTAGTAAAACCAGAGGGAGGCCCCGCCCACTGCCCCGGATGTCGTCATTGGTGATCTGCGCATCTGCAAACTGGTATTAAAGGTAAGTAGAACCCACCTCTGGTGCAGGGGTAATTTTCCGACTGAGACGGGCAGTCACTTAAACCTCCCCTTCTCAGGGATGCTGGATTTACCCCCAAAACGTAGAATTGTACCCTTGGGTGTAAGTGAGAGCATCTCTTCAAAAGCTCCCCCTCCCTACACACTGGGTGATGTCTATCTCAGCCCTGGATTGTACCAGCCTTGATTCGGTAATGCTTTCATGCTTCCCCAAGAATTGGAGACGTCCCCAAGCTCTAATCATAACCGACGGTTGAAAATACATTCTTTTAACTAGCTGGAATAAAATTAGTTCAAAGTAAAATGTCATCTCTAGTGTTTCTTTAGTTGCAGAAATGGTTCGGGAAGAAAGAGAAGGAGAAAGGCGAGAAGGAGGAGGAGGGAGAAAGAGAAGGAGGAGAGGGAGGGGAGGAGGAAAGAGAAAGAAGAGGAGGAGAAGGAGGAGGAGGAGGAGGAGGAAAAGGAAGAGAAGGAAAAAGAGGAAAAGGAGAAGAAGGATATTTTTTCATAATAGTAGAGATGGAGGAGCAGGAGCAGGAGGAGAACTCTGCGGTCGTTGGTGCTCTCTGAACTTGGTGGTTTTCTTGCAGATGTTTCATTACCCAAATAGGTAACATCATCAGGGAGTGGGGTTTGCAGGGAGGAGGAGAAGGAGAAGGAGGAGAAGAAGGAGGAGGAGGAGACGAATAGGAGGTAGTGGTTCAATGCCAATATCTTAGAAAACAAAATGGCAGGAGGTACTTCCCCTATGCTTTCTTGAAAACAGGACTTGACCACAGAAAGAGGGAAGGTGGTTCAGCTGTATTGATCACATACATATCTGAGGTTGACATATATCTTCCTTCTGGCAAACAATGGCCATTTTGCACAGGTGTCCATCCCATCTTACTTCTCCAATTCCAGATGTGCTAATTAACCCCCCCAAAGCCTGCAAATCCCTTTCCTGTCGTCTCAGGAGCGACCACACCATGAAGTTATTGAAAAATCCTCTTTTTTTCTCCTCAGCTCCTGACTGAACTACAGTTCCCTGGGCTCCTTGTGGAGAAAGGAATTATAGCTGAGACCAATTTAAGCCTTGTTGGCACAAATTTGCAACTGTTTACTGTCTCCGCCGTAGGTCAGAGAGCATAATAAGCAACACGGAAATATAAAACTTATTATTCCGTCAAACAAATATTTCTCCACAAAAAAAGCCAAACACTTCAGGCACTGGGAAACGCAACCAATTATCTCTGAAACAATAAACGGCACAATTTCCCTACATCAGTGTTTCATCTTCCTTCCAAAATGATGGTGGCCAGCTAAGCTCTATAAAACCATGCGTGCTTTCAGCAGAAAAGGCCCATTGAATTCAATAAAAATGGTTTCTAAGTAAGAGTCCCTAAGTCCAGGGGGGGGGGCCTTCAAAAATTTTAGCAAGGGGTTCTCTGCTCAGTTGCTGGGTGGGTGTGGCCATGGTGGGCGTGGCCTAGTCGGCCTCCTGCACTACCATTTTTGCCCACCCTGGGCTCTGGAGGCTTTCCTCGAGCCTCCAGGTGGGCGAAAACGGCCTCCCCAGGCTCTGGTGGCCCTCTGGAGGCCCGATTCCAGCCTTCCCAAACTTCCAGTAGGCCCATTTTTTCCCCTCCCCGAGCCTCCACATGCGCCCTGCACTTACCTACATCCAAAAAGGGCCGTGTGGGGACTCCTGGGAGGGGTGGGGTGGGGTGGGCGGGGCCAGCAGGAAGTGGGATTTGGGGGTTCTCCGAACTGCACAGAAACGTAGAGGTTCTCTCGAACCCCTGCGAACCCCCAGCAGCCCACCCCTGCCTAACTCTCTGGAACAAGCAACCTTTAGTCCCATTTTTCCAGGGTCAGAAGCCACTGTAAGCAGGATCAGTCCAAGAAGATGGAGATCTTCTTGGATGGAGTTTACCAGGAGAGTAGAATTGATTGTAAAATAAAAAGAATCTCCTGAGATGGAGACAGTGACAAACCACTTCCATCATGTTTGGTAAGAAACCCACATGGATGTGTCCATGAAGACATCAGAAACTGAGGTGAAACCAGGCTTAATAGCAGTGACTGTGAAGAGGGGTCTTGGGGTCTTAGTGGACAACCAATTAAATATGAGCCAACAGTGTGTGTCGGCAGCCAAAGAAGCCGATGCAATCTTAAATTGCATTAACAGAGGGGAACAATCAAAATCAAGGGAGGTTCTAATACTGCTCTATAAAGCCCTAGTAAGACCACACCTAGAATCCTGCATCCAGTTTTGGTCCCCACACTATAAAAAAGGTGTTGAGACTCTAGAAAGAGTGCAGAGAAGAGCAACCAGGATGATGAGGGGACTGGAGGCTAAAACATACGATGAACAGTTGCAGGAACTGGGCATGGCTGGTCTAGTGAAGAGAAGGACCAGGGGAGACAGGATAGCAGTCTTCCAATATTTGAGGGGCTGCCACAGAGAGGAGGAAGGGGGTCAAGCTATTTTCCAAAGCACCTGCTTTAGTGGCGACTAGCGGCTCTCCCGAACCGGTCTGAACCGGCTGAATACACCACTGTTCTGGTTGCAAGAATGCATGTCAGCTTTTTGAAGTAGGCCAGGTTAGGAAACAAATATTGCAAGGATAACAGGAGTACTTTTGTTGTTGTTGTGGGGTATAATAACAGAATTTTGACAGTTTACCAAATTTGCCTTCCAACCCCTCTTATATCAAACAGAATTAAAGAGAGATTATTTTCGGTGTCTTTCTTATGTTTTGCTCCTTCCCCAGGGCTGACATGTTGCTATAACTATCAAGAGATAATTCTTTTTTTTTTTTAAAGAGAACATTCTAAAATAAAGTGCCCCCAATTTACAGGTAGTTTTCGACATACTGTAGTTCATTTAATGACTGTTTGAAGTTACAATGGCACTGAAAAAAGTGACTTAGGACCATTTTTCACACGACGGTTGCAATCTCTCCGTAGTCACGTGATCAAAATTCAGATTCTTGGCAACCGATTCATACTTATGATGGTTGCAGTGTCCCGGAGTCATGTGATTCCCCTTTTGCCAAAAAGCAAAGTCAATGGGGAAGCCCGATTCATTTAACAACTGTGGCAAGAAAGGTCGTAAAATGGGGCAACACTCACTTAACCAACGTCTCACTTGGCAACATACTGTATTTTTTGGAGTATAAAATGCACCTTTTTTCCCCAAAAAAGAGGGTGAAAATCTGGGTGCGTCTTATACTCTGAATGTAGCCCTGCCCAGCTTCTCAAACGGAGGTTTCAGAGGCTGAAAAAAGCATCAGAAACAGAGCTTCCAAAAAGAAGCCCCCAAACAGAGTTTCAGAAAAAAAGCCCCCAAACAGAGCTTCAGAAAAAATGCCCCCAAACAGAGCTTCAGAAAAAAAGCCTCCAAACAGAGCTTCAGAAAAAAAGCCCCCAAACAGAGCTTCAGAGGCTTTTTTTTTGAAGCTCCGTTTCGGAGGCTTTCAGAGGCAGGAAAGAAAGCAAAAAAAAGCAAGGCACAGAGCTGACATCCAAGGAACCTGTTGCTAAAATTCACCTCTGGAAGCAGCTGATTTGGGGTATTCCAGGAGGCCAATCAGCTTTTTTCTTATTTTCCTCCCCAAAAACTAAGGTGCATCTTATACTCCGAAAAAACTGGTAAATTTGGGGCTCAGTTGTGATCCTAAATCGAGGACTAACTGTATCTGACTTGTCTCAATGTTCTTTGCATTCTCTTCTTATTCTCCACTTCAACTGACGGATTCGACTTGCAAAATTGTACCTCCGCCTTCAGCAAAACACGAAAAAAACAAAACTATTTTTGGTGACGAGTCCGTTCCAGAAGAAATCCGGTCCCTATTTATCAAGCGTTCATAGCCTGGCCTTGAACACATTTTATACGCAGTAGGTTTCTGCCTTTTTGATTGTTTATTTTCAGATTGCATGTGCGTGCATATATGTATGCGTGTGTGCTTTTATAATGATACTTTCAGGCCCAATTAAAATAACAAACTCAATATCGGTGGAACTGTAGCTCCTTAAAAATATGCAGATTAGGATGTTCAAAAAAAAAAAAAGCTTTGAAATAGTGTGAATTTCCCAGGTCAACTGTTAACATCAAAACAAATACGCATTCTCTTTAAAAATCGTTTCGTTGCTTTGCTGATTCTGTTCCATTCAGAGACGGATAGAGCTTAAAATAACTCTCAGCACAATCCTACGCATGTCTTAGAATTCGTGTCTGATGATTTTCAGATGTTCAGGAGAAACTCCCGCAAAACTCTCATATAAACTGTCGCTATTTATAATTAAAAACCAAGATGGCTCAGGGTAATTAACCATTTGTTGGTTTGAAGAGCACGATGGGATTTCCCCTCTTTGGGTCACTGGGTCTTTGGTTTAGAAACGGAGTTGAGCACCGCCCCCTAGAGTCGGGAACAACTAGGACATATATGCGAGGGGAACCTTTGCCTTTACCTTACTCTTGAGAAGGCAGGAGGGAAAATGTTTTAAAGGAACTGAGTTCTCCTTCGATTTCCTCAGCTTGGATGAAAATTAAACTTACACTCATAAGATCCACTGGATTCCAACGTCAACGAGGAATCGAGCACATTTTGAATCTCCATTTGGATTTTGAATACAGGCTGTCATTCGGGAGGGGGGGTATTTTTCAGCATTCTATCGAATTTTCTTTTGCCCATTATCTCTCAGTTATTCCCCGAGGGCTGCTGGTAGTAATTAAGATCTACATTGCACCCTTTTGTGATATAATTAAACTCGGTGTTTAATTAGAAAGCCTAGCCAGGGCCAAACGAAGAGAAATCAATTTTGTATCTAATGGGCCAAGCAAGGATGAGGAAAAAGACATCCAGGAAATCTTGAAACGGCATCAAAAATTAGCGGAAACAAGCTAACTTTTGACGTTTTCACGAATCGAACCTCGCTACAGAGGCTTTTGCATCCCCTTTTCTATTTTGGAAGTTAATTTTTTTTTAAATTTTGATTTATATGCTGCCCTTCTCCGGAGACTCAGGGCGGCTTACAATGCGCTAAGCAATAGCCTTCATCCTTTTGTATATTTATACAAAGTCAGCTTATTGCCCCCACAATCTGGGTCCTCATTTTACCTACCTTAGAAAGGATGGAAGGCTGAGTCAACCTTGAGCCTTGGCGAGATTCGAACCGGCAGTAATTGCAGGCAGCTGGTCTTAATAACAAGGTGCCTTAGACCACTGTACTACCAATTATCGGGTTAAAAGGTGTCCTTTTTTTATTTGAATCGGGACAATTTAGCAAACTTCCCAGGTTTGCCCAGCAGCTCAGGATAAGTCTGTTACAATAGTACCGTGTTTCCCCAAAAATAAGACCCTGTCTTATATTTTTTTAAACCCTGAAATAAGTGCTTGGCCTTATTTTCGGGGAGGTCCTATTATTTTGGGGCGCGTGGAGGAAACCAGAGGGAACGGCAGGGACCAGCTGTGCATGCATTTAAATATTTTCAGGGAGGGCTTATTTTCAGGGGGGCTTATTTTAGTGCATGGGCTCAAAAGCCCAATTGGGTTGATTATCAGGGGATGTCTTATTTTAGAGGAAACAGGGTAGTAAGGGATGTTTGCTCAAACACCGGTAGTCCTTGACTTAATAATAGTTCATTTAGTTACAACAGCACTAAAAAAAAGTTTTTCACACATACCGTCTTTCCCCGAAAATACACCCTACTCAGAAAGTAAGTCCTAGCTTGATTTTTACACGTACACCCAATATAAGCCCTACCACCCCAAAAATAAGCCCTAATTAAGATCCCGCCCACTCCAGGATGCACAGGTAAAAATTAAGCTAGAGTGGGGATGGAGGGGGTGGAGCTACCCAACTATTTACCTTTGGACAGTTGCAATTGGGCCTCACACACCTCAACCCATTTCTCCTGCAGCCAGCAAGGCTTTCCTGAAGGCCTTTGCAACCGATAACAGAACTCTGGATCAATCCGGAGCTCTGTTATCGGCTGCGAAGGCCTTCAGGAATCTCACCAGGCTCAAAGTTGACTCAGCCTTCTATCCTTCCAAGGTGGGTAAAATGAGGACCCAGATTGTTGGGGACAAGAGGCTGATTCTGTAAACCGCTTAGAAAGGGCTGTAAAAGCACTATGAAGTGGTATATAAGTCTAAGTGCTATTGCTATTGTCCCTTCCTTCCTTCCTTCCTTCCTTCCTTCCTTCCTTCCTTCCTTCCTTCCTTCCCTCCCTCCCTCCCTCCCTCCCTCCCTCCCTCCTTCCTTCCTTCCTTCCTTCCTTCCTTCCTTCCTTCCTTCCTTCCTTCCTTCCTTCCTTGTGATTAGAATGCAGTATTGCAAGCTAATTTTGCAATTAAAACGCAGTTCAATCCTGACCAGTTCAAGGTTGACTCAGCCTTCCGAGGTGGGTAAAATGAGGACTCAGATTGTTGGGGGCAAGAGGCTGACTCTGTAAACCGCTTAGAGAGGGCTGTAAAAGCACTGTAAAGTGGTATATCAAGTCTCTTGCTATTATTATGTATAAGTTAAATTGACTCAGACAGTACACCGTTTACTAAGCCCTTTTATGCATGCTAAAGAAAAATGTATAAATAAAATTACAAAAGAAAAAGAACTAAATAGGATTTCCATAATATATGTCGTCGTGTCCCCTGGAAATATCCCCTCCCAACCTGCAAAACAACATCCTCTAAATAAACCGGTACAAATATAACATGTTTCCAGCTTTCAGTTCCTCCTGAGGGGAATCTTATCTGCATAACGACAAGAGGAGAAGGTGTCTCATCCTGTTGGGCATTCATGTCTCACTTTGTAATAATATTTTCTGCACCTCACTTCATGTGCGGATAAACATTGGAGATGGCTGCCAAAGTGAGTCCTACTCATTCTGGAAAGGTGGGTAGACCAAACCATGTATGACAGGTGTTTATTTTTTTTTGCGGGGAGGGGGGGAGGAGGGGAAACAAAGACTGCTATGTTTTAAAGGAGGGTCTTAGCTCATATGGTTTCAAAAGCCAGCACGAGGCAAATGAATGTAAAACAAAAGGGAGGCGTGGCGGAAAGAAATCTGCAAAAGAGTAGAGTTTTGCATCAAAACTATGAGCATTAGATTCAGATTAGCAAGAGTTGGAAGGGACCTTGTAGGTCATCTAGTCCAACCCCACTTCCACCCCGCCCAAGCAGGAGACCCTAGACCATTTCTGACCGATGGCAGTCCAGTCTCTTCTTGAAAGCTTCCAGGGATGAAGCTCCCACAATTTCCGAAGGCAACTTCTGTTCCACGGGTTGATGGTTCTCACTCATTCTCAATGGGAGGATTTAAAGCAGGAGAGAGTTACCAAGTCATCATGTCTAGGAGCTGGGCAATCTTTCTCCCACCCGACAACTGGGGCAGGGAAACCGGTGGGGTTGGGGGAGAGAAATGCCTGCTGTGAGTCAAATAAATAATATAAAATTTCTCATCTCCTGAAAAGCGAGGTTAATACAAGGACACCCAGGTAGGTTAAATTAGCTCCTTTCCCAATAAGCCAGTTATCATTAAAACATACATATAGTCCTGCCCTTACGACAGTTCGTTTAGTGACTGTTCGAAGTTACAACTGGAAAAAGATGGGCATTTTTCGTAGCTGCAACCTTTGCAGCATTCCCATCAACATTCCCAGCTGTTTGGCAATGGGTTCATATTTGCTAGTCATGTGATCAATCCAGAGGTGGGTTTCAGCAGGTTCTGACCAGTTCTGGAGAACCGGTAGCGGAAATTTTGAGTAGTTCAGAGAACTGGTAGTAAAAATTCTGACTGGCCCCACCCCCATCTATTCTCTGCCTCCCAAGTCCCAGCGGATCTGGAGGAAATGGTGATTTTGCAGTATCCTTCCCCTGCCACGCCCACCAAGCCACGCCCACAGAATTGGTAGTAAAAAAATTTGAAACCAACTACTGGATCAATCCCCTTTTGCATCCTTCGGACAACATTAGAGACAGCTGCATGGGGAAACTCACAATATCAACATTAAAACTGTCCACGCTTGATCTAGTGTCCAAGGGCAGCTGCTAAAACTGGGTCTAAGCAAGCCTTGAGCTTTGTCTTGCTGGGATTAGTAAGACCACACCTAGAAGTAAGACTCACTAGACAAATGGTTGTAAGGGGCAGGATCTCCTTCACACAATTAAATATGAGCCAACCACTTCAATCATGACTGGTAAGAAACCCACATGGATGTCTCCATGAAGACGTCAGAATCTGAGGTGAAACCAGGCTTAATAGCAGTGACTGTGAGAGGGACAACCAATTAAATATGAGCCAACAGTGTAGCAGCCAAATAAGCCGATGGAATCTTAAGTTGCATTAACAGAGGGAAACAATGAAGATCAAGGGAGGTACTAATACCACTCTATAAAGCCATAGTAAGGCCACACCTAGAATCCTGCATCCAGTTTTGGTCACCACACTATAAAAAAGATGTTAAGACTCTAGAAAGAGTGCAGAGGAGAGCAACCAGGATGATTAGGGGACTGGAGGCTAAAACATACAAAGAACGGTTGCAGGAACTGGGCATGGCTAGTCCAATGAAGAGAAGGACCAGGGGAGACAGGAGAGGAGTCTTCCAATATTTGAGGGGCTGCCACAGAGAGGAGGGGGTCAAGCTATTTTCCAAAGCACCCGAAGGCCAGACAAGGAACAATGGATGGAAACTGAACAAGGAGAGATTCAACCTGGAAATAAGGAGGAACTTTCTGACAATAAGAACAATCAACCGATGGAACAGAAGCTGCCTTCGGAAGTTGTGGGAGCTTCATCATTGGAGGCCTTCAAGAAGAGACTGGACTGCCATCTGTTAGAAACGGTGTAGGGTCTCCTGCTTCGGGGGTTTGGACTGGATGACCTACAAGGTCCCTTCCAACTCTGTTAATCTGCTAGAGAAACTACAAGATACAAACATTTGGGCCCTTGCACATCTTTAAGGAGGGAAAGGAATAAAGTCACGGGGATAAAACATTGTTTTCTGCTTTTAAAAATGGGAAAGTTAAACCACCAAGACTCCTGGTGACTTTGTGGATACATCCATGCTGTTTTCTTGGTAGCAATACAAATGTGGTTTGTTATCATCTTCATCCAGAATGCTGATATTTTTTTTAGGACAGACATCCCTGGTGTTTTGGGCAGTCTCCCCTCCAAATATTTAACCAGCTATGTGTAACTGGTAGCTTATTCAAGGCTAACCTTGATGTAAACATAATCTTCTCTGAGCTGAAGAAGCTTCTTGGATGAGAAGCGAACTGTCTCCGAGGACAAAACAAGGAAGTTCAGTTGTCTTTTGAAAAAGCATCTTTGGGGCAACCATGACGTGGATGACTGAGAATCTCCGTAGACATTTATCAAGAAAAAAACATGGCTACCAACCTGCCTTCCATGGAGGACCTGAATACCGCACGAGTCAAAAAGAGGGCTGTGAAAATATCTACAGATCCCTCGCATCCTGGACATAAACTGTTTCAACTCCCACCCTCAAAACGACGCTATAGAGGCCCTCAATGGAAGGCAGGTTGGTAGCCATAGCCTTTTTGCCATCGCGTGCCAGGAGCGGGGGGGGGGAGCGCAGGGGGGATTGGGTGTGCACGTGCCCACACCCATAATTCTATGCCTCCCGCCCCCATGCATGCATGCGTGACCCCCCCCCCTCCTGGCTCCTGGCACACAATGGCCCGGTTGGCCTGGTAGGCCCGTTTCTCTTTCTCTCCAGGCTCCAGAGCCTTTCTAGGAGCCTGGGGAGGGCGAAAATGGCCTTCCCCGATCCCCTCCCCCCCGGAGGGCCTCTGGAGGTGAGAAATGGCCCATTTGCTAACTTTTGGTCCCACCTAGAAAGGCTCTGGAGCCTGGGGAGAGAGAAAAACGGGCCTTCCTCACCACCCACTGAGGCCCTCCAGAGGCAGGAAACAGTCTGTTTCTCTACTTCTGGTGGGCCCAGAAGGCCCGAAAATCAGCTGGCTGGCGTGCACATGTGCGCCAGAGCTGAGCTCGCATGCCCACTGATATGGCTATGCGTGCCATAGGTTTGCCATCACAGCTATAGAGCATCGCTTGCACTTCCGAACCAGTTGGGAAAGTAAGTAGATTTCACTCCTGTGTTAAACCCCTCAGAAGGAACCATCCATGGTTTCATAGTTTAGAATAGAATAGATTAACAGAGTTGGATGGGACCTTGGAGGTCTTCTAATCCAACTCTCTGCTTAGGCAGAAAACCCTACATCACTTCAGACAAATGGCTGTCCAATCTCTTCTTAAAAACCTCCAATGTTGGAGCATTTATAATTTCCGGAGGCAAATTGTTCCACGGATTAATTGTTCTCACGGTAAAGAAATTTCTCCTTAGTTCTAAGTTGCTTCTCTCCTTGATGAGTTTCCACCCGTTGCTTCTTGCCCTGCCCTCAATCCAAGAAACCAATCATGCCCTTGTAAATAGAAACAGGAATTAAAAAGAACAAAAGCAAAGCATAAAACAGTATGAAACAAATGAGAAAAACAAGAATCTTAACAATGCCCTACAGATTATAGTTTTTCAGTATTCGTACGCTAGAAATTATAATTTCCCAGTCTATAATTAATGCAACTTTGAGGATCTGTGCAAAACAAGTACAGGCAACAGAGTAATTTTCACCAGTGGTTGGTCACGTAAAGAGCTCACTTACTTTTTGGGTCTGTAGTCTGGAATAGATCTGTCCAATGAAATCCGATCGCTCAGTTGTGCGTTGTAACCATATTCTTCATATTTTGTTTCAGATTCATGGCTGTCGTCTCTCAGGGTGGCAGCCATTCCTCCTTGGCCCAAGCCTCCTGGGCCTTCAACTAATCCCATTGGCTTGGCTAGACCTGGGAAGGAAAAAAAAAACGGAAATACAGAAGCACTTAGTTTGGAAAATCAAGGGAGTGGGTCAGAGTTATAGTGTTAAGTACAGAGTAAGTCAGGAAGTCCTGGCAGTTCAAATGAATATAAAGGTTTATTGCAAGCTTAAAGCTCTCTACAAGAATCTGAACTATTAATGGTTGAAGCAAACTGGCGGTGGAGAAGAATCGACGGAATTCAAGGTGGGCTGCACTTAGATTTCTTGTAGGTGCAAAGGGACTCGAGACTGATGATATGCTTGCTCCCTCCCTCGGGCTCACTCTGGTCATCTCCTATATATATGGATGGATGGATGGAGGTGAAAGATAGATAATAGATAGAGAGAGAGATAGATAGATAGATAGATCATAGGAGGAGATGGATTGGATGGAGAGAAGAAGAGAGATAGTAGATAGATAGATAGATAGATAGATAGATAGATGAGAGATAGAATAGGAATTATGATAAGATAGATGGAGATATAGATATAGAGATATAGATGATAGATACATAGATAGATAGATAGATAATAGATATAGATAGATAGTCATCTCCTATATGGATGGATGGATGGATGGATGGATGAATAGATAGATGGATAGATAGATAGATAGATAGTTGATAGATAGATAGATAGATAGATAGATAGATAGATAGATAGTAATCTCCTATATGGATGGATGGATGGATGGAAAGAAAGACAGATAGATAGATAGATAGATGGTCATCTCCTATATTGGATGGATGGATCGTTGATGGATGGATTGAAAGATAGACAGATATTAGATAGATAGATGGTCATCTCCTATATGGATGATGGATGGGTGGGTGGGTGAATGGATTTGAAAGATAGATAGAATAGATAGATAGATAGATAGATAGATAGATAGGATAGATAGTACATCTCCTATATCGATGATGGATGAATGGATGAATGAATGGATGGATAGGTAGATGGATGGATGATAGATAGTGATAGTAGATAGACAGACAGATCTCATATATGGATAGATGGATTGAAGGATTGAAAGATAGATAGATAGATAGATAGATAGATAAGATAGATAGATAGATAGATAGTCCATCTCCTATATGATAGATGATAGTCAAGCACTTTGAAATCAAGAGTCCAGGAAATTCAAAATGAATATACAAGTTTATTGTATGCTAACACTCTCTACAGAATCAGGACTACTAATGGTCAAAGCAATCGTGGTAGATAAAGAGACAACAGAATTCAAGGTAGGTTGGACTTAGATCTCTATGTGAGCAAGAGAATCCAAAGACATTAACCAAAATAGGTTTGTGCTGCAGTCTTCTTGTACTACCCCAGTAGCATTGGTAAGACACAATAGCATTGCTTAGACTCTTCTGTCTCTCAGGACATAAAATTCATTACTATTTTTTAATTGGAAGCGATACTACATTTTATGTGTACAGATCTCCAATATCAAAATGTAATTGCTTTTAAGCAATCCTCATTTGAAGCCGGCTTCCCCTGGAGAGCAGGAGATGGAGTCTAATTACAAGAGATAATTTGAAAGAAGATAAACAAATAACAGAAGATCATCAAGGTCAACAATGGATCAACGCAAAAGGTGCTAGAAGTAGGGTTTCACAACACTGCCAACCGTAGATTTGATTACATATTCTCCACCTATCATTGCTGGCCCTTAGAAGTGAAGATTTTTGAGGGGGGACAACTACCTGGATTGGCCATATTATACTATACACACACTTTTGTCAATGGGCCATTAAGGCCTCAGCCAGGCTCACTCATTTCCCCTCACTTTTGCCAATGCGCCATCATCTGCAACACAATAGGACCCATCTAGCAACAGAAACTCACCACATGGCAAGACTCAAACAAGCTTGAGAGACAACCTACAAAGTTAGCTGAGACCCCTAGACCAACTTGGGAGTTTGACAACCAACCAGGATACATTTCTTATACAGGAACAAGAAACTCAGAGGTGGGTCCCAACAGAGAGCATAAAACCAAGGCACTTCCAGCATCTCGGGTTTTACTCATCATCGTAACTCAAGCCATGTGATTTTGCTCAGTAACTCAAGCCATGTGATTCCTGTCCACCATTAAACCATCTTTCCAAGCAGTCTCCCTGTTTCCAGTGTCTTTTTCCCCACTTGGTACTGAACCCAGATGGATGTTTCTTCCAACACAACCTAGGAATAGAATAGAATAGAGTAGAGTAGAGTAGAGTAGAGTAGAGTAGAGTAGAGTAGAGTAGAGTAGAGTAAATAGAATAGAATAGAATAGAATAGAATAGAATAGAATAGAATAGAATAGAATAGCACAGGAATATAGAGTAGAGTAGTAAGTAGAGTAGAGTAGAGTAGAGAGTAGAATAGGGAATATAGAGTAGAATAGAATAGAGTAGAGTAGAGTAGAGTAGGGTAGGGTAGTAGAGTAGGATAGAATAGAATAGAATGGAATATAGAATAGAATAGAATAGAATAGAATAGAATAGAATAGAATAGAATAGAATAGAATAGAATAGAATAGAATAGAATAGAAGAATATTGAAGTGTGATTGGATATAGAATTGTCTTTGGTGCATAAGTAGTAACAAAAGATATAGATAAATAGAATAGAATAGAAATGAATAGAATAGAATAGAATATGAATGGAATGGAATATAGAATAGAACAGAATTTCTTTATTGGCCAAGTGTGATTGGACACATGGAATTTGTCTTTGGTGCATATGCTCTAAGTGTACATAAAGAAAAAATAAAATATATTTGTCAAGAATCAGAAGACACAACAGTGATAGTCATAGGATACTAATAGGATACTAATTTGGAAAGAGCTTCAAATCTCACCGACGTTCAGTCCAAAGCTTAGGTGGCTTTACAATTGGCCCTTTAAAAATGTCTAGGTAGGTCTATTACCAAGATCATTGTGGTGGTCGCAGTATCTCAGTTTGACTAGATGAAATCCGTTCCTTTGATCTATCTGTTTCTCATAATGTTCGCATTATGCACAATCACATCCCCGTTTTGTTCCTGTCTCTTTTTTTAAGCTAAAAAAAAAGGGGGGGGAATGAATTCTGCAACTACATCACTGCTTTTTTTTCTTTTTCTTTTTTGCTTAAATGGGTGTTTTCTTTTTCACTTTTCAGAAAGGTAAAAACCCCGTCAAGTCTCTTCCGCTCTCGAATGCTTGCACCGTCAAGGAAGGCTTCCTACTGGGTGGGCGAGGGTTAGACCTCCCGTTTCACAGGTTTATGATCCTGTTTATGATCTCTTTGGTCACCTTCGAGCTGCAATATCCGTGTTGTGAAGAACCAGAGAAGACTCTATATGTGTCGAATACATTCACACTATCTGCTTCTTCCTCTTTTTTTCACTCTCTCTCTCTCTCATTTAAGACTCACACCTCAAGATATGATGAATCAGAAGAGTGGAATATTTATAACTAAGAGTTCTCAGAAGATTTGGGAGGGCAAATATGCAGGCTGGAGACTCCTGGGATGAAAGATGACCTGAAGATCAGAGAGAGAGACAAGAGATGCTAATGCGATGGTAGCTGAAGTGCTGCTAGGCAACCGTATCAACCATGTTTCTCTCTTCTCTCACCTTGTCATTCAAGGAAACGAAGGACTCTTCTTGCCATTGGACCATTTGCTCTCTGACCGGAGAGCAAATGGCCCAAAGGCAGGGATGGCTAACCTTTTTGCCACTGCGTGCCAGGAGGGGGGAAGGTTTGCGCGTGTGTGTGCCCACACCCATAATTCTATGCGCCCCACTCTGCACATGCGTGTGTGACCCGCCTCCCCCCCGCTCCTGGCACGTGATGGCCTGGTAGGCCCGTTTTTCTTTCTCACCTGGCTCCAGGTCCCCTCTATGCATCTGGGGAGGGCGAAAACAGGCTTCCCCACCCCCTCGGAGGCCCTCAGGAGGCCCGAAACGGCCTGTTTCCAACTTCCAGTTGGACAGGAAGTGATGTTTCTTGCTGTCCCCGGCCTCCAGAGCTTTTCTAGGAGTCTCCTTCCCTCCCTCCTTCCTTCCTTCCTTCCTTCCTTCCTTCCTTCCTTCCTTCCTTCCATGGTGCTCAGTGGTTAGAATGCACTACTGCTGGTTAATTGTGCCGACCAACAACAGTTTGATCCTAATCATCTCGAGGTTGACTCAGCCTTCCATCCTTCGGAGGTCGGTAACATGAGGACCCAGATTGTTGGGGGCAAGAGGCTGACTCTGTAAATTGCTTAGAGAGGGCTGTAAAAGCACTGTGAAGCAGTATCTAAGTCTAAGGGCTATTGCTATGCCAATGGGGGAAGATGGATTCGCTTAACGACTGCATGATTCATTTAACAACTGCAGGGGATTCGCTTAACAACGGTCACATACAAATAACTGAAGTCTTAAAATCAGGCACAATTCATTCTTAACATCTGTTTCCTTATGAATGGAAATTCTGGCCCCTATTGCAGTTGTATGTTAAGGACTACCCAACTTCGGCTTCAGAACCAGACAATGCTGGCTAGATGTTAAACTACAATCTATAACCAACTCTTCCAATCAAACCAGAAACCACCAATGTGCTCTGCACAATGACAATCTTCCATCTCAGTGGTGGGTTTCAAACTTTTTTTTACTACTGCTTCTGTGGGCATGGCTTGGTGGGCATGGCAGGGGAAGGATACTGTAAAATCTACATTTCCACCCCACTCCAGGGGAAGCTTACTGCAAAATCCCCATTTCCTCCCAATCAGCTGGGACTCAGGAGGCAGAGAATAGATGGGGGTGGGCCCAGTCAGAGGTGGTATTTACCGGTTCTCCAAACTACTCAAAATTTCCACTACCAGTTCTCCGGAACCTTCTGAATAGCACCTCTGTTCCATCTCCATCTCTGCCTTTTTCAATGCAGATGTGTTTTTTTTTTTAATCACCAATGATTGTCTTTTCCTTTCACTAGCAATCACTTGGTGTCCTGATTTTCCCAAACAAGCTCTATATTTAACATTTGCAGGCTTGCTGAGATCAAAGGAAACACATCTGGGTGTCTTTCAGCCTGGCAGAGTTTGGCTAGGAATTTTGAGAAAGGACGATGTCCATCTCTTTCTTCCTTAGCTCTTCTTCCTTCTCGTTTCCGCTCTTCCTTTCACCTTCCTTCATCTTTCTTCTCTTATCTTCTTCTCTGGAACCACCTTACTAGCTTTATCCAGGGGTCCAGCAGGTTCTGACAGGTTCTGGAGAACCGGTAGCGGAAATTTTGAGTAGTTCGGAGAACTGGAAAATACCATCTCTAGCTGGCGCCAGAGTGGGGGTGGGATTTTGCAATATCCTTCCCCTGGAGTGGGGGTGGGAATGGGGATTTTGCAATATCTTTCCCCCAGGAGTGGGGTGGAAATGGAGATTTTGCAATATCCTTCCCCCACGAGTGGGTTGGAATGGAGATTTGCAACATCCTTCCCCCAGGAGTGGGGTGGGAATGGGATTTTGCAACATCCTTCCCCCAAGAGTGGGGTGGGAATGGAGATTTTGCAATATCCTTCCCCCAGGATGGGATGGGAATGGAGATTTTGCAGAATCCTTCGCCCAGGAGTGGGATAGGAATGGAGATTTTGCCGTATCCTTCCCCTGGAGTGGGGTGGGAATGGGGATTTTGCAATATCCTTCTCCCAGGAGTGGGAATGGAGATTTTGCAGTATCCTTCCCCTGCCGTGTCCACCAAGCGATGCCCACCAAGCCACACCATGCCCACAGAACCGGTAGTAAAAAAAATTTGAATTCCACCACTGATTTGGGTGCCTTTCAGCCTGACAAGAGTTTGGCTAGGAATTTTGAGAAAGGACGAAAGGAGAGTTAGCTCTTCTTCCTCCTCATTTCCACTCTTCCTTTCACCTTCCTTCATCTTTCTTCTCTTCTCTTCTCCTTGGGACCCACTTTACTAGCCTTATCTGCAAATATGCTAGTCGGGGTGACCTGCCTCCGGTTATTCTTCATTCTTGCAGATGTGGTTGCTATTATTGTCGTTTAAGATTACGATTTAATTTATTGTGAGAGAGAACACAGTTGGAGATGGAAGGGGGGGGCTCGGGCAGGCCTGGCGAAGAAGGAAAGACGTCGATTCGATTCGGCCTGTCTGAATTTTTAAAAAAATAACTCACTTTCTGCCTCTGCCTCTTAAGGGCCGGCTAGCTAAAGAGAGAAGGGGCATTGTTTTATTATGTGGAGCTGTTTGGGGCCAGATAACAAGGCATTCAAAGGCCACGGAGAAAGCTGTTTTTGGATTGCACCAGCTTAGCCTTGCTCTCCAAACACGCTGAGACCACAACATGGAGAAATTAGCCACACTGGCAAAGGATTTTGCAAATAACATTCTCGGGAGGTTATTTGGAGCGAAGGCTCCGCTTCCAGAATGGGTCTAGGACTTTTCAGGTCGGTCTCTTCGCCTTGCCTGTTTCTCCTTAAGGTTTTCGCCTCTGAGTTATTAGCCACAAACTTTTCTCCTCGGATGACCCGCCCCCAGTCTTTCATCCCGGCACATCGGCCACGGTCCCTCCATCCCCTCGTCCTCTACAGCCCCCCTCCCTCCCCCATCCCTGCACCTGCTCTCAGCAGCCTCAGGAGGCTCTGAACTGACAGGCGAGCAGCTCGTGGCGATGCGAACCAGCCCTTGTCTCAGGCACTTTGGACAAAGGGGGGGGTGTTGTTGGCCTCCTGAGCCTCCCTCTGAACTGAAGCCCCCTCTCTTCCACTCCCAAAGCCCCCGAGTCCCTGCACCGATTGGCAGGGATTGCATTCGATCGACGAATGGGCCCTGGCGAAGGGATTGGGATGGAGGGGCCGTGGCCGATGTGTCCTGGATGAAAGACTGGGGGGCATTCCCATTCCGATATCATGGTTTCCACTTTGCAGAAGAAGAAGATAGAGGCCTGGTCCTCTCGGCTCCTCTCCGCCTTTGAATGTCCACATTAGCATGCAAAGTCAGCCTTGCCCTCAAGAAATAACCACCGAGCCCAACGCCACCGACGTTTCAGAATTAAAGCTTATTGCAAGAATTAAAGCAAGCAAGCGCACGCACACAAAGAGGCGTGTATATCTATCCAGCTGTAGATCGAATAGCCCTACACCCGAGCTCTTATAAAATGGGAAAAGGTTAATGCTCAGTTCTTCTCTGCCCTTATGGGGTCTGCAGACGGATGTCCTGCAGCCTGATATCGGGTTCGATGGACTTTGCATAGGTAGATGAGACAGAAAGGAGATGGATGGATGGATGGATGGATGGATGGAGAAGATACAGTAGATAGATAGATGATAGATAGATAGATAGATAGATAGATAGAATAGATAGATATAGATAGATAGACAGACGATAGATAGATGTGAGAGAGAAAGAGAAAGAGAGAGAGATGATGAATGGATGGATGGATGGATGGATAGATGATAGATAGATAAATAGATTAATGATTGATTGATAGATATATAGATAGATAGATAGATAGATAGATAGATAGATAGATAGAGCGAGCGAGCTGGTAGCCAGATATATAGATGGATGATGGATGGATGGATGGATGGATGGATGGATGGATAGATAGATAGATAGATAGATAGATAGAGATAGATAGATAGATGGACAATAGATAGATGAGATAGAGAGATGATGGATGGATGGATAGATGATAGATTATAATTTGATTGATTGCTTGATTGATTGATGATAGACAGATTATAGAGATAGATAGATAGATGATTGATTGATTGATTGATAGATAGACAGGGAGAGAGATAGAGAGAGATATGATGGATGGATAGATGAAAGATAAATAGATTAGAGATTGATAGATAGATGATAGATTATATACATACACATATAAGTATATATATATATATATATATGTTATATATAACATATATATACATATATATAAGAGAGAGAGAGAGAGAGAGAGAGACAGTAGATAGATGAGTGATAGATAAATAGATTATAGATTGATTGATTGATTGATAGATGGTAGACAGATACAGATTATAGAGTTAGGGAGATGAGAAATAGATAGATGATAGATAGATAGATAGATAGATAGATAGATAGATAGATAGATAGATAGATGATAGATGATAGATAGAGATAAGAGAGAGAGAGAACATGGAATAAGAAAAGGTTCATGGAAACGAAGAGGATAAAACTTGCTGAATTGGAAAGCAGCCGATGATTATTCATTCCAATTGCATTTTCCTCCGGCTTCTATTTCTTATGCGTTCATTTTCTTTGCTCCTCAGATAAACATTCTATCTGTTGTTAAAACCCGACTAGTACTGATGGCCTGAAAGAATCGGAATGCAATTTCAGCTTGTGAACAAATCAGCCCAGCTTGCTGGAAAGCACATGTTATTACCAGGAGGCAAAATCACGTAAGAAGTTCATCTGCTCTAAAAAGGGACTAATTAACAGTCTTCCGTAGTGTATTATTGGAAACGTATAATGCAAACAAATCGGAGAAGACGCCTGACGATACCAGCGTAGACAGTCGAGTAGCTAATGGACCATTGAACAAATTGACCCAGAGTTCTCACTCAAGGTACAAATGGTCACGCTTAAATTATTCTGCCTTGGACCCATTATCTTAAGAGCCGTGGTGGCGCAGAGGTTAGAATGCAGTATAGCAGGGCTGACTCACTGCTCACTCCAGGAGTTCGATCCTGACCGTCTCAAGGTTGACTCAGCCTTCCATCCTTCTGGGGTCAATAAAATGAGGCCCCAGATGGTTGGGGCAATGTGCTGACTCTGTAAACCGCTTAGAGAGGGCTGAAAAGCACTGTGAAGCGGTATATAAGTGCTATTGCTATTGCCTCCTTCCTTCCTTCCTTCCTTCCTTCCTTCCTTCCTTCCTTCCTTCCTTCCTTCCTTCCTTCCTTCCCTTCTTTCCTTCCTTCCTTCCTTCCTTCCTTCCTTCTTCCTTCCTTCCTTCCTTCCTTCCTTTCCTTCCTTCACAGTGGTTAGAATGCGGTATTGCAGGCTAACTCATTGCTCGCTCCAGGAGTTCAATCCTGACCGTCTCAAAATTGACTCAGCCTTCCATCCTTCTGGGGTGAATAAAATGAGGCCCCAGATGGTTGGGGCAAAATGCTGACACTGCAAACTGCTTAGACAGGGCTGTAAAACACTGTGAAGTGGTATATAAGACTAAGTGCTATTGCTATCGTCTCTTCCTCCCTCCCTCCCTCCCTCCCTCCCTCCCTCCCTCCCTCCCTTCCTTCCTTCCTTTCCTTCCTTCCTTCCTTCCTTCCTTCCTATGGTACACAGTGGTTAGAATGCAGTATTGCAGGCTAACTCACTGCTCCTTGTCAGGAGTTCAATCCTGACCGGCTCAAGGTTGACTCAGCCTTCCATCCTTCCGAGGTGGGTAAAATGAGGACCCAGATTGTTGAGGTCAATAGGTTGACTCTGTAAACTGCTTAGAGAGGGCTGCAAAGCATCGTGAAGCGGTATATAAGTCTAAGTGCTATTGCTATATGTGTAGACCCAACCCTCTGGAGAAGGCTCCGATGCTAGGAAGGATGGAAGGAAAGAGAAAAAGGGGACAACCAGAAACAAAATATATGGACATTTATTGTTTATAATGTTGATGGATGTGCTGTTGGAAGATCTAAAGAAGCAGATGAGGGAAGATCATCATGAAGAAAATCAACCTACATGGGTGCCAGCAGTCAGGATTGATCCTTGACATACAATGGTTTGTTTAGTGACCGTTTGAAGTTACAACGGCACTGAAAAAAGTGACTTACGTCTTACGTTTTTCAAACTTACCACCGTTGCAGTATCTCTATGATCAAAATTCAGATGCATGGCAACTGACTCAGTGTCCCGGGGTCATGTGATCCCCTTTTGCAACCAAAGGAGGAAGCCAGATTCATTTAACAACTGTGTGACTCATTTAACAACTGCAAGGATTCACTTAACAGCTGTGGTTCAAAAAAGGTTGCAAAAATGGGGCAAAACATACTTAAGAAATGTTTCACTGGGATTTGAATCCCAGTACTGACTCAAATGTTGGGAAAAGTGGAATGAAAGAAGAAAAGAAAATGACCAGCAAAACGGGCGGATGTAGTTACAATGGGATGAGCAGTATTGTTAAAAAAGTTTTGAAAGAACAAGTCAGAAACCCATCCTCAAAGAGAAAAAACTATCTATGCGGTCACCACGTGTCGAAAACAGCTTGGTCACACGTAATCAATTTTTTTTCCCTCTTTCCAAATGCAATAAAACAATTACTTGGAAGAAAACAGTACTTTTCTCCGACGCCTAAACAGATTGAAACATTAATAAGGAGGCTCGAACATTTAATAAAACTCAATCGTCAGTTGTGTTGACTAAAAGGCATACAAAATAGGAATTGAGCGGTTTTAAATCAATTCAGGCCTTCCCTATTATTAATTTCCCGCTTTGTTGTTCTTTCGCTGAGCCACTTTTACAGGGTAACATAGAAACGTTGGGAATTGCCATCTCATATATTTGGAGAGTTCATTTGGAACCAGAGGTGGTATTCAGCCGGTTCGGATTGGTTCAGACCGGTTTGGTCAAACCGGTAGCAAAAATCACAGGCGGGCCCAGCCGGATGCGCCCAGCTCTAGGCACCTTTTTGAGGCTGGGTGCATGTGCGGAAGGCATGCACGCGAGCAAAACGCATGCATGGAAGGCCATGCGCATACGTGGAAGTGCCACGTATGCGTTCACATTCGCGAACCGGTAGGGAAAGTAAATGAATACCATTCCAGTTTTGGAACCTGCTCCAGATAAGGAAAAATATATATATATAACCTTACAATTGGGTTATGCAATTCCTTCTCAACCAGACTTATTTCTCTAAGTCACTCTTCTTTATTCAGCATCCTTGGGAAAGGATACACCGGTTCATTCAGCACACTGAGCCAGCTGGAATATGAATTAGTATAATAAAAATACATCTTTATTTATAAAAGCACAATGCCCCACAGGCATCGGAGAGTGGCGCAAACAATAACAAATGAAATCCATTTTGAAAAGGGCAGTGCAGGGCTTTTTCGTAAGCCAAATGTATAAACCAGCAGAAGGGAGCTTGGCGAAAACAATCAATTAACCCCACCAACTTGCTAAAAAGCCTCCGCACAGCCTAAGAAAAGGCAAGTATATTTTGGGGGTGGGTGTTTGGAGAGGGGGGTTCCTGTGATTGACTGTATATTTCTTTAGTTGAAGAATGAAGTTAAATTGGAACAGAACAGAACAATAGAGTTGGAAGGGACCTTGGAGGTCCTCTAGTCCATCCCCCTGCTCAGGCAGGAAACCCTATACCGTTCAGACAACCATTTGTCTGAAATGGAATAGGGTTTTCTATCTGAGAAGAGGGTTGGACTAGAAGACCTCCAAAGTCTCTTCTCTTCTCTTCTCTTCTCTTCTCTTCTCTTCTCTTCTCTTCTCTTCTCTTCTCTTCTCTCCTCTCCTCTCCTCTCCTCTCCTCTCCTCTCCTCTCTCCTCTCCTCTCCTCCCCTTTTCCATTCCATTCCATTCCATTCTATTCCAGACAAGTAGTTGTCCAGTCTCTTCTTGAAAACTTCCAGTGATAGAGCATTCACAACTTCTGGTGGAAAACTGTTCCACTGGTTAATTGCCCTCACTGTCAAGAAGTTTCTCCTTAGTTCTAGGTTACTTCTCTCCTTGATTAGTCTCCATCCATTGCATCTTGTCCTGCCTTCTGGTCAGGGGTGAAATGCTCCCGGTTTGGACCGGCTCGGGCGAGTAGGTAGCGACGGCGGCGGGCAGTTCGGAGAACCGGTAGCAAAAATCCTGCCCCCCCCCATGCCCAGCTGAGCCGCGCGATCATCAGAGCCTTTTTTTTTCTTTCAAATGGCTCTGACGAGCCAAACTCTGACAATCCAAGCTGAGTTGCCTGCTAATCAGGCAACTCAGCTTGGATTGCCAGAGCCATTTAAAAGAAAAAAAGTTTTTTCTTTTAAATGGCTCTGAGACTAGCCAAGCTCTGACGATCCAAGCTGAGTTGCCTGCTAATCAGGCAACTCAGCTGGGATCGTCAGAGCCTTTTGAAAGCATTTTTCTACATGGTTTTACATATAAAAAATGGTTTTAAAAGTAAAAAAAAAATTGGCCACGCCCACCCAGTCACATTACACCCCCCCCACCAAGCCACGCCCACAGAACCGGTAGTAACAAATTTTAGATTTCACCCCTGATTCTGGTGCTTTGGAGAATAGGGTGACCCCAGCTTCTTTGTGGTGGCCTCTCAAATACTGGAATACTGCTATCATGTCAATAAAAGGAGCCTGGATAGCTCAACAGACTAAGCATTGTAATTTAACACCAGCTGCCTGCAATTACTGCAAGTTCAATTCTCACCAGGCTCAAGGTCGACCCAGCCTTCCATCCTTTCTAAGGTAGGTAAATTGAGGACCCAGTTTGTGGGGGCAATAAGCTGACTTTGTATAAAAATATACAAAAGTATGAAGGCTATTGCTTAGCGCACTGTAAGCCGCCCTGAGTCTCCGGAGAAGGGCAGCATATAAATCAAATTAAAAAAAAGAAAAAAAGAAAGCCAAGGATGTCCTTGGGGATGCAAATTTCAAACTAAAGCAGAGAATGACTGCTAAGTCCTGAAAGTTCTAAATTTTATCTTTGTGTATTGCGCAAGCTGAAAAGACAGGGCTATGTGTAATAAATGATGGTTAGTACAATGCATGAACAAAGGCAATGCAAAGAGATATAGCAAACTG
>NW_026844101.1:1493414-1549261 GCF_029531705.1 Pantherophis guttatus
ATAATAATTTTAATGAGCAATTTTATGATGTGTGTGTGTCTATATTTTTCTTGACTGTACACCGCCTTGAGTCCTACGGGAGAAAGGCGGTATAGAAATATAATAAATAAATAAAATAAATAACTCAATTCCGGTTCATTTTACCGAGTAACCAGGCAAGATCTTGTCGTGACGCATTGTGCCGGTCGCTACCTGAAGAACTGCATGACGCACAATCAACTCGGGAGGTTCGACTGTCTCAAGTACCCTGGAGTGATGTCAGACTGCATTGTTGTCAACTCAATTTCTCCGACTGGCTGACCCACATGTCCCTTTCAGTTAAGAGTAAGTCATTAGGGGGTTTCAAAGCTGAGCTGTAGGTCTGATATTCAGACATCCTTAAGGACACCTGGATGCAACCCTGGAGTGAAGGTGTTTGGAGCAAGCGTTGCTCCTAACAACCAATCCCTCTCCTTTCCTTGGGGGATGCTGGTGTTTCCAGCGCTGCGTATCCTCAACTCCTGAGTCAGTGAGTGCACAATTGGCGCTTCCTGTTTGGGTAAGTAAAGCGAAGCAGGAACACCGAGGTGTAGATAATAAGGAACTAAAGCAGCTAGCAAAGCTACCCGCAGGTTCAGCCCTTGCCTGTCTGTGTAGTAAATAATTGTGTGTTATTTGGGGAGAGGGCTGGAGCTTTCCAACGCAGACTGTTAGATTAAGCAGTTGGTATCGACAGAAGAGAATATTGGTAGCTCAGGGCTGAACTGGGGGGGAGGGTGTCATTGACGCGATCTGAACTTGAGGGTGTTCTCGCAGACATTTCATTACCCAGCTAAGCAACATCTTCAGCGCTAGAAGGGAGTGAGATTTGGAAGGAGGAGGAGGAGGAGGAGGAAGATTGTGCTGTCCTTGGTGCTCTCTGAGCTTGCTTGATTTCTTGTAGACATTTCAATAACTAACTAACATCAGCAGTGCTAAAAGGAAGTGAGATTTGGAAGGAGGAGGAGGAGGAGGAGGAGGAGGAGGAGGAGGACTGTAGGGTCCTTGATGCGCTCTGAGCTTGGGGGTGTTCCTGTAGACATTTCATTACCCAACTAAGCAACATCATCAGTGCTAGTGCATCTGTACAGTCACTCAAGCTCTCATCATCTCTTGGCTGGATTACTGCAAAGTCCTCTACATGGGGCTGCCCCTGGGGTGCACCCGGAGGCTCCAGCTGGTCCAGAATGCAGCCGCGCGGGTTGTTACGGGAGCTTCCCATTACTCCCGTGCAACACCTCTCCTGCGCGAGCTGCACTGGCTGCCGGTGGCCTCTCGGATCCGCTTCAAGGTGCTGGTACTCACCTATAAATCCCTTCATGGCACGGGCCCGGGGTACTTGCAGGACCACCTCCTACCGGCCTCCCACCGCCCAGTGCGTTCACATGGAGCTGCCCTCCTCTGGGTGCCGTCGGCCAGACAATGTTGGCTGGCGGCCCCCAGGTCGAAGGCGTTCTCTGTGGCCGCACCAACCCTCTGGAATGGGTTACCCACTGGGCTCCGGACGGCCCCTGACCTCTGCAATTTCCGCGCTGACCTGAAGACTTGGCTCTTTCGGCAAATTCCCTGCATGATTTTAAATTGGGGATTTTAAAATGGTTTTGGTTTTAGTATTTTTATTCTGTTTTTATTATGTAAGCCGCCCCGAGTCCTACGGGAGAAGGGCGGCATATAAAATTTGATATATAAAATATCAATGATATAGATACTATATATAACATTTGATAATAAATAAATAAATAAATAGAAGGGAGTGAGATTTGGAAGGAGGAGGAGGAGGAAGAGGAGGAGGACTGTAGGGTCCTTGATGCGCTCTGAGCTTGGGGGTGTTCCTGTAGACGTTTCATTACCCAACTAAGTAACATCAGCAGTGATAGAAGGGTATGAGATTTGCGAGGAGGAGGAAGAGGAGGTGGAGGAGGAGGAAGAGGAAGAGGAGGAAGATTGCGCAGTCCTTGGTGCTCTCTGAACTTGGTGATTTTCTTGCAGACATTTAAATACCCAACTAGATAACATTATCGGTTTTAGAAGTGAGTGGAGTTTGCTCCCTGTTTATATACTTAATTCCCTGTCAACTACTGTATATAAACCAAAAGCAAACCCTTCACCCTTCTGGCAATGATAGTGTTACATAGTTTGGTAATGAAACGTCCGCAAGAAAACCACCAAACGTAGCGAGTATTTAAGCAGTTACCTCAGGTACTGGGTGTACAAGTCAAAATTAACATCCAGGCTAATTCCTTTATGCAAAACCCACAATTACACCTTCCCTCTTGAACCAGAATGTTAATGAGCCAACCTTCTGAAGAAATGAACTATTTCTGTTTTCAATAAAGTTTCTCTTACCACCTCTGTGTGCATTTAAATGTTTGTGTAATTAAATTTCACCGTCACCAATCCTTTGACTGGAGGATCAGTGTTTGCTCATTAATATTGCTGTTATTGTTATTATTATTGTTGTTGTTGTTCTATATCCGTGATGGCGAACCTATGGCATGCGTACCACAGGTGGCATAGGTAGCGATATTGGTGGGCATGCGTGCTCAGTTCCGGCACCAGTGGATTTTTGGGCCTTCTGGGCCCACCGGAAGTAGGGAAACAGGCTGTTTCCTGCCTCTGGAGGGCCTCAGGGGGTAGTGGGGAAGGTCACTTTTTCTCTCTCCCCAGGCTCCAGAGCCTTTCTAGGAGCCTGGGGAGGGCGAAAACAGCCTTCCCCACCCCCACCGGAGGTCCTCGGGAGGCCAGAAACGGCCCGTTTGCCAACTTCCAGTGGGACCAGAAGGCCCGTTTTTTGCTCTCCCCAGCCTCCAGAACAGTGGGACCGGAAGTTAGCAAATGGGCTGTTTCCAGCCTCCGGAGGGCCTCTGGGGTGGGGTGGGGAAGGCGATTTTCACCCTCCCCAAGCTCCTAGAAAGGCTCTGGAGCCTGGGAAGAGAGAAAAACAAGTCTACTGGGCCCACCGGGCCGTTGCATACCAGGAGCGTGGGGGGGGAGCGCATGCATGTGTGGGGGTGGGGCGCATAGAATTATGGGTGTGGGCACGCGTGCGTATGACCCCCCCTCCCCACCCGCTCCTGGCCCGCGAAGGCAAAAAGGTTAGCCATCACTGTTATATATGCTACACAACTTCCAACAACTCTGTATTAATTTTGCTTTAATGACTGGCATCAAATAAAGAAGAAATTATTACCTTGCATTAAAGATAAAAATTCAATTCGGAGATTCAACTCAGAGGGATTCAATTAAATGTTAATCCAATCAGAAGGTTGGACTGAATTAAATCAGATACTTCTGGATACATTTGGATAATTTGGACACATCTGTGCATTGGTCAGAAAACATTTTTCTTAACAGATTTGGAAATCTTACTCACATCAGTTTCATAATTTCATTTGGATTATTGAAATTGGATCAATGCAAATATTAAAGCGGGGATCTTTTTTTTTTTTTTTTTAAAGAAAACAAGTCCAAACCTAACTTAGTTGCACACTTGAATCAAACCAATGATTTGAATTGGATATTGTCGGATGTACACAGAGCTATTGCTTCTTTCTATATCGTGGTTTATAAAATAAATCGTTCAAAGCTAATAGGGGAATACAGCTGTCATAATTAGAAAAGAGAAGAAGGTTGTCTGCAGGTGTGTTTTGCAAAATTTCCACCACCCAGAATTAAATTGCGATGGGAAAACGGTCTCTGAGCTATATCATGGATAATAAATGCACAGATTAGTCTACAGCTGGTCCATTTCATTTCTGTATGTTAGTTACTCAATTTCTCCCATACCATTTAAACTGGAATCTGCAATTAAACACACTCACATGCCACAAAATCTCACCGAAAAATGGGTTTCTCCCCATTATTTGACTAGCATTCACAAGGTGTGGGCATTCACAGTGGGAACAATCAACCCATGGAACAGAAGTTGCCTTCAGAATTTGTGGGAGCTTCATCCTTGGAAGCTTTCAAGAAGAGATTGGACTGCCATCTGTCAGAAATGGTGTAGGGTCTCCTGCTTGGGCAGAGGGTTAGACTAGATGACCTACAAGGTCCCTTCCAACTCTGTTAATCTGAATCAATCTAAGATGATCAAAGGCCTGGAGACTAAAACATACGAAGAATGGTTGCAGGAACTGGGCCTGGCTAGTCTAGGGAAGAGAAGAACCAGGGGAGACATGATAGCATCTTTCAATATTGGAGGGGCTGCCACAGAGAGGAGAGGGTCAAGCTATTTTTCAAAGCACCCGAAGGCCAGACAAGGAATAATGGATGGAAACTGAACAAGAAGAGATTCAGCCTGGAACTAAGGAGAAATTTTCTGAAACTGAGAACAACCCATGGAACAGAAGTTGCCTTCGGAAGTTGTGGGAGCTTCAACACTGGAGATTTTCAAGAAGAAACTGGACTGCCATCTGTGAGAAATGGTGTAGGGTCTCCTGCTTGGGTGGGGGGTTGGACTAGATGACCTACAAGATCCCTTCCAACATTGTTAATCTGTTATTTGCACCGAATGGATTCTTTAACCATGAGGGAAACATCAAACACATACGGTTGTTTGTATGTAGTGTAGATGTTGTTGACCCTTTTTTGATCTGTCCACTGGGAGTCTGATGCAATCCCCTTTCGGGAGAGAGGGCTGAAGGAAAACAAAAACAAAAAATGAGCAAGCACCTGTTTTTCACCCCCATTCAGCTTCCTCCGTCGAGACAGATTCAATTTTCTTTCCGGTTGTCTCCCCTTTGTTCCGGGCAATTCCGGGAGATGGAAGTGAAATTCCAAATTAGCTACCAGAAAACTTCGGAAACAGCTTCTCCGCTTCTTCTGTTGGCTCAAAGGGATCGTTGAGGCTGAACCCTTGATGTAAAATGCTCAGTTGGGGCCAATGATAGTCCTTTTTCTCACAACGGAAAGTTGTCCACTTGGACTGCACAAAACGCTTCGTCAAGGTTAATTCCAGCTGCACCGCTGAGGCCCTAATAGATGTAATAGGTACCATCAATCCTGAAGACCCTTAATAGGTTAAAGTCACCGGGCCTACAAAATTTCCGCATCTAGATCAGGACCTTGGAGAGCAACTGAGGGGGGGGGGAGCTTGATTAGCAATGCCATTCTGCTCCTTTACAGATTACAGACTAAGAGTTGGAAGGGACCTTGTAGGTCATCTAGTCGAGCGGTGGTCCGTGGACCACTGGTGGTCCATGAGAAAATTCTGGTGGTCTGCAGAAAAATTATTTGCATTTTTTTATATTGCACTAAATAAAGGGTCCTCAAACTACGGCCCCTGGGACGGATACGTGCAATGAAAGTTTGTGTTGCTGCAGAGAGTCTCCCCCTTCGGGGCCTTTTTGTGTGGGTTGGAGGGGGGCAGAAATTCTGACTTGGGGTCTGCTTCAGCCTCCTGGTTTGGGGCTTTGGGTGAAGGTTGGAGGGAAGTGCCGCTGGTGGCGAAGAGCCGGAGGGCCTCGTTCCAGTGGGACTGCATCATGGCCTGGAACTGGCTGACCATCTCAGCCTGCTGTGTCAGGGCATTTATTAATCCCATGTTTGGCTCTGGGACTAATTACCCTGGTTTAAAGGAGGAGATGAATCGAGGCTTATTCCAAGTTGCAATATTCTGAAAAGAAACGCGAGGAAGGTTTCTAATAAAACTCATTTATTTGTTATAAAGAAAATAAAACACCTCACTAACTAAGAAAAGTTAATTGTTACATTTTTGAAAATAATTCTTGCCGGCTATGTCAGCCGGACCTTGCTGGAAAGAGAACAAAGGAAAAAGTGTGAGAAGCAAGTGAAGGAATGTGGGTGGATACGGAAACACGTAGCTTACTGATAAGAAGTTGGCAAGCTACGGAGAGTCTGACAGTCCAGAAATAATGAGCTCAGCTGGTAAATAAAATAACGCAGTGACATGCTGAGCCTCCAGGTGCTGATACCTGGCCTTGCACTCCCGCAGGTCTTCCCTCTGCTTGGAAAGCCTATGCTCCTAGTCCTCAGTGAGGTGCTTCTGCTGAGCCTCCTTCTCGGTCAGGTCCAATTTGAATTGAGCTGTTTTGCCAACTCTTTCTCCTGGTGGCTGCTTAGCTCCAACAACTGCTTCCTGTTGGGGCACTAAGGAGCCCGGGCGGGCAGGCGAGGAGTGGTGAGTAGAGGCTAGCAAGGTGCCCCTTGACGTGAGTGACATTGAGTTGGCCATGCCCACCCAGTCACATGCCCACCTTGTCACGCCTAACCAGCCATTCATTAGGCAGATCATATTAGTGGTCCGCGGGATTTAAAATTATGAATGTAGTGGTCCCTGAGGTCCGAAAAGTTGGTGACCCCTGCTTTGTAGCAGCCCTGAACAGAACAGAATAACAGAGTTGGAAGGGACCTTGGAGGTCTTCTAGTCCAACCCCCTGCTCAGGCAGGAAACCCTATACCATTTCAGACAAAAGTTTATCCAGTGTCTTCTTAGAAGCCTCCAGTGATGAAACACCCACTTCTTCTGATGGCAAGCTGTTCCACTGGTTAATTGTTCTCACTGCTTAGGAAACTTCTATGTTCTAGGTTGCTTCTCTCCTTGAGGAGTTTCCATCTGTTGTTTCTTGTCTTGACTTCTGGTGCTTTGGAAAATAGCTTGGCCCCCTGTTCAGAGGACGTTGAAAGGCAAACTGGACAACCACACTGTAGCTTTGTATCTTGTGTGAACCCAACCTGTGATTTCATTTAGAGCCCCGTGTGTTGTGCCAACTTCAAAAACAATTGGATTAATGGATTAAGCCATGGTTCGGCTACTGGTGGAAGAGCTATCATGCGAAAACAGCCCATAATTATATAGAGGTGACATCTCAGCAGGGAGTTACAGCTTTCAGAGGGCATTTGAAAGCAAAACAGGGCAGGTGTGTAGCCCTGCCTCTTCCAAGGTGAGTTGTAGACTTCAAAGCATCTTTTCCCGATTGTGCATTGTTTTGTTTTTATGGTGAAGAAATGGTCATCTTATTAAGGATTTGTCTGCTAAACTTGAATAAGAGAGCACTTTTGAAGGTTGTACAGCCTGAACTTCATCTGAATCCTTCTCCACTCTGTGTAGTTTAGATGTCTTCTCCAAACCCTTAAGATGTGTGGACTTCAACTCTCACAATTCTCAGCAGTAGCATTCCTGGTTGTGGAATTCTTGGAGTTGAAGCAGGGGTGCTATTCAGCAGGTTCTGACAGGTTCTGGAGAACCGGTAGCGGAAATTTTGAGTAGTTCGGAGAACCGGCAAATACCACCTGTGGCTGGCCCCAGTGTGGGGTGGGAATGGAGATTTTGCAATATCCTTCCTCCAGGAGTGGGGAGGGAATGGGGATTTTGCAATATCCTTCCTCCAGGAGTGGGGAGGGAATGGGGATTTTGCAGTATCCTTCCTCCAGGAGTGGGGAGGGAATGGGGATTTTGCAGTATCCTTCCCCCAGGGGTGGGGAGGGAATGGGGATTTTGCAGTATCCTTCCTCCAGGAGTAGGGAGGAAATGGGGATTTTGCAGTATCCTTCCTCCAGGAGTGGGGAGGGAATGGGAATTTTGCAGTATCCTTCCCCTGGAGTGAGGAGGAAATGGGGATTTTGCAGGATCCTTCCCCTGGAGTGGGGAGGGGATGGGGATTTTGCAATATCCTTCCCCTGCCACACCCACCAAGCCACACCCACAGAACTGGTAGTTTAAAAAATTGAATTCTACCACTAAATTGAAGTCCATATTTTGGTGGTCATCCAGGTTGTAGGAAATTACTCCAGGTTCAAAGACGTGATCGCCAACACTTTTTCACTAGTTTCCAGCGCTCTTCCCTGGAAGTGCTAAAATTCATCCTAGAATCTTCTAGCCACAAAATACATTTCGCCCTACATTTATTTTCCTCCTCTTTTGGCTAAGTGGAACCAGTGGCATGCTATAAAATGCTCTCTTGGTGAATGCACCATGCTGGTTTTTTTTTATTTCCTCCCCCCCCACTTTCCAGTCCCAGCCAGGCTGTCACTTAGGAACAGGATCCATTCATCAAGCCTAAAATTACTGCTGTATTTAATCTTCTCAAAGAGAACACAATCGAATTATGATGAGGTGCGAAGAACGATAATCTGCCAGAATTTATTTTTTTTTAAAAAAGAAACAGCAACAAACTCCCCCTTCCAACTTCTTTCTCCAAAACGCCTGCCACCCCTAATAGGCCAATGAAGTCTAATAAGAAAGAGACGCGTAGGACAAGGTGCAAAGCATCTGCATAATAAGAAGATAAAAACTGTCCTCATCTTTTTTTCCCCCCACAGATTGAATGAAATCTAATTACATGCCATATTGATTGTTGTGTATTACTGGAAGAGATGGCTGGGTGGGGGGGGGAGGAAAAATGAGAAAAAGGAGGTGGTGGGGGGAGAGAGAAGCAATTACAGTAAAATTGCAAGCTGACCCTCTGAATTGCTTTCGGCATTAAAAGAACTGTGAGCGTCCCCGGGGAGACGAAACCTTTATTTTTCACCCCCTAACTCTTCCCGTTAAATGATGGTCTATGTGGTTATCTGCGGAAATCTGTAGAGGAAATCTAGTCAATTATGTCTACAGGTTGATGTGAGCTCATTAGAGGAAAGATTAAATTCTGTTGAACTCGGCTGGGCTTGTTTTTTGGATAAATGGGCAACTCGTGCGGCAGGTGTAACTGTGGCTCGATCACACGTCGCTGTGAGTCACTTCTTCTTCATGGCTGTTGAGGAGGTCGACAAGAGGTGCCCATCACACGAGCTGGATGCTATTCTGGAGATTGGCCTGGCTGGACATTTGCCAGGGACTGAAGAGTAGCATTTGGTGACCTCTCTGAAGTTATTTAAAGGAATAGATTTAATTCTTCCTTCACTTTATGAAGACCCAGGCATCCTATATTGATTCTTGAGTCCAAGAAAGCAAAACTATCTACCGCCTTGGCTTATTTGCTGGCGCTGAAAGTTCACGATGCTATTGGGTGACATTATAGATAGTCCTTGACTTATGACTGTAAGTCGTGCTAATCATTAAGCGGGTCATCATGTGACCAATCTGATTTTACTTTTTTGTATGTGTGGTTGTTGTTCAGCAAACATCAGAGTCATTAAGTGAACTCATTGTCCACGATAGATAGATGATAGACAGATAGATATAGATAGATAGATAGATAGATAGATAGATAGATAGATAGATAGATAATAGATGGATAGATGATAGATAGACAGACAGACAGGCAGAGATAGATGATAGATATAGATAGATAGATAGATAGATAGATAGATAGATAGATAGATAGATACCCTGTTTTCCCCAAAATAAGACATCCCCTGATAATAAGCCCAATTGGGCTTTTGAGCACATGGCAATAAGGCCAAGCGCTTATTTCAGGATTCAAAAAAATATAAGACAGGGTCTTATTTTTGGGGAAACACAATAGATAGATAGATAGATAGATAGATAGATAGATAGATAGATAGATAGATAATTATTTTACAAATAACTGAAGGCGGTGAACATATCCAACCCACCTTCTTCTTCCTATTTTCCCCATAAACAACAACTTGGGAGGTGGGTTGGGCTGAGAAACAGAGACTGGCCCAAAAGCACCCAGCCAAGTTTTTGTGATTAAGGCAGAACTAGAACTCGCCCTCTCCTGGTGACTGGCCAAGTGACTCAGCTGGCTTTCATGGCTAAGGTGGGACTAGAATTTACAATCTCCTAGCTTCTAGCCTGGTGCCTTGACCACTAGACCAAACTGGCAATAGGCAGGTTTTTTTTAATTGGAAACTGATAATAAACACCATAATGTGATGTCTTCATGCTGTACAACTTGGCCTAGATGCGTTATAGACTTTCGATATAGACTTTCTCCTAAGGAGCAGACATCTGTTTATAGATCTTTATAGATCTCTCTCTCTATATCTCTGTCTCTTTCTCTCTCTCTCTCTCTCTCTCCCTCCCTCCCTCTCTTCTCTCTCTCTTCTCTCCCTCTCCCTCCCTCTCTCTCCCTCCCTTCTCCCTTCTCTCTCTCTCTTCCCTCTCTTTCTCCTCTCTCCTCTCTTCTCTCTCTCTTCCCTCCTCTCTCTCCTCTCCTCTCTCTCCTCTCTCTCACTCTCTTCTCTCCTCTCCTCTCTCTCCTCTCTTCTCTCTCTTTCTTCTCTCTCTCTCCTATCTCTCTTCCCTCCTCTCTCTCCTCTCTCTCCTCTCTCTCACTCTCTTCTCTCCTCTCTCTCACTCTCTTCTCTTCTCTCTGTTTCTTCTCTCTCTCCTCTCTCTTCCCTCCTCTCTCTCTCCTCTCTCTCACTCTCGTCTCTTCTCTCCTCTCTCTCTTCTCTTCTTCTCTCTCTTCTCTCTCTCTCTCTCCTCTCTCTCTCTTGTTTCTCTCCCTCTCTCCTCCTCCTCCTCCTCTGTCTCCCACTGACTGTCTCCCACTCCCTCCTCCTCCTCCTCTGACTCCCACTGCAGATATTGGAGAAAAGGCAACAAGTGAGCCATTTCCTTACAACATCCTTAGATCCCAGCTACGTCCTCCATGCCCCCCTCCCTCCCCTGGAGGTCCTCCCCAGGTCTCATCCTGATGGAACTGGAAGAAGCTACAGGTTCTATTACCATCCTGCTGTCCAGCCTCAGGTGGAAGGAACGCACACGTTGAAGGAAGATTGTTTGAATAACATAAATAACCCATGTTTAAACAGCCTCGCTCCCAAAGGTTGAAGCTTACTGCGCGAGCCGCTGTAAAATGATCTTGTCATTGCCTTGCGAGTCTCGACAGTGGTCACTCAACTCTCCCCATTTCTATTAAAGGACAAACACAGCGTGTTAACCAATAGAGAGGTTGATGAAGTGCACCAGACGGAGCTGTTGTGCAAAATTCAGGCAGAGTTGAAAAAGAAAAGAAGAGAGAGAGAGAAAAGAGGCAATTTCCATGGCTCCATCAGGACAACATGCTTTTCGCCGACAACATCTCAGAAGCTTTCTGAAAGACGAATATTCATAGAAAGTGAGAGACGAAAAATCAACCGCTGGCAAAAAAAAAGTGGTTTGAGGCACCAATTCAGCCTGGGCAGATAGTGCTAGTCAAGAGATATTCCCTTATTATTATTATTATTTTGGTACTTCTCTCAAACAAAAAAAGCTTAGCTCGAATTTGGTGAAGTCTAGTACAATACTTAATGAGAAGGAAGGACTCCCTCGAGAAGAGCCTAATGCTGGGAACGACTGAGGGCAAAAGAAGAAGGGGACGGCAGAGAAGGAGGTGGCTGGATGGAGTCACTGAAGCAGTCGGCCTGAGCTTAAATGGACTCCAGAGGATGGTAGAGGACAGGAAGGCCTGGAGGAACGTTGCCCAGGGGGTCACGATGGGTCGGACACAACTTCGCAACTAACAACAATAAGTACAATTCAGCATTCTGAACCAGAACATTTTAAGTTCTACAGGCAACATATGTTCCTCAAGGCAGGCCCAGTAGCAATACTGAATAGACTTACTCAACAGTAAATCTACATTGTGTTGAGGGGAAGTTATTTCCAGATCAGTGAGCAGCATGAACTTCTAAAGGAAGATTGAACATTGTTTTATAAAACATAGAATCAAAAGCTTGGAAGTGACCTCAGAGGTCTTCTAGTCCAATCCCCTGCTCAAGGGAAGAGGACTTGTACCACGCTGGTCAAATAATTGTCCAGTCTCTTTGAAAACTTCCAGTGATGTAACATCCACAAGAGACCCTTCCTCTTGATCCCACTAGATCAGTGTTTCTCAACCTTGGAAGCTTGAAGATGGGTGGACTTCAATTCCCAGAATCCCCCAGCCAGCACTGCTGGCTGGGGGATTCTGGGAGTTGAAGTCCACCCATCTTCAAGCTACCAAGGTTGAGAAACACTGCACTAGATGGACTTGTAATATTCCCTGTCTCGCCCACTCTGGTAGGTTGGGTGGAGGACATGATAGCAGTGTTCCAATATTTGAGGGGCTGCCTCCACAAAGAAGAGGGGATCAACCAATTTTCCAAAGTACCAGAAGGCAGGACAAGAAGCAATGGATGGAAATTAATGAAGGAGAGAAGCAACCTGGAATTGAGGAGAAATTTCCTGACAGTGAGAACAATTAATCAGTAGAATCAGAAGTTGTGAGTGCTCCAACACAAGAGGTTTTTAAGAAGAGACTGGACAGCCATTTGCCTGAAATGGTATGGGGTCTCCTGCCTAAGCAGGGGGTTGGACTAGAAGACCTCCAAGGTCCCTCCAGGCCTTTTAATTCTATGTTCTAGAAAGCAATGCTCAACCGTCCTTTAGAGGTTTGGGCTGTCAGGTTGCTCCCTAATCTGGAAATAGCTCCCTTTCAGGACACAGGAGGTTTATTTATTTATTTATTTATTTATTTAATCAAATTTCGATACCGCCCTACTCCCGAAGGACTCAGGGCGGTGAACAGCCAAGATAAAATACAGATAATACAAATATTAAAAATCCCTTAAAATTATTAAATATTTTGGCCGAAACACAAATTAAAACACCCAATTTATAAAATCACGAATTAAAAAATTTAAAAAATAATTTAAAAGAGGGGAGTTAGGCCAGGCCAGCTTGCTGAAATAGAAAAGTTTTGAGAGCACGGCGAAACGTGCGCAGGTCCGGGATCTTCTGTATCTCTGGGGGGAGCTCGTTCCAGATGGTTTGCTGCTATTCTGTTATTCTGATGTAACTGGGAAAAGATGGCCCCAATAACCTGGCCCCAATTTCATGTAGGGTTTTGAAGGTGACAAACCAACACCTTGAATTGGACCGGGAAGCAAATTGTCCAGACAATGCAGCTCCCGCAGGACAATATGCAAAAAATAAATAAAAACCCAACAGAATCTGGTGGAATTTTAGCCATCTCCTTTTATTATATTTTACTTGGTATTCTTCAAAAGAGTTAGGATGACCAATAAAGGGGAATATTTGAAATGAGGGGTCCTTGGGGCTCTCCGAGCTTGGTGGGTTTTCTTGCAGATGTTTCATGACCCAAATTTGGTAACATTATCAGCGCTAGATGATCATCATCTACCACCGATGATTCTGCCTACCCAGCTTCCTCCACCTCCTCCTTCCTCCTCCTCCTCCTCCTCCTGCTCCCCCACCCCACCCCACTCCCTTCTAATACTGATGATGTTGCCTAGTTAGGGCAATGAAACGTCTCCAAGAAAATCACCAAGCTCAGAGAGCACCAAGGACCCCAGAGTTCCCTCCCTCCCTCCCTCCCTCCCTCCCTTCCTTCCTTCCTTCCTTCCTTCCTTCCTTCCTTCCTTCCTTCTATCCATCCTTCCATCGATCCATTGATCCATTCATCCATGGTGCACAGTGGTTAGAATGCAGGCTAACTCTGTTGGCTGCCAGCAGTTCAATCCTGACTGGCTCAAGGTTGACTCAGCCTTCCATCCTTTTGAGGTGGGTAAAATGAGGACCCAGATTGTTGGGGGCAACAGGCTGACTCTGTAAACCGCTTAGAGAAGGCTGTAAAAGCACTGTGAAGCCCATATATAAGTGCTGTTGCTATTGCCCTTCCTTCCTTCCTTCCTTCCTTCCTTCCTTCCTTCCTTCCTTCCTTCCTTCCTTCCTTCCTCCTCCTCACACATCCCACTCCCTTCTAATATTGATGATGTTGCCTAGTTTGGGCAATGAAACGTCTCCAAGAAAACCACCAAGCTCAGAGAGCACTGAGTTAGGATGAGACAGAACAAAATGGAGGCCCCTTCCCAGCTTTCTGCACATCTGAGAATTAGGATTGGGGAGACTGAAGTGTGAAAGTGTAGAAGCATAGAGGCAACGTGCCAAACAGCTCAACTTTTTTCTGCAGGGTCTAAACTAGAGATTTCTATCCAGTCTGCAAATTACTTCTAAACAATATAAATCAAGTCTGTTTCCATTAGAGATCTGCTTACACGGAGGGAAAAAAAGTACTGTAATAAAAATACTTCATTTGTTTATCATAAAACCATACATATTCATATTCATATTCATATTCATATACATATACATATACATATACATATACATATACATATACATATACATATACATATACATATACATATACATATACATATACATATACATATACATATACATATACACACTCACACACTATGTTTTCCCCAAAATAAGACTCGACAGGAAAATAAGCCCTAGCATGATTTTTCAGGATACTTGTAATATAAGCCCTACCCCCAAAATAAGCCCCAGTTAAGATCATTAGCCAGGCAGATATATTTAGTAATATACACTGCTCAAAAAAATAAAGGGAACCCAAGCAGAAGACATCCAAGATCTGAATGAATGAATGAAATAGCCTTATTAAATACTTCGTTCATTACATACAGTAGTTTTGTGTTCCCTTTAGTTGTTTGAGCAGTGTATAAACTACTGTATGTAAAGAACAAAGTATTTAATAAGGCTATTTCATTCATTCAGATCTCGGATGTCTTCTGCTTGTGTTCCCTTTGTTTTTTTGAGCAGTATATTTCCCCCCAAAATAAGACATCATCTGAAAATAAGCCCTAATGCATCTTTTGGAGCAAACATTAATGTAAGACTCGGTCTTATTTTCGGGGGAACACGCTGTGTGTATATATATATATATATATATACACACATATACACACACTGTATTTTTCAGAGTATAAGATGCACCTTTCCCCCCCCCAAAAAAGAGGGGTGAAAATCTGGGTGCATCTTATACTGCGAATGTAGCCCCACCCAGCTTCTCAAACGGAGGTTTCAGAGGCTGAAAAAAGCATCAGAAACAAAGCTTCAGAAAAAAAGCTTTCAAACAGAGCTTCAGAGGCTTTTTTTCTGAAGCTCTGTTTCGGAGGCTTTCAGAGGCAGGAAAAAAAGTTTTTTCTGAAACAGTGTTTCAGAAATTTCCAAGGCAGAAAATAAAGCACAAAAAAAAAAAACAGCCAAGGCACAGAGCTCACAACCAAGGAACCGGTTGCTAAAATTCACCTCTGGGAACAGCTGATTGGGGGTATTCCGGGATGCCGATCTACCTGCCAATCAACTTTTTCTCTTATTTTCCTCCCCAAAAACTAAGGTGCATCTTATACCCCGGTGCATCTTATACTTCAAAAGATACGGTATATAGGAGGCGAAGGGGAAAATAAATTAAGGGGAAGAGAGGGAAAAAAATTGGGCGGGGGATTCTATTTGGTTTATATATCGTTCTTTCAACGGCTGAGGAATCTTTTATAACTTCTCTCTTTCTAACTCCTCATTGAGAGAACTAAGTTAAAAATTAGCGACTTGCCTCAAGGTTCTTCAGTGAATCTGTGTCGAAGTAGGAAGCGGCGTTTAAATCTCCCAACAATAAAAACAATTGCCTGTGGTTAACAAACATAGTTTAGGGGAAACGTATTCTGTCTCATTTTTTTTTCTTCCCTTGCCGTTCCAACCGTGTTCCATGGCTCAGGGTAGTTTGCAGCAATTAAAAGCAAAAAATAAACAGAATAAAGCCAGGGTGTGAAAATGAGAAACGAGCTTTAGCAGGGAATAGACATCTAAACTGAAGATCCCTCAGCTAAAAAAGGGGGGGAGGGGAAATCACAGGCCCAGCAAGAGGAAAGCAAATACAAATAAGTAAGCCCTCGACTTATGACCGTTGCTAAGCGAGACATTGATTAACTGAGTTTTGCCCTGTTTTACAACCTTGCCTGCCACATTTGGGAAGTGGATCACTGCGGTTGTTAAGTTAGTCACACGGTTGTTAAGTGAATCTGGCGTGACCACTGACTGTTCTTGTCAGGAGGTCGCAAAAGGGGGATCATGTAACCCTGGGACACTGCAAAGCGTCGTAAATACGAGTCCCTGAAGCCAAGTGTCTGAATTTTGATTACGTGACCTGGGGATGCTACAATGGTCTTAAACGCGAAAAACGGTCATAACCTATAATTCCCCAAATGTAAGAATTCAACTTCCAGTCTCTACAACAAGAGAATAAAGAGCTGTGGTGGTGCAGTGGTTAGAGTGCAGTACTGCAGGCTGCTTCTGCTGACTGCTGGCTGGCTGGCTGCAATTTGGCAGTTTGAATCTCACCAGGGTCAAGGTTGACTCAGCCTTTCCATCCTTCCAAGGTGGGTAAAACGAGGACCCAGATGGTTGGGGGCAAGAGGCTGACTCTCTAAACCACTTAGAGAGAGCTGTAAAAGCACTGTGAAGCCCGTATATAAGTGCTGTTGCTTTTGCCCTTCCTTCCTTCCTTCCTTCCTTCCTTCCTTCCTTCCTTCCTTCCTTCCTTCCTTCCTCCCTCCCTCCCTCCCTCCCTCCCTCCCTCCCTCCCTCCCTTCCTGGTACCCGTGCCCGGTATGACTCAATGCCAGAGGCGCACAGAACGCTGTTACCATCCCACCAAAGGTGGTCCCTATTTTTCTACTTGCATTTTTAACGTGAATTTTTTACCCATCATTTAGAAACCATCAAACCTACCTTGGAAAACCTATTCAATAAACTGATTTTTGTTTGTCAATTAAAAAGGGATGGAAGCAAGCTGGCAACTGAATGGCGAGACACATCGCACTGTGTGCCCCAGAAATAGGAAAGGGACCAATTCTTCATGGTAATCATTGCCTGTTTGAGATGTTCCTCCATTTTATGCCTGACACAACTGTGACATGAGTAGCTCCGATGCTCCCAATTCTCATTTGAATCGGTGCGCTTTACACAGCCCTACACCAGTTTAATTGTGACTGAGCCTGAAGTAGGATACTTCGTCTTATAAATGCCTCTCAAACTTTTGCGAAGTATCATTGAAGTATGTCCCAAAGGTGCTTTTTCAAGAGACAACTGGGCTTTGTTTTTCTTTGAAGACGTTTCACTTCTCACCCAAGTGCAAATGGGCTGAAAGAGGGGTCAAAGAGGCCATCTATGTCAAAAGTGAACAGCTCTCTCTCAACGGAGGGGGAGGGATATGACATCGTCTGTCTCCAGTCTACAACACAGTCCGTTCAGCAGTTCCAAGAAGGCTCCACACTCATTTGCACCACGCAGGTGACCCTGAGGACACAGATAAACCTCCAAGTGACCTCAATGACCCTCTAAAAGGATGCAAATGACCAGCTGACTGCAAGGAATATAAATCCTTCCCTTCCCCATGATCCAGTCAGAACGGAAGAAGCTTCTTGGATGAGAAGGGAAACGTCTTCAAAGAAAAACAAGAAAGTCCAGTTGCCTCCTGAAAAAAGCACCTTTGGAACAACTATGCTGAGAATCTCCACAGACATCATTGAAGTATGATGTGTCTTAAGCTTTTATATTGAACTGTAAAATCAAACGCTCCTATCAAATAGTGGACATTTAAAAAGAGAGAGAGAGAGAGAGAGTAGGACCAATAGTTTGGGTCAGCTTGATTTAAACCATGCAATAACCGGGATTTAATTTATATACATCAAATTAGTGTTTTTTTTAATTATTATTAAACAACAGTTTTGGTCACCACACTATAAAAAAGATGTTGAGACTCTAGAAAGGGTGCAGAGAAGAGTAACAGGATGATCAGGGGACTGGAAGCTAAGACATATGAAGAAGGGTTGCAGGAACTGGGCATGGCTAGTCTAGTGAAGAGAAGGACCAGGGGAGACAGGATAGCATCTTCCAATATCTCAGGGGCTGCCACAGAGAGGAGGAAGGGGGTCAAGCTATTTTCCAAAGCACCTGAAGGCCAGGCAAGGAATAATGGATGGAAACCGATCAAGGAGAGATTCAACCTGGAAATAAGGAGGAATTTCCTGACAGTGAGATCAATCAATCAATGGAACAGAAGTTGCCTTCAAAAGTTGTCGGAGCTTCATCATTGGAAGCTTTCAAGAAAAGATTGGACGGCCATTTGTCAGAAATGGTGTAGGGACTCCTGCTTAGGCGGGGGGTTGGACTAGATGACCTATAAGGTACCTTCCAACTCTGTTAATCTGTTATCTGTCACCCTCTTCCAGGTAGTGTAAGAGGAGGGGTGACAGAATAAGAAACTGGAAAAGCTTACATTTGCCCTCATGTGAACTAGGAACAGTAATGGTAGCTAATAGGTTAAAGAACTGCTGAAGAACAGCAGAAAGCAGGATAATTTTACTGCTAATATAGCAGTCCAATCTGTTCCTGTTAATCCAGTTTTAGAACTTGAAAAGTGCTTTATGGCATTCATTGGCTCTGGAGACACAACCGAAAGGACACCATTAGTCATTAAAAAAAAAAAGTGGCTTCAGAATTAAATATTTCTTCCTTTTAGTTCCCTGGGCCTCTGTTCAAGTAATTTGGGCTAAGCGTCCACGTGCTTTGGCCCACCATGGAGCCTGGTTTTTGTAGTCATCTCCAACTTTTTAACGATGACCAGCTGTTCTCACACACAGCTCTTCTCATCTTATAGCATCAAGCCACCAGCTAAGACAGTGTGAAGGAGCTGCCACAAAGTAATCCTACTGCATTGCTTCAAACAGATGGGTTCGTCTGTGGTGTTGGCAAAAGAACTGTGAATACCAAGGAGCAGCTGGTGTGGAGTCACTTTGAGGGAAGGGACTTAGGCAAAATTTGTATCCTCCCTCCCCCTCCCCCCTATTGCTTGGCAATGGTTACTCAGTCAAACACATCATTGTCCCAACAAGACAACATCCCATGTTCTACCTTCATTTCATCACCAAGCATCAATGGGATGAGCCTTGATGGTAATGGGACCACACCCCAAACCAAATGAGCCCATCCTTTCCCTTTGTATCTTCCACCACCAAGGGAAGGTGTCCTTATCAATGGCATAAAACAGCCGGTCTCCACAACTCCACATTACAAGATCTCAGTATCTTCCCTTCTCCAAACATGCTCTCAATTCTGCAAATTCAGTTCATGTACACAGAGATGTACACAGTCCATGCAATGAGAAACCAAGGAGTGCACCTTTACATACAAGCCCGTTTTACAGAGAGGAAATGAAGGCTGAGAAGTTACATTAGGTGAGACCACCAAAAGACACGGACCCAGTAATGTGTGAGGAGCTGGCCACAGATTTTTGAATTGTAACTCTAGTCCTCCGGCCAAATTGAATGAAAATCTCCTTGGAACAAACTGAAATGGTAAAATAAACCTGCTGATGTAGATTTGGCTACGTATAGTTTGAGTTTTGTTGGTTATCCAGATTGTTTGCAGGGGCATTTAAAAAATAATTGATAGCAAGTCAGAATTACTGCATTAACCCCAACTTAGCTCCTCTTGTTAAAAGTTTAGTGCCAGCTCAACATGGAATTCCAGAATAAATAATGCCCAGAAGGGACATGGGTCTGAAATTCCCATGTTTTAATCCACTTTTGCTCAACCTTAGTCAATTCAGTGACTGGATAGAAGATATTACAGCCTGTCCAAGCTTTAGAAAACTCCACAATGTGCATATGAACACCGTGTCTCTGACTCACATTTTCATACCTTTAGCAAGCTATTAGGTAGCACTATTCAGCAATCAAATCTCCCCTCCCCCTCCCCCAAATTTGCTCAGCCAACTGCCCCGATGCTCCCCTCCCTTCCTCACCATTGAGTTGGTTGTACACCACTTCCTCCAGATGATCCAACCGTTGCAGGATGGCTTCCCTGTCCAGCACAGCTCCCACTTTGGCATTCCGTCCCCTCATCCGTCGGTCGGCGTTCCGGACGATTTGCACCAGCTCCTGGGAGCGGTCCTGGATCCTGCAGTAGACCGAGAAAAGGATGATGCCCACGAAAACCAAAATGTTCACCGTCAATAAAGTTTTGATTTTCCTGGCAACCGCCATGGAAGCTGCTGGGTCAAGAAGGATGTCAAGGCATGGCAGCTTTGGGAAGCTGCGGCAGCATCCGAGGCAAGCAGTCCCTGCCCGTGGATGGTGGAAGGAAGGGCTGAGGAGGAGGAAGGGGGACAGCTGGGGAATGGGGGTGGGAGAAAGAGGGCAGTAGGAAGTCCTGAGATATTCCCCTTCCCACGACTTCTGGATGCGAGAGAGGAAGGGGGCAGCCCAAGGCGAGTCAACGCATTGCCGGTGACAAGGAGCTGTCCGTTTCAGCACCACGGCGTTCCAAGCAGCCGCCGCTGTACCACCTTCTCCTTCGGCGTCTGTTTCTCAGACCCCCTTCTCAGACCGTGTCTCTCTTGGAGGCTCTAGAAAGGGGAAGGGGCTGAGGACCCCCTTGGCTGACGATGAAGGGGGGTGAGGCACGCCCGGGCGGAGTAGGGAGGGGAGGGGAGGGGAGGGGGGGCACCCAGAAGCAAGGACACAGCGCCGACGCAAGGCCAGCCAGCTTGGGCAGAAGAGGGAGAGGTGGTGAACGGGATGCGCCCACAGCTGGAACGAGTGTCAGGGTTGGGGAGGGGGGAGGGAGGGAGGCGGCGAAGGTGAGGAGGGGATGCGATCCTGCGCGGTGGTTGCCTGCCTGCCTGCCTGCCCGCCTGCCTCCCCTTGCGCGCGTCCTCGCACGCCTGCGTGCGCGGGGGTGATGGGCTCGGTTGCTGGCCCTCTCTTGCCTCGCTCCCCGCGCACAGCGCAGGGGCGAAGTCACGTGGCATATTGGGTGGGGGGGGAGGGGGGGGAGGGGGGGGGGGGGGGCGTCCGGGGTGGGGGAGGGGGCCCCCCGGCGGGGGGGGGGGGGGGGGAGATCTCTCCATCCTGTCTTCCTCCCCCTGCAAGACAAAGAGGGAGATGGAACGGCGCTGCTGGGTTATCTTGCTCAACCCCCGTGTTAACCGGTAGTTTTGGGGGGGGGGTTTCCCCCCGAAATGGTTTTGTCCGTACGAGTTGGGGAGAGGTAGGTATCCCCTTCCTTGCCCGTGCTAGATCGCGATGCCAACAGCTATGCCTGTCCAAACACCAAGCCTCGGAGCATGCAAAGGATTATATTATTTCTCCCTTCGCCGATGCTGTGAACCATCTCTTGGCTCCTTTCTGCAGAAGCTAGCATTTGATGGCTCACATCCCTTTAGGGCTGCCGCTTCTGGGTTGAATTAGGTGGCACAAAACCTTCGGTCAGTTGCTGGATTGGCCCTGGATAGGAAACATCTGTCCTTCTGTCAAATCATCCGTCACTAAAAAAACCACATCCATAGCCCCCTTTTTTAGAATTTATTTTTCTTTCTCCTAAAGCTTTCCAAAATCTGAGATTCTGCTAAGTTTCCTGCAGGCTCCCTCCTATGAATCGATGCTCTGTGGTGTTCAAGATAATATGCTTAATGGGAAGTGGGCAAGGTAAGCGTGCCGTGTGGGAATGCCACAAACCAGGCAGCAGTTGTGGGTTGCTTTGGGTTCAGCTAACCCTCCTGGTCAAGTCAGGAAAGATGGATTGGGAAACCTCTCTTGCAGCTGACATCAGAGAGATGAAATCCTAAACCAGCCCAGAGAAAATGGGGCAGCTCTAGGAACTCTTTCTCTGTTGGTGACATTTAGAATAAGAATAGGAATAGGAATAGGAATGGGAATGGGAATGGGAATGGGAATGGGAATGTAGAATAGAATAGAATAGAATAGAATAGAATAGAATAGAATAGAATAAACAGAGTTGGAAGGGACTTTGGAGGTCTTTTAGTCCAACCCCCTGCTTAGGCAGGAAACCCTACACCACTTCAGACAACTGGTCATCCAATCTCTTCTTAAAAACTTCCAGTGTTGGCGCATTCACAACTTCTGGAGGCAAGTTGTTCCACTGATTAATTGTCCTAACTGTCAGGAAATTCCTCCTTAGTTCTAAGTTGCTTTTCTCCTTGATTAGTTTCCACCCATTGCTTCTTGTCCTGCCCTCAGGTGCTTTGGAGAAGAGCTTGACTCCCTCTTCTTTGGGGCAGCCACCGAGATATTGGAACACTGTTATCCTGTCTCCCTTAGTCTTTCTTTTCATTAAACTAGACATACCCAGTTCCTGCAACCGTTCTTCCTATGTTTTAGCCTCCAGTCCCATTTCCCTCCTATTTTGACTATATAAGATCTGGAATAGGGGAAGAATGGGGTTGGGGGTTGATAAGCCTCCCTTGAGTGGGGCCACCAGAGACTTCTGTACATTTTTTTCTCCATTTTTTTTTAAAGGAACTGAAAGTCATCCAAAGGGCCATTATGAGTTTAACTGGGGAAAATCTGTGATTATGTGCTTCTGGCAAAGTAATTTTTTCAAACTAGGTCAATCATATCATCTATTACAGCCATGGATTAGTACAGAGAGAATAGCTAGATTCAGAGATTCCACTAAGCCATCATGGAATCCTGTGGCTTCCCTGATTTATTCTTTTTTTAAACTCAAAATATCAGACACTTTTAATCATTTTTTTTTGTTTATACCTATCATTTTTGATACCCGCATAACTCTATCAAAAAGTGCTGGACCACTCAACCCAGTATAGCACAACCAAACACAATGAAAAGGATAACACTATCAAAACATCTCAGAAGCAACTGTAGTGTAGGAAATTAGCACCCACCCCGTTCCTAGAGGAATGAAATATTTTGGGAAATATTAAAAAGGCAGAATATTATGTTTCCCTGGATGAGAAATGGAGAAGCATGTTTTAAAGATGAAGCAGCTCCCATCTTCCTGCCCCCACCCTTTGTCAATGGGCCAGAGGCAGAAACTCAATCTTTGTCAATGGACCATCATCTGCAACACAATAGGACCCATCTAGCAACAGAAACTAGCACAATAGGACCCATCTAGTAGCAGAAACTCACCACATGGCACCTGGGAAGATTGCATCACCCAGCAAGACTCAACCAAGCCTGGGACTCAAAAGACAACCTACAAAATGTTCAACAACTTTCCATATCTTGGACGTGTAGGAAGTTAGCACCCACCCCTCTCCTAGAAAAATGAAATATTCTAGGAAATAGTTTAAAAGGCAGAATGTTATACCTCCCTGGATGAGAAAAGGAGAAACATGCTCTTGGAAAGCAGCCCCCACCTTTGTTAATAGCCCCAGAAAGGCAAAAGACATCTTATCTACAACACAAAAGACCTTCAGCTCCAGGGTGATGGGATTAAGACATGGGCCTCAGGACAAGATAGGATTAGCCCTCTACCCATCTCACCACATGGCACCTGGGAAGATGCAAGATCACCCAGCAAGGCTCAACCAAGCTTGGGACTCAGGACAGCCCCTGCATGGCCTCATGGGAATCTGACAACCAATCAGAATGCAAACTCAAATTCAAAGCCCAACAGAGGTCATAAAATCAAGGCACTCTCAGCATCTCTGCCTTTTTTCTGCTCAGGAAGTCAAGCCATGTGATCCTATTCATCGATAAATCTTTCCAAGCAACTTCCATGAATCCAGTGTCTTTTCCCCCCACTTGAAACTGAACCCAGATGGACATTTCTTCCAACACAACCTAAAGACAATTACAACCATGTGGCATCATTGTAGCACACCAAGAAGAAGAAGAAAAATAAGAATCTTCTTCAACATACAGTGTAAGGACTTGTAGAAAGTTAACACCCACCCCGTCTCCTAGAAGAATGAAATATTTTGAGAAATATTAAAAAGGCAGAATATTATATTTTCCTAAAGGGAAAAAGGGACATGGTGGCTCAGTAGCTAAAGATGCTGAGCTTGTCGATCGAAAGGTCGGCAGTTCAGCGGTTCGAATCCCTAGTGCCGCGTAATGGGGTGAGCTCCCGTGACTTGTCCCAGCTTCTGCCAACCTAGCAGTTCAAAAGCAGGTAAAAAATGCAAGTAGAAAAATAGGAACCCACGTTTGGTGGGAAGATAACAGCATTCCGTGCGCCTTTGGCAGTGAGTCATGCCGGCCACATGACCACGGAGACAACTTCGGACAGCACTGGCTCTTCGGCTTTGAAACGGAGATGAGTTTGAAACGCCCCCTAAAGTCAGGAATGATTAGCACATATGTGTGAGGGGAACCTTTACCTTTACCTTTAAAGGGAGAAATATGCTCTTGGAGACAGAAAGCAGCCTCCACCTTTCTTAATAGCTCTCAGCAGATGTCAGCACTTAAGAGAGAACGAGATAGATAGCTCTATTCATAAGCAAATTCCCTGCAGCAAGGTCTGAACAAAGGTAGGATTAGCCCTCAGCCACAATAGGAATTGCCCAACAAGCCTCTTCATTGCATCAGCCCAAACTTCAATCAAACCTAGCTCAGACAAACTCCTAGGATTTGTACATGGCACCATGGGAGTCTGACAACAGCCAGTAGAATACATGTTCTTGCATAGGAACAGGAAGCTCAAGTTCAAAGCCGAAGAGAAGGTATAAATACCCCCCACTCTCAACTCCATGTGGTCAGCTGCCCAGAATCACATGTGCTTGGTGGTTCTGCTTCATCAATAAATGGACCCTCTTTCCAATCAGCCTTCAGCCTCCATTTTGTCTCCAGTGCCTTTCTCCCCACTTGGAACTGAACCAGATGGATATTACTTCCAACAGACTGTAATGGTCACTGCATAGGACCACAGTCAGAAGGCATGATGAAAGCATTTTAATCTCATAATACATGGACAGGCTCGATCATAGTTTCATCTGGGAAACCATGAGCATCTTAAATAAAGCAAAATCCAAAAAATGATGCAGATGTCTTGAAAAACTGGGCATTCAGACAAATCAGCCATCAACAGGCAGGTAGAGATAAACCACATTTACACACCATTCAAAAGAGACACTAGAAAAGCCGAGAAGGAAACAAAAAGACCAGAACAAATCTTTTCCAGCAGCCTACACCCAGATAAGCAGGGATTAACACCAGCCAAACAATCAAGCAGAAAACAATATTCTAATCAAGGTAGTACCAAGGATCAATCCAAACCCCACTAACGCCGCAAGGGAAGATACTGTATGTAAACAGGGAGCCGGCACCACACTCCCTTGCACTGATGATGTTACCCAGTCAGGTAACGAAATGTCGGCAAGCAAATAACCAAGCTTGGAGAGCACTAAGGACTCCACAATTAACATATCGTATGACTCATATTATTGCAATTCGTTTGTTTTTTGTTCAATCACATCCCATTTTTGGAGACTGTTCTGGAATAGTCCCGGCAGTTTTCTTGGCAAGGTTTTTCAGAAGTGGTTTGCCATTGCCTCCTTCCTATGGCTGAGAGAGAGTGACCGGCCCAAGGTCACCCAGCTGGCTTTGTGACTAAGGCGTGGGACTAGAACTCATACTCTGTTCTGCCCCAGCTACGGATCCCAAGGAACGCAGCACACACAAACTCTATACAAAGCTTATTTACTCAAAATAACTTAGTCTTTATCATTCAAAGGCTGTTAATGAACTGTCTTAACAGCCTACCAGAATTCTAAGATAAGGTAATCAGTCTTACTAGAGTTGGCAGAAAGCCCAGAAGCAGTTTTGCAGACAGGAAGAAGAGTGAACTAAAGTTGTTCTCTACAACTTGCTGCAATCGGCATTCCTCCTTAAATAGGCTGAGGGAGTGGCCAATTAGCCCCAAGCCTTACTCTCGAGGAAACCTCCTCCTGAGGAGCTATTCTTGCCTTTTGGCAGCTCTGCACACCCGTGCATTGAGAAGAGGCTCCTCCTCTTCACTTAAAGGAGCTTCTGGAGGTTCTGAAGGCCCTGACTGAGTCCCTGCCTCTGGCACCACATCTTCTCCAGCCTCCTCACTGTCCAACTCGAGTGCCAGCTGCATAGGCTGCTGATGCAGCACCACACCAGCCTCCTCGCTGTCAGAATCAGCTACAATCTGCACAGGCCGCTGACGGGCCACAACACACTCTCCCAGTTTTTAGCTTAATGCCTTAGCTATTACGCTAAGCTGTCTTTCTTTATCTTTAAAAAAACAAAACAAAACCCCAAAACCAAATATAATTCAATGTAATCTGTGAATTTATACAATGAGCTTTGGTGGCCCTTAGCTATTGTGTACCATGTCTGTGCAAAAAAAATGAACACAACACGTACCGATGCAACTTCTGTGGATTCTTTTATCATCCCAAGGCAGTGGTGAAATCTGAACCGGTTTACTATCGGTTCGCTGGCTGCGCATACGCAGTGCGCACCATGCACCAAATGCAAAGTACGCATGCCAAAAGGAGGCATGCGGTAAGTAAAAGAGCTTGCGGGGGGGGTGATCGACTGGGATCGTCAGAGGCTTTTTTTTTTTACTTTTTACTTTACTTTTAAAAGCAAAGTAGGCCGAAGAGGTTGTTTAAAAAATGCTTTTAAAAGCCTCTGACGATCAGGCAACTCAGCTGGGATTGTCAGAGCCTTTTAAAAGCATTTTTTTTACAACCTCTTCGGCTGAAGAGGTTGTAGAAAAAATGCTTTTAAAAGTTTTTTTGAAAAAAAACCTCTGCTGATCGCGCGGCTCAGCTGCGCATGGGAGGGGGCAGAGATATTTGCTACTGGTTCTCTGAACTCCCCGCCGCCATTGCTACTGGATCGAGCAATTCTGGTCCGAACCGGGAGCATTTCACCCCTGCCCCAAGTTAACCGTAATGTTGCAACCAACTGTCACATGAATAAAATTTCAAGAAATACAAAAATGCATTTGATAGAAGAAAACACACCGCATCAACTGTTGGACGTCTTACATTTATTGAATGGTTTAATTTCCTATTTTTTGATATATATATTAGAGCATCACCTACTGGTGATATTTTAGTTAAAAACCTGATACTGTGGCTTCTTTACGGTAAATGTGCTAAGCCCACAGATCGCATAGCAATGAGTTTATGCAGCTAAAAACGAGAGAGATCTTTGCAACCTAAATCAGTTTGGTGATGGGCATGCAAAACTTGAAAACCTATTTTAAAAGAACCCCTGCATTTGGGAAAAGCAGCTCTTCAAAGAGAAAAAATGGCTGACCTCGTCTTTGTTGATGTATCTTATAAAATTCTTGGACATGGTACCAAGTGCCCCGATGACAATGGGTAGTATCACTGTTACATGTTTCATCCATAAGTGCGTAGTTTAGATGGCCAGGTTGCAATATTTCGTGTTTTTTTTTCCAGTTCTGCATTCAGATTTGCTACATTCATATATTAAATGTGAAACAGTTTCAAGTTTGTCGTTGCAAAATCGGCAGTTTGGTTTGTCAGTGGATTTTTGTATCTTCTGGATATTATTATTATTATTATTATTATTATTATTATTATTATTATTATCTCTTATTCATTAAACATGAGACTCAGTCAACTGAACAGTTAAAAATGTGTCACAAATACAATTGAGTGGTGCTAATGGTTGATACTGGTTGCTGCCAGCATCCTAGGTATTAACCAGTTCTTCCTCTTCCTCTTCCTCCTCCTCCTTCTTCTTCTTCTTCTTCTTATTATTATTATGACAGTATACACAGCAAACGAGATGACCATGCTGGATTTCTTATTCCAAATCACTAGTCAAACACTTCCCAAGCGTTTAGGACTGTGTGATGTATCGACGGATTATGCGAGCAGATCCCAGATCTTGTCAGCGCCAATTGTTTTTAAGTGCTTGCCCAGGTCTTTAGGCAAAGCACCCAGAGTGCCGAGTACCACTGGGACCACCTGCACTGGTTTATGCCAGAGTCTCTGCAGTTCGATTCTCAAGTCCTGATATCTGGTGACTTTTTCAAGTTGTTTCTCGTTGATTCTGCTGTCACCAGGTATGGCAATGTCGACAATCCACACTTTTTTCTTTTCCACAATCGTGATATCCGGGGTATTGTGTTCCAAAACTTTGTCAGTCTGTATTCGGAAGTCCCACAGTAGTTTTGCATGCTCATTTTCAACCACTTTTTCAGGATGATGATGATGATGATGATGATGATGATGATGATGATGATGATTAATTGATTGGTTCGATTTATATGCCGCCCTTTTCCGGAGACTCAAGGTGGCTTACAATGCGTTAAGCAATAGCCTTCATACTTTTGTATATACCTGCTTAGTAGGGCTTTTGCCCCCCCCCAAGCAGTGTTCTTTTTTATACAAAGTCAGCTTATTGCCCCCACAATCCAGGTTGTTGTTGTTGTTGTTGTTGTTGTTGTTGTTGTTGTTCTTCTTCTTCTTCTTCTTCTTCTTCTTCTTCTTCTTCTTCTTCTTTTCTTCTTCTTCTTCTTCTTCTTCTTCTTCTTCTTCTTTTTCTTCTTCTCTTCTTCTTCCTTCTTCTTCTTCTTCTTCTTCTTCTTCTTCTTCTTCTTCTTCTTTTCTTCTCCTCCTCCTCCTCCTCCTCCTCATCATCATCATTATTATTATTATTATTATTGTCTCTCTCTCTGATGCATCCAAAGCATTCCCAGGCTCTTTTTTTTTCAATCCTGAGGCTTTAATCCACAACCAATTTGCTCCAGAGAATGACTTTGAGATCAACGAAAAAGATTTGAAATAAGAGCCTTTGCTTTATTGCTCCAACCTAGCTAAAAAGTTCAAGTTGAGATTTGTGTCTTTGAAGTCCTTAAAAGACTGCAGAGATACAGATAAATACTTGAGCGGATAGAAATAACGCCAAACAGGAAACACAACTGAAAAGCATGGCTTATTTCAAACCAGGTTGGACACTCAGTGAATATCCAGGAATCATTTCAAAATATAGTTCTCCATACAAGTTGTTCCTCTCACATTTATGTCACGTTTACTGTAAGAAGTAAATTGTCTTTTGGTTTGATGAGTGGCGGTGGGCTTTTTTCTTTTTTCCTGGCTGAACCAGAAAAGACGTGTTTTTTTTTTTTTTTTTAGTACAATCAATATTTGCTCTCCTTGATTTTCCAAAAGACACTTGGGCGTGGTGTGTGTTTCAAAGTCGAATTAAGGTGAAGTTGGAGCTGTATTGCTGGAGTTTTCTCAGAAAAACAGAGTGGCACCAATAAAGGAGATTATTTGTAGCTCGGGGTTGAAATGAGGGGTCCTTTCTGAGCTTGGTTGTTTTCCTGCAGACGTTTCATGACCCAAATTAGGCAACATCATCCTTTTGGATAATGAAACATCTGCAAGAAAACAGCCAAGCCCAGAAAGCCCCAAGGCCTTCCTCTTCTTCCTCCTCCTCCTTCTCCTCCTCCTCCTCTTCTCCTTCTCCTTCTCCTTCTCCTTCTCCTTCTCCTCCTCCTCCTCCTCCCCTTCCCCTTCTCCTTCTCCTCCTTCTTCTTCCTCTTCCTCTTCTTCTCCTTCTCCTTCTCCTCCTCCTCCTCCCCTTCCCCTTCCCCTTCTCCTTCTCCTCCTCATTCTTCCTCTTCCTCTTCTTCTCCTTCTCCTTCTCCTCCTCCACTTCCTCTTCTCTTCCTCTTCCCCTCCTCCTCCCCTTCTTCTTCTTCTTCTTCTTCTTCTTCTTCTTCTTCTTCTTCTTCTTCTTCTTCTTCTTCTTCTTCCCCCTTCTAGCACTGTTGATGTTGTTCTTCTTCTTCTTCTTCTTCTTCTTCTTCTTCTTCTTCTTCTTCTTCCTCTTCTTCTTCTTCTTCCTCCTCCTCCTCCTCTTCCTCCTCTTCCTCCACTACCACCGCAAACCCCACCCCCTTCTAGCAGTGTTGATGTCACTTTGTTTGGGTAATGAAGCATCTGCAAGAAAACAACCAAGCTCAAGAGAGCACCAAGGGCCCCACAAACATAGAGGTGGACGATAGGACATTTGTCCATCCTTGACTATGAATTGATTGGTCGAACTGCCATTGTCAGTTAGCCGCTGTGGTTCTGCCTGTGCTTGTTGATCCATTCAACCATCGGGTAGAATTATAGTAAATAAGGGCAAGACACAAAGGAATTGGTATGAGAGAACCCCTGCTCTTCACATGGTCAAGAAGGTGTGAAAGAAGGGGGAGAAGCTAAAATTGGGGATAAAAATAGCTTTGATGGAGGAAGAGGAGGAAGGGGAGGGAGGGAGGGGGAGAGGAGGAGGAGGAGAGAATTTAAGGTAAGCTTTGGTGATGGGCAAGGGACGCGGTGGCTCAATGGCTCAGATGCTGAGCTTGTCAATCGAAAGGTCGGCAGTTCAGCGGTTCGAATCCCTAGTGCCGCGTAATGGGGTGAGCTCCCGTGACTCGTCCCAGCTTCTGCCAACCTAGCCGTTCAAAAGCACGTTCAAAAAATGCAAGTAGAAAAAATGGGGACCACCTTTGGTGGGAAGGAAACAGCGTTCCGTGCACTGTGTGCCGGCCAAATGACCACAAAGACGTCTTCAGACAGCGCTGGCTCTTTGGCTTTGAAAAAGAGATGAGCACCGCCCCCTAGAGTCAGGAACGACTAGCACGTATGTGCGAGGGGAACCTTTACCTTTACCTTGGTGGTGGGCATGGTTGGGTCTGATAAGAGAGGGAAGCATCTTCCCTAAAATTTGGGAATGCTGCAAATTATGAAAGACTAAGGCTTCCATGTGAGTCTACAATGCACAACCTCATTTCCTCCCAAGCAGACAATCACACCTGGGGTGAAAGACCCTCCAGCTACACGACTGATGCCAACGGACACTTGAGGCAGCCTGCAGGCCACTGAGTCACACACCCTGATTCAACATTCCAAGCACAAAAGGCAGGGTTATTGCCTCCCAGCCTACACAGACTATTACCTGATATTCTTCTTAAGCAATATCCATCATGAGATTTTGAGGTCTTTGTTTTATTTCAAGCTACCCCAGATGTTGGAGTTCTGGAAAAAGAAAAGACTTTCAAAGTCTTCTTTAACCAACCTTTCTGCAGCTTTGAAGGATACTACCCAGGATAGCAATGGCAATTGCACTTAGACTTATTTCTAGGTTGAATCTCTCCTTGTTCAGTTTCCATCCGTTATTCCTTGTCTGGCCTTCAGGTGCTTTGGAAAGTTGACCCCTTCCTCTCTGTGGCAGCCCCTCAGATATTGGAAGACCCTCAGATATCATGTCTCCCGTGGTCCTTCTCTTCACTAGACTAGCCAGGCCCAGTTCTTGGTCTCCAGTCCCCTCATCGTCTTGGTTGCTCTTCTCTACACTCTTTCTAGAGTCTCAACATCTTTTTTATAATGTGGTGCCAATCCACTCTTCTCTGTGACACCCCTTCTCATTTCTCTGTCTTGTGATTTAATTGATTTGTGATAAATCCATAGTCCTCCCTACCAGTGGTGGGTTTCACATTATGTTACTACCGGTTTGCCCCGCACGCGCACACCCGCTTCATGCGCATGTACGCCCAGTTCGTGTGCATGCATTCCTTCTGCACATGCGCCCAGTCTTCTGTGCATGCACTTGGCCTCAAAATTTGGCCATTACCACCAGATGGATTCATAACTGTCTGACCAACCACACTCAACGTGTAGTCCTCAATGGAACTGCATCTACACGGAGGGAAGTATGCAGTGGGGTACCCCAAGGCTCTGTTTTAGGCCCAGTACACTTCAACATCTTCATCAATGACTTGGATGAGGGGATAGATGGGGAACTCTTCAAATTTGCAGATGACACCAAGCTGGCAGGAATAGCCAACACTCCAGAAGATAGGCTCAAGATACAGAAGGATCTTGACAGACTTGAAGATTGGGCGCTATATAAAAAAATGAAATTTAACAGTGAAAAAAGTAAGGTTCTACATTTAGGGAAGAAAAACAAAATGCACAGGTACCGTATATGTGGTACCTCGCTCAATAGTGGTAACTGTGAGAGGGATCTTGGACAACCATTTAGATGTGTGCCAGCCGTGTGCAGCAGCTGCCAAAAAAGCCAACACAGTTCTAGGCTGCATCAACAGAGGGATAGAGTCAAGATCACGTGAAGGGTTAATACCGCTTTATAATGCCTTGGTAAGGCCACACTTGGAATATTGCATTCAGTTTTGGTCGCCACGATGTAAAAAAGATGTGGAGACTCTAGAAAGAGTGCAGAGAAGAGCGACAAAGAGGATTAGGGGACTGGAGGCTAAAACATATGAAGAACGGTTGCAGGAACTGGGTATGTCTAGTTTAATGAAAAGAAGGAGTAGGGGAGACACGATAGCAGTGTTCCAATATCTCAGGGGCTGCCACAAAGAAGAGGGAGTCAAACTATTCTTCAAAGCACATGAGGGTAGAAGAAGAAGCAACGGGTGGAAACGAATCAAGGAGAGAAGCAATTTAGAACTAAGAAGAAATTTCCTGACAGTTAAAACAATTAATCAGTGAAACAACTTGCCTGCAGATATTGTGGGTGCTCCAACACTGGAAGTTTTTAAGAAGATGTTGGATAACCATTTGTTTGAAGTGCTGTAGAGTTTCCTGCCTGAGCAGGGGGTTGGACTAGAAGACTTCCAAGGTCCCTTCCAACTCTGTTATTCTATTCTATTCTATTCTATTCTATTCTATTCTATTCTATTCTATATTCTATTCTATTCTATTCTATTCTATTCTATTCTATTCCATTCCATTCTATTCTATTCTATTCTATTCTATTCTATTCTATTCTATTCTATTCCATTCACGAGCCTAAATAGGATTGCATAGAGCCAGGGTGGGTAGGCAGGTGGTTCGGGAGAACCAGTCCAAACCGGCTGAATGCCACCTGTGCTCCCCACATGAACCGATTTCAAGGAGAGGTGCAAAACTTTCCGAATGCCAAAAATAAAAGAGACGAGGAAAAGGGCGATTTTAGAATCAAGCCCCTTCCCCTGCTGATTTTCTAAGAGTAGTGATGGACTCTGCTCTAATCTATTGCCCATCTCACCGAGATGAGCCTAGGGTAGAATAAGGCAAAATTGGATTTATGATCACTACAGTTATAGATTTTTGGTCTTAAAACTAGTGAAAATTTTAATACGGGGAGAAAGAAAGAAGCCAAAAGTCACTTCCCAATTGTCTCCTGTAAGTTATTTATGATGCTCCGTTTACAAGCATGAAAAATCTCCAGATAAAAACTTTACAGTGTTTCATTATTTTTGGACAATGTTGTGGTTTTTTTTTTTTTCACAGAATAGCAACTTGATTAGAAGTGAGAACAAACCTTCCATTAGCGGCTAGCAAGGAAAAAATATGAGGAAAAGGAGAAGGGGAGTGTGTGTGTGTGTGTGTCTTTGTGTATATACACACACACACACACATACACCCATTATGGGTTTAACGGGCCTTGAAGAATTTGTAAATGCAAAGTACTTTAGAAATATGAGTCAGGAAAAGCAGGAAACAATGTTTACACCAGACTCCTAAAATTCTACAAGCAACTCTCTTTTGAGTTAATCTTGAGTTTCGGGGACTTTATGGACAGTTCTAAAATGTACATCTTTTTGGAGATGGGGTGGAATTGAAACAAATATGACTTCTGCAATAGAGCAGTAAATGTCTGGAACATTCTACCTGATCCTGTTGTTAGTCTCACTAACCCCCATACCTTTTACCTTAAATTGTCTACCGTGGACCTTTCATGTTTCTTAAGAGGTCCATAAAGGGGGCATGCATAAGCGCACCAGCGTGCCTACCGTCCCTGTCCTACTGTCCCCATTTATATGTACTCATTTTATGTGTTTATGGCTATGTTTGGCTTATTTATTTCCTTTTATTTGTGCCAAATTTTTTTCATGTGTCCATGTCTATGTCTATACTGTTACTTGTTTCCTTATACTTGTTGACAAATAAATAAAAAATAAATAGATAGATAGAAAGATAGATAGAAAGAAAAAAAGATAGATAGAAAGATAGATAGATAGATAGATAGATAGATAGATAGATAGATAGATAGATAAGGTAGGTAGGTAGGAAGATAATAGATAGATAGATAGATAGATAGATAGATAGATAGATAGATATGTAGGTAGGTAGGTAGGTAGATAATAGATAGATAGATAGATAGATAGATAGATAGATAGATAGATAGATAGATTAGATAGGTAGGTAGGTAGGTAGGCAGGTAGATAATAGATAGATAGATAGATAGATAGATAGATAGATAGATAGGTAGGTAGGTAGGTAGGCAGGTAGATAATAGATAGATAGATAGGTAGACAATAGATAGATAGATAGATAGATAGATAGATAGATAGATAGATAGATAGATTAGATAGATAGGTTAGATAGGTAGGTAGGTAGGTAGGTAGGTAGATGATAGATAGATAGATAGATAGATAGATAGATAGATAGATAGATAGATATAGATAGATAGATAGATAGATTAGATAGGTAGGCAGGTAGATGATAGATAGATAGATAGATAGATAGATAGATAGATAGATAGATAGATAGATAGATAGATAGATATAGATAGATAGATTAGATAGGTAGGTAGGTAGGTAGGTAGGCAGGTAGATAATAGATAGGTAGGTAGGTAGGTAGGCAGGTAGATAATAGATAGATAGATAGATAGATAGATAGATAGATAGATAGATAGATAGACAGACGCTGAGAACATTTCTTGAAACTCTAGATCCGTGTTGGGGAACCTATGGCACGCATGCCTGAGGTGGCATGCCAAGCCATCTTTCCGGGCACGCAAGCTGTTGCACAAATGCAGCTGCGCACTCCCCAGATGGTGTCAGTCAGAGTAGACCATGTTAGTCTTGACCAATACATGGTCAATGAGAGTCTCAGTTGCAGAAGGTGCCTGGTTGAGCTGCAAACATTTTCTGAACTTCTAGAGTGTCTTAACTATCTTAGATGGACCAAGGCGCTATAGCAAGGTAGAGGTGGGTTTCAGCAGGTTCTGACCAGTTCTGGAGAACCGGTAGCAGAAATTTTGAGTAGTTCGGAGAACCGGTAAATACCACCTCTGACTGGCCCTGCCCCCACCTATTCTCTGCCTCCCAGCTGATCGGGAGGAAATGGGGATTTTGCAATCTCCTTCCCCTGGAGTGGGGTGGGAATGGAGATTTTACAGTATCCTTCCCCTGCCATGGCCACCAAATCATGCCACGGCCACGAAGCCACGTCCCCAGAACCAATAGTAAAAATTTTTGAAATCCACTACTGTAGCAGGGGTGTGAAACACAAGATCCATAGCCTGGATCCGTCCCGTGATGTGGTTAGAACTGGCCCATGGGGTTGTCCTAGAAAATGTAAGGGGCCAGCCCAGTCTACCAAATGTGGCTCGGCCTGGTCTACCCAATGCAAAGAGGAAACATGCCAGCAGTTTGGGGAGTGGCATCAAGCTGGCCACGCCCACCCTGTTGGCCACGCCCACCCTGTTGGCCACACCCACCTGCCTCCCCCTGAGGTCAACCACAGCCCTGGTGGGACCCTCCATGAAATTGAGTTTGACACCCCTGCTCTATAGCCATTGGGATAAACCCTAGCATAGATCCTATGGTGGCTGAATGGCTACGATGCTGAGCTTGTCGATCAAAAGTTCAGCAGTTCGAATCCCTAGTGCCGCCTAACGGGGTGAGCTCCCGTGACTTGTCCCAGCTTCTGCCAACCTAGCAGTGCGAAAGCACGTAAAAAAAATGCAAGTAGAAAAATAGGAACCACCTTTGGTGGGAAGGGAACAGCGTTCCGTGCGCCTTTGGCATTGAGTCATGCCGGCCACATGACCACGGAGACGTCTCCATTTCGGCTTTGAAACGGAGATGAGCACTGCCCCCTAGAGTCGGGAATGACTAGCACGTATATGCAAGGGGAACCTTTACCTTTATCTTAGATCCTGTGATTTGAATTCAGCCAATCTCATTTGTTCCTTGATGTTTTCCAGCTTGTTCTGAAAAGTTTCCGATTCCCTAGAAAGTGACGACTAATCAATGATTGAAAATATTTGTCAGATGGACTCCAGTTCCCATGTTGCGACACTCCGTTCCTAAACATCTTGACTGGGGGGGGGAGAAGTAGCCCCCAGGCATACCCATTTTTCATCCCTTCCGTTCTGAACAGTATATTGAAATCGTGATGATCATTTTAATTCCAGGGCTGTGAAAATTTATGGCAGCTGTTATAGCTCCTTTTGAATATCCAGGAGTTTTAAATCAAGAACGGGAGAACAACCGCAGCCCATTTTGTGGCATACTTATTAGCCCTCTCCAGCTCGAGATGTTCTGCCCCACAACGCGGAAAGAGAATTGCCAAAGCTTGTTGTGACCATCGCAAGTCGAATAGTCCTGATACTGGCTCAGCCAACTGCGTTCACATCTTCATATACTTATAGCAAAATATTTTATCCTTCGCTTTTTCTTTTTTTTATGTCAGTAAGGAAGCATCAGAAATAACAGTCGATGGCTTTTGCACAAGATGTAGTCTTTATAAGTTCATTTAGTGACCATTCAAAGCAGCGGTGTGTTTCACATTTTGTTACCACCAGTTCGCCTTCCGCGCATATGCCCCCTTCCGTGCATGTGCTTTGCTCACATGCACGCCTTCCATGCATGCTCCCGGCTTCAAAAACATGCCTAAATAGGACAGCATAGAGCCGGGGCAAATGGGCGGGAGTGGGGCCACTTGCAATTTTCATTATCAGTTCTCCCGAACCGGTCTGAACCTATTGTGGTCCGCCAGCAGCCTACAGAGCTGGCAGTGGAGTCGGACAGCGATGAGGCTGAGGAAGAACATGGGCCAGTCCTGGAGGCTGGAGAAGGCCCGGATGAGGGCTCTGCGTCAGAGGCAGAGATGGGACCAGGGCCATCGGGGAGTGATGTGCGGACTTTGGAGCCTCCAGAGGCTGACAGTAGAGAGGCAGAGGAACAGGAGGAGCCTGTTCCTAGTGCACGTATGAGAAGAGCTGCCAGAAGGCAGGAGCAGCTAAAGCAAAGAGGACAACTCGGGAGCAGGGCCAAGAGATGATTGGCCATTCCCATAAAGCTTAAAAGACCAGCAAAAGCTCTTGGCCTCTTTGCCGGAAAACAACGTTGATAGTATTGCTGTATTTATCTCTGGTCGGCGTCTTCTGCTTCTGAACTTTTGCCAAGAGAAGCCTTTGGCAGTTTGCCTAATTATACCAAGGTTGGTGATTAGACTGAAGAATTTGTGTTATGAAGAGTTTGTGTTAATTTAGTTTGGACTACGCTGAGAATGAGTTAATTCTCAGCTGTTCTAATAAAGTCTGTTTGTTTTGGAACTGTTTGCGTCGATTACTACCTACTTGGCCCTGGGTCACAACGGAACCGGTTCGAACCGGCTGAATACCACCTCTGATTCAAAGTTATAACAGCGCTTTAAAAAAAAAGAGACTTATGACCATCTTTCACATTTATGACCATTGCAGCATTGCCATGGTCACATGATCAAAATTCAGATGCTCGGGAAATGATTCGTACTTATGACAGTTGCAGCGTCCTGGAGTTACTTGATTCCCCTTTTGCGACCTTCTGACAAGCAGAATCAAGCAGGGGAAGTCAGATTCACTTAACAGCCGTGTCACTAACTTAACAACCTCAGCGATTCAGTCCCCGCGCATGCGCCCACACCCCCACCCGTGGCAAGAAAGGTCGTAAAATGGGGCAGAGCTCACTTAACAAATGTCTCACTCGACCAGTACATTCAGCAACAGAAATTTTGGGCTCGATTGGGGTCGTAAATTGAGAACAAGCTGTATTGACTTCTTCCTGCAAATATTCTCTTTACTACTAACAGAGAGACTACCAAGCAGATGGGCCGACTCTCTGCATGGAAAAACAACACAAATAAACAAAAACAGATTTAAAAGACCAATAAATTTCGCCAATTCCAGGATCCAAATGTCCCTTGGCTTGGGAGGGGGGGGAAACAAAATTACAGATTGCAGCAGATTTGAATTTTAGATTGCCAAAAGTTCCCCACTGAGGGTTCAAGGTCGGCCAAATTGTAACTTTATTTTGGGTGATTTATGACAACCCTGATTTTTAAGTACCCGATTCTTGGATGGGTTCAAGTGTTTCCTGTTGAAAACAAACGGAGAAAGCCATTTAACTGAGGATTTCGCCTTGAGTAATGGCTTGACACATTTTATCATATTACACAGCTGTATTTTAATGGAAAATATTATTCACTCCGGTTTCCTTGCATGGCACGATCATAACTTCTCTGAATGCGCAGCATCTCAACAAGGCAAGAAAAGGTGGGGGGGAGAGAGAAGGAAAAATGGTTTGCACTTAAAACGTGTTGTCCATTCTTTGGGAGCTGGCGAATAACTCCAATTTTCTGTACTCTTGCACTGTAAGCAACCAAATCTAACGTTAATGGCCCACTTCTCTGAAAAAAGGACGAGCCACCGGAAATCCAAAGCATGGAAATTCAGATGGAATTATAGAGGGCACTGAAATTCACAGCTGGAAAGATGAGCTCGACAGATTGCGATGCGTTGTCAGTTTTAGGAGATAATGTTAGGATTCTAATTACGATTCTTTCTCTCTCGCTTGGAGTAGAACATAGAATATCAGAGTTGGAAGGGACCTTGGAGGTCTTCTAGTCCAACCCCCTGCTTAGGCAGGAAACCCTACACCACTTCAGACAAAGGGTTATCCAACATCTTCTTAAAAAAGTCCAGTGTTGGAGCATTCACAACTTCTGGAGGCAAGTTGTTCCACTGATTAATTGTTCTAACCGTCAGGAAACTTCTCCTTAGTTCTAAGTTGCTTCTCTCCCTGATTAGTTTCCACCCATTGCTTCTTGTCCTGCCCTCAGGTGCTTTGGAGAATAGCTTGACTCCCTCTTCTTTGGGGCAGCCCCTGAGATATTGGAACTCTGCTATCATGTCTCCCCTAGTCCTTCTTTTCAACAGATCTCTCATACAACTTTTTGGCTCTCTCTGCAAAGAAGATTCAAGGCTGGTTGAATCAGCCTCTGTTCTGGATCCCTAGTTAACTTGAGTTCTATTCTGGATTCCTGGTTGAATCAGGCCCCATCTCCTAGTTGAATTAGATCCAATTCTGAGTTCCTTGGGACTTAGGATAGAGTAGAATAGAATAACAGAGTTGGAAGGGACCTTGAAGGTCTTCTAGTCCAACCCCCTACTCAAGCAGAAGACCCTATACCGTCTTAGACAAATGGTTGTCCAGTCCCTTTCTTAGAAGCCTCCATTGTTGGAGCACCCACAGCTTCTGTAGGCAAGTCATCCCACTGGTTAATTGTTCTCACTGTTAGGAAATTTCTCCTTAATTCCAGGTTGCTTCTCTCTTTGGTTAGTTTCCAAGGAAGATAATTCTATCTCAGCATCGACTTCTGTCCTACTATCGCAGCACCATTGAGAGTGTCCTGACATTCGGCATTCTTGCATGGTATGGGAGCAGCTCTGTAGCGGACAAAAAAGCTCTACAGAGAATCATTAAAACTGCCCAGAATATCATCGGGCTCCATCTACCAGCCCTGGACGACATCTTTGAATCTCGCTGTTTGAGAAAGTTACATAACATTTTCAGAGACTCTTCCCATCCTGCTTTGTGGACCGTTGCCTTCTGGCAGAAGATACAGAACCATTAAAACTCAGACCACACGTTTTCTGAATCGGTTTTATCCCAGAGCTATAATTACACTCAACAATGAACTAAAAGGGCCACCATCAGGTGAGCTGTTGGACAGCATTACTTGGTCTGTTGTGTGGATGTTTGGGTGGTTTAGGGGTGGAGAATTGTGGTGGGTGGGAGTGTGTTTGGGGATTGTTATGTGTGTTAGACCTGGTCTTTGGGTGTTAAGTGAATTTCGTTGTATGGGTATCCTGTGTATACACGTACAATGACAATAAAGTTCTTATTATTAACCATCCGTTGCTTGTCTTCCCTTCTGGTGCTTCCTCCATTCTGCAAACCCCACTCCCTTCTAGCACTGATGACGTTACCTAGTTGGGTAATGAAGCATCTGTAAGCCAACAACAAAGCTCAGAAACCACCAAGTACGCCACAGTTCAATCCTGAGTTACAGAGGTTGTCTTTTATTGATTGTTTCAAGCCAAGACAAATGTAGCATCTTCGTACACCAGTACTGTCACATCCACCACTAATATTGTCTAAGGCACTATCTAATTCCAAAACAAATTAGCTTAATTACAGAACTGTACTTAGAAATTGAAGACATGCAACCACATCCGTCCCACCCACAAATGCTTAGCATTATTCTATTCCCTCGCAGATCTCTGCCCTTCTTCTTCTTTAGTTTATATTGGAGCAATGATGGCAATATTTATCATAATAACAGGGTGAATGGTGATGCGTTGCTGGGTGGATGGGTAAGAGTCATTAATTGCTTGATAAATTTATTTGCCAATGGCTGGACATAAATGCTTAATTAAGCCTTTTTATAGATATCAAATGACAGAGAGCTGGTTACCAGCCGCCCAACACGGCAGTGTAACTCGAGACACACGTACAGGAAAAAAAGATTTATGGAATCCCTATATCTCTTGATTAAAGTGGTAGAATCAGACATCCTTTTCTTCTCTGTTGGCTAGAAAAAACTGACAATTATTTACATTTCAATATTAAGCCACAGTTTAGGAGATCTGTAGCAGTTCACGCAAGGGATGTCACCAGTGGTGGGATCCTCCCGGTTTAACAAATGGTTCAGTGATCGCGCGATTTGCTGCGCGCGCCTGCGCAGTTGAAGAAATCTTCACTTCCTGGATTCTTCGGAGGAGTAACACAGCTGATTCACGTGGCAATCTGTTTTACCGCGTGAATCAGCTGAGAAGATAAAGGTAGGAAAATAGCGCGGGTAGGCGGGTGGGCCCATTTGATCATCGGGATGAACCAGTTTGCTGCTAGCTGATTGTCGGAGCTACCGGTTCACCCGAACTGGTCCGAACCGGTAGAATCCCACCAGGGATGGGTTCTACTTACCTTTACTACCGGTTTGCAACGGGATTGCGTGCGCACCGAGCTTCTGTGCATGCACAGAAGCTTCTGCGCATGTGCAGATCGCCTATGATGACATCCGGGGCGGTGGGCGGAGCCTCCCACCGGTTTTACTACCGGTTCGAACTGGGGGCAACCCACCATGGAATCCCACCCCTGGAAGTCACCCTTCCCAAGTGTTGAGGATCTTAGCTCTTCTTAGCATTCCAGCTTTCTGCAAAGGGAGCTGTCGAGGTTGTTCCTGGGATCTGTTGGAGCCCCTCACCCAGCTTAGTAGTCACAGCTCCAAGTGCTTCTACAACCACTGGGACCACTTTGGTATCTACTTTCCACAGCCTCTCCAATTCCTTCTTCAGGCCCTGGTATCTCTCCAATTTCTCATAACTCCTGAAGATGCTGGCATTTGGCACCACTACACATATCACCCCTGCTGTCTTCTGATCTACTATTGTGATGTCTGTCTATATGTGCTGTATATGTTTCTGGTGTGTGTATGCTTCCTTCCTTCCTTCCTTCCTTCCCTCCCTCCCTCCCTCCCTCCCTCCCTCTCTCCCTCACTGACCTTCCTTCCTTCCTTCCTTCCTTCCTTCCTTCCTTCCTTCCTTCCTTCCTTCCTTCCTTCCTTCCTCATTGTCTGTCCTTCCTTCCTTCCTTCCCTCCCTCCCTCTCTCCCTCATTGACTGTCCTTCCTTCCTTCCTTCCTTCCCTTTCCTGCTTCCTCCTTCCCTCATTCTTTCCTCCCTCCCTCCCTCTCTTTGTCTCCCTCCCTCCCTCTTTTCTTGATATACTCATCTATCTATCTATCTATCTATCTATCTATCTATCTATCTATCTATCTATCTATCTATCTATCTTTCTATCTACTATCTATCTATCTATCTATCTATCTATCTATCTATCTATCTATCTACCTACCTACCTGCACTGAATCACCCAAAATGAATCACCTAGCCAGAAGTTCAATCTTGATCAGAAACCTGACATTAAACCAAACAAAGACCCTCAAAATTGCAATCTCAACCTTAGATATCCATGTTTGGGAGCCGATACTGAATTTTTGGCAGAAAGTTCATATTGATATTGGGAAATCAACATTTTTCTTCTTTTGTTCTGGTTTTGGTCCCACACACATCACATAGTTGCAGCTCATGTCCTAATTTGGGGTGGTGGTGGGGTTTGTCCTTCATTTTATTCATTTCTGGGACAATACAGCGGAGAGAAAATATGGAAAGAATTCTCAGCACCATGCCTATTGAACAATACGTGAGTCGCTCGAAGCGTGGGTAACATTTTGAAAAACAAAAACCACCAAGGCTTGGTCCAACCAACTTTGAGACAGAAATGGAAATCGGCTTCCAGAGAGAGAAGATGGCAATCTTTAACTCCCAGTGAAGTTTCTACCAAGAATGCATCCATCAGCTAAATACAAGAACTGCACCAGCAGCGTTTAGCTTGATGTCCCAAGCAGCAGGAAAGTTCAACCACCAGAAATGTATGACTTCAAACCGTTTGGAAGCAAAGGACTGCTGTGCTTTTAATGAATAATTCTGCTACATGCACCTTTCATTTGTCCTCCACTATCCATTAAGGAGCATGTTTGCAACCCTTGCAGAATAGCCCTTAAGTGATTGCCTTGCCTTGGAACACACCATGCAAGGAGAACCATGGCTAGATGGTCAAGTTCATGCAGAAGGTTCCATGTTTCATCACTGCAGCTTCTGAGAGGCCGGCAAAAGCTTAGGCAGGCAGTATTTAAAAAGGGCAAATGAATGAATAGATTCATTCTAACTCAGGGGTCGGCAATCCGTGGCTCTGGAGCCGCATGTGGCTCTTTCATCCCTCTCCAGCAGCTCCATGTCACTGGTCAGCTCCACACTTTCCTTCCTTCCTTCCTTCCTTCCTTCCTTCCTTCCTTCCTTCCTTCCTTCCTTCCTTCCTTCCTTCCTTCCTTCCTTCCTTCCACCCATCCATGGTGCACAGTGGTTAGAATGTAGTATTTCAGGCTAATTGTGCCCACTACCAGGAGTTTGATCCTGACTGACTCATCCTTCCATCCTTCCAAGGTCAGTAAAATGAGGATCCAGATTGTTGGGGGCACGTTGCTGACTCTATAAACTGCTTAGAGAGGGCTGTAAAGCACCGTGAAGCGGTATATAAGTAAGTGCTATTGCTATTGCTATATGGGACAGACCTTAGGAGATGGAGCAAACAGATCTGAGGAATGGCTGAATAAAGATTGCCTAGCCCACAAATGCATAATGGGTGGGACAAGAGGCTGAGGAGGTATCTCCCCTTGGTTGCTCAGACTATAAAAGAGATGGTGGGAGATCTGTACTTTAAGAGCCACAAGATTCTGTTAACGTAGCTTTACAGTAAAGTAGAATTAGCTTAACTGGTTGGGTTTGGTCTACCCAATAAAACTGACATCTCCTCAGTTTGTCTAGCTTCTATTAGAGGAGTGATGGGCACGTTTTGGCAACCTTAAACACTCAAAGAGCCACAAAGGTCCTAACCAGAAGCCCCCCCCCACTTCAATTCTGGAGCAAACTAGAAGTCCAATTCCCCCACCATAGAGTCTCCTCCTAGCGCGGTGTCTGATTCCCCCACCATAGAGTAGTATCCTTTTTCCTCTGCTGACCGGAAGTCCAATTCCCCCACCACAGTCTCCTCCTAGTGCGGTGTCTGGTTCCCCCACCATAGAGTGGTATCCTTTTTCCTCTGCCGACCGGAAGTCCAGTTCTCCCACCATAGAGTGTCCTCCTAGCATGACATCCTTTTTCATCTACCCATCCTAACCGAAAGCCCTATTAATTGTGGAACAGACCACCAACAGGGAGCTGCAGCAGGGGGATGGAAGAGCCACATGCGGCTCCAGAGCCACGGGTTGCTGACCCCTGAGCTAGGGCGACGATGCTTACGATGATGAGTCGGGTTGTTCCATGGATGAAGAAGTTGAGTTCAGGAATATTTCCCCATGAAACGTCGAGATAATTCTTGACTCTTTAAAAACCACAACAAGCCCCTTTAAAGCCTTCACACTGCTGTTTCTATAAACTCCCTGCCTTAAAATAGCAAGCTACAATCGCTCAGATGCCATTTTGGGGGCTGCAGAAAATCTTAAAGCTACAGTTTTAGAATAAACAGTACGGGGAAAAAAAGGAAGAGTCGTTATGAGTAATGGTGATGAAATGGGAACCTGGGAGTTGAGAGGTAAAAGAAACAATCCCTGTTTGTCATGCTCGTCATGAGTTCTGAATTAATTGAGATACATAAACTGAGTAAACCTCTTCTGTGATTTTTCTGGGGTTTTTGGGGGGGTTTGTTTGTTTTTTTGTGAATGGACAAGTGAAAAATAGCTTGACTTAATCCAACTTTACCTGAAGCAAGTCTGCAGGAGCTCATCCATCACTGTTCACCTCACTCAAGGTCTGCGTTGCTCCTCTTCTTTTTCTTGAAGACCAAATGTGTTCCATACTAAGCCCATCATTAAACCTGCAAATATGTATTTCCCCTTTTGTTTTCTGTTCTCCTTAATTGCCCAAGTAGGTTGTAGGGTGTGTTTACTTTTCATTTTGGGGAGGGCTCGCCTCCTTGCAGTATTTCCCCCAGGAATGTACCACAAAGGCAGTCATGCACAAAGATTTATGGCAGTCATTTGTTTACCCAAACAGATTCGTAGACATTTTGAGTTCTCTCTTCTGTCTTTTTGTTTTATTTAGTGTGAAAGCACAAGCTGTTTCCCCGAGTTACACTTATGCATTTTTCATAAATCAGCTGCTACTGATATCCACATTTAAGGAACAGACACGGTGCTGGGTCCCGCACAGAGCCGACTCTGGTGAAAGCGTCCTTGCAAGAAGGAAATTTCATGGGGGATGTTGGATTGATATTGGAGATGCAAAGAAATATAGAGGATTATGAAATATAGAGGTGAAATGCCCATAGAGCAGAATCCTGGTTTGTCGGCATGGCAGGCGGTGGTGGGATTCACATACTCTTACAACTGGTTCAACCCCCATGCGCGTCTTCCATGCATGCGCCCGGCCTTCTGTGCATGCACCTGGCCTTCCTCATATGCTCTTTGCTCATGCACACACCTTCCGTGCATGCGCCCGGCCTTCCGCATATGTGCTTTGCTCGTGTGCACGGCTTCTGCGCACGCACCTGGTCTTCCATGCATGTACACGGCCTTCCTCATATGCGCTTTGCTCGTGCACACACCTTCCATGCATGCGCCTGGCCTTCTGTGCATGCGCCTGGCATTCCGTGTATGCGCTTTGCTCGTGTGCACGGCTTCTGCGCACGCACCTGGCCTTCCGTGCATGCACCCGGCCTTCTGCATATGCGCTTTGCTTGTGTGCATGGCTTCCACGCATGCGCCTGGCCTTCTGTGCATGCACCTGGCCTTCCGCATATGCGCTTTGCTCATGCACACACCTTCTGTGCATGCGCCCGGCCTTCTGTATATGCACTTTGCTTGTGTGGATGGCTTCCGTGCATGCGTCTGGCCTTCCGTGCATGCACCCGGCCTTCTGCATATGCGCTTTGCTTTTTGTGCATGGCTTCCACGCATGCGCCTGGCCTTCTGTGCATGCACCTGGCCTTCCGCATATGCGCTTTGCTCATGCACACACCTTCTGTGCATGCGCCCGGCCTTCTGTATATGCACTTTGCTTGTGTGGATGGCTTCCGTGCATGCGTCTGGCCTTCCGTGCATGCACCCGGCCTTCTGCATATGCGCTTTGCTTGTGTGCATGGCTTCCACACATGCGCCTGGCCTTCTGTGCATGCACCCGGCCTTCCGCATATGCACCTGTTGTGGCCCCGCCCTCCGAGTCTATCTCATCGGAGGGAGAAGGCTCCAAACATGAAGAAGAGGAGTCGGCCAAGCCTCCCTCTCCAGGCCCCTCCCCTCTGGCACTGCCTCAAGTGCCGGCCGAGGAAGAGGAGATTAGCCAGGAGCCAGGTGTCTCGGATGAGAGTGAGGGAGGTGATCTGTCGTTCCTGGATCCACGTCAACGAAGGCGTGATAAACGGTTGCAGCAGTTGAGGAGGCGTGCTAGGGATTATAACTGAGTCACTGGACCACATCCCAGAGACTATATAAGAGAGAGTGGTGGCCATTTAAGACTCTGTGATGGACAAAAACTAACTGGCTAGTCACTTGAACAACGCCTAAATCTGCCGAAGGTTCCTTGTTTTGAACTGGACTATTTGCAATTTGTATGTATTTTCTGTTTATCTGATGAAGTAAAGCCCTTGGCAGTTGATGCTCGTATAGCTGCCAAGTTTTAGATAACAACCTGTGTGCGTGCCAAGTGCTTTCTTAACCCTCGGCTGACTGTGTTTGTGTGTGTGTGGAGACGGGGACAGAACAGCACCTGGGGAGGCCGTTTTCATCCTCCTGGAGGCTCAAGGAAAGCTTCCAGAGCCCAGGGAGGGCAAACATGCATACCCCACCATGGTGCAGAAGGTTGGCCACGCCCACCAAGCAACCGGGCAGAGGATCCCTTGCTAAAATTTTTGAAGCCCACCCCTGCTTAGAAGGGCATCTTTGTAGATGCTTCACACAGCCGGACAGTTCATTCCACTCAGTGGAACCCTTCCTAATGCGCCAAGACAGCGAATTGGAGCAAACGAGGACCTCTGAAAGCCCAGGCAAGAGTTTATTTTAAGCCATTGCTTGCGCAGCCTTCGAAGATAGGCAGTCACCTTGAGGTCTTCTCTTTCCAAACATGAAACAATACAGAAGACCTTTCTCTAGAAGGTGACTCTCCACAGGTGGCTCCACTCTCCACAGGTCTCTTTTTAATACTCTCATCCTCCTTTTAACTCCCAACATTTTGAACTCACGGATGGCGCATCTGTTTTGCCAAGAAATCAACTGGGCCCAAATAAACAATGCCGCAGGAAAAGACGGAGAAACACAAGATGTTCAAACAGATGGAGGATAAACCCTACTCCAGAACAAAGTCCCCCCAATGTGACTTATATTTCTAATCATCTTAAATGTTCACAGGCAAACATCATCAAATAACGATGTTTCTTTCCGGATCCAAAGGCCATAAAGGATCGGGTAGATTTCATTAACCTGATGATACCCGCCCAGCATTACAACTGATTGTGAATAATAATAAAAATGTTATTACGGTCATCGGCCAGCAATAGGCATACAATAAATTAAAAATAATACTGACTTTAATCATGAATAATAACATCCTTGTTATGAAAATAGATAATCTCAAACCGTTAGGGTCACTCCAGGGGTGGGTTCTAAAAATTTTTACTACTGGTTCTGAGGGCATGGCTTATTTTGTGGGTGTGGCTTGGTGGGGGCTAATGTGATTGGGTGGGCAACTTTTTTTTTTTTACTTTTAAAAGCATTTTTTTCTGCAACCTCTTAAGGTTGTAACCTTAAGGGGTTGCAGAAAAAAATGCTTTTAAAAGCCTCTGATGATCAGGCAACTCAGCTGGGATCGCCAGAGGCTTTTAAAGGCTGAAGAGGTTGTAGAAAAAATGCCTTTAAAAGTCTCTGACGATCCCAGCTGAGCCGCGCGATCATCAGCAGCTTTTTTTTTAACTTTTAAAAGCATTTTTTCGGCCGAAGAGGTCATAGAAAAAATGCTTTAAAAAGTTTTTTTAAAAAAGGCTTTGATGAGGTGGGCGGGGTAAGCGAGCGGTGACTGGGCCAGGGACTATTTCGGGGGCGTGGCCAGCCAATGTTATTACCGGTTCTCCGAACTACTACAAATTTTTACTACCGGTTCTTGTGAACCGGTGCAAACCGGGAGCAACCCACCACTGGGTCACTCCCTAATTTACATGAGTGGAGAGACAATAAGTATGTGAGTAAATAATTGTTATAGATACCTCCAAAAAATTGGCACCAGTTGACATCTATAATTCTGTAACCAATTTTTTTCTTGTGGATATTGCAGCGACACAGAATTTTGCCACTGCTCGCCTGGTAGCCGGATTTGAGTCTTGGAGGAGAAAGCCTACATAAAATTCATCTATTCTCCCTGGCAATCTCTCTAGTAAGGGGAGAATATATATAGACCTACACACTCTGTATAACTCACAGTACCAACTGATTGTGAAAATCATCAGATCAAGAGAAGGCAAAAAAATGCAATATCCTTTTTTTTTTTTTTTTTAAAGTACTTCGTTCCCAGCAGCTCAATCATGTTAAAAGGAGCTCAGGCTGATAGGGTGGAGATTTGCAAATCAGATTTTTTTTTTTTTTGTCTTCTCCGTCCTGGGTCTGTGCCAGCGTTTGGCCAAAATATAATTTAGTTTAATTGAGCCATTAAATTAAAATAATCTTTTCAACAAGCCGTAATCAGACTAGTATAATTTCAGTGTCGCCTGTAATTCCCCTTAATAACTTTTCTCTCTGGGCTTCCTTTCAGAAATAATCTTAGGAATCTTCTCCAAATTGGAAGGTGGCCCCCTCTCCTGGAAATACAACCTCCATTTCAATTTCCTTCAAATCATTTGTTCATTAAAGTCCATTAAACCTGCTCTGTCAAATTCCATTTTCCTGGGCCTTCGGAAAGAGTATATAACGCTAAGAAAAGCAGTCAAAAGAAGAACGCATTTGAAGGAGATCAAGACACATATTTAATAAGATAGAAAGCAACTACAACATGGAAAACACCAAGTGTTCAGCTGTCATTCACTGGAAAGATTTAGTACAGCTTTACAAATCCTTAGTAAGGCCATACCTGGAATTCTGCATTCAGGTTTGGTCACCACATTACAGAAAAATAGTAGTGGCCAAAATTGTGGAAACCTTTTGGGGAAAGTGTATTTTCAAAAATTAGCTAATAACACCACTCTCTTTTTTTTTTTTGGAGTACTACCATAAAATTATATATCAATGGAAAAGTAATTTAATCAAGAATGTAATGCAATAACTTTTATGAAGGATTTGCTATTAGAATAGCAGTTACAGTATAAAGAAGAAAAGTGAAACACGTAGAAAAAAATGAGATATACAAAAATGATCACCATAGAAAAAATGAAATATACAAAAATTATCACCATGTCAGTTGTAAGAAGAAATATCCTTCTGGGTTCAGCTCCAAGTGGGGAAAAAGACACTGGAAACATGGAGACTGCTTGGAAAGATGGTTTAATGGTGGACAGGATCACATGGTTTGAGTTCCTGAACAGAAAAGGGCTGAGACACAGTGAGTCCCGGATTTTTTGCCCTCTCTGGATTTGAACTTCCTGGGGCCCAGAAAGAGTATCCTGATTGGTTGTCAGATTCCCAGGGGATGGGGATCTTAGCTAGCCTTGCTGTCTGATGTAATCTTCCCAGGTGCCATGTGGTGAGTTTCTGTTGCTAGTTGGGTCCTATTGTGTTAGTTTCTGTTGCTAGATGGGTCCTATTGTGTTGCAGATGATGGTCCATTGACAAAGATTGAGTTTCTGCCTCTGGCCCATTGACAAAGGGTGGTGGGCAGGAAGATGGGAGCTGCTTCGTCTTTAAAACATGCTTCTCCATTTCTCATCCAGGGAAACATAATATTCTGCCATTTTAATATTTCCCAAAATATTTCATTCTTCTAGGAAAGGGGTGGGTGCTAACTTCCTACACAGTTAATACTTAGTTGGGTAACCTTTAGCATGAATTACGGCCTTACAACGTCTTCCCATGGAGTGAACCAAGTCTTTTAGTTCTGCAGCTGTTACCATGTGTAACCAAGATTGAAGGATGGCTTCTATTAACTGGGTTTTATTGCTTCTGATTAACAAGTTTCTTTAGTTGGAAAATCCATAGATTTTCAATTGGATTAAGGTCTGGGCTATTCCCAGGCCATTCCAGCAGTGGAATAGGATTATCTTGAAACTCCAAAAAAACAACAACGTGGTGTTATTAGCCATCAAACCTCAAAAATACACTTTCCCCCAAAAGGTTTCCACAATTTTGGCCACTACTGTATGTTGAAAATGTGCAGAGAATAGCAACAAGGCCTGGAGGCTAAAACATTAAAAAAATGGTTGCAGGAACATGGTATGGCTAGTTTAGAGAAAAGAAGGACTAGGGGTGACATGATAGCTGTATTCCAATATTTGAGAGGGCTGCCACAAAGAAGAGGGGCTCAACTTATTTTCCAAAGCACCAGAGGTCAGGACAAGAAACAATGGTTGGAAACTAACCAAGGAGAGAATGAAGGAGAAATTTCTAACTGTGAGAACAATGAACCCAGTGGAATAGTTTGCCTCCAGAACTTGTGTGTACTCCATCATTGGAGGTCTTTGAGAAGAGACTGGACAGTCACTTGTCTCAAAGCATGTATAGGGTCTCCTGCTTGAACAGAGGGTTGGACTAGGTCCCTTCCCAAGGGTGAGCTGCTGGAGGTTCGTAGGGGTTCAGGAGAAGCAGTTTGGAAAACCCCCAAATCCCACTCTTGGCTGGCCCCGCCCACCCCTCCCCTCCCCTCCCAGGAGTCCCCACATGGCCCGTTTTGGATGCAGGTAAGTGCAGGGCATGGGCAGAAGTTTGAGAAGGGCGAAAAATGGGCCTATCGAAGGTATGGGCCCGTTTCTGGCCTCTGGAGCCTGGGGAGGCTGTTTTTGCTCTCTCGGAGGTTTGAGGAAAGCCTCCGGAGCCTGGGGAGGGCTAAAACACACACATGCCCACTGTGGTGCAGGAGACCAACTAGGCCATGCCCACCATGGCCACACCCACCCAGCAACCGGGCAGAGAACCCCTTGCTAAAATTTTTGAAGCCCACACCTGTCCCTTCCAGCTCTATTCTGATTGATTGATTGATTGATTGATTGATTGGGAAAGACGAAGCTATCTTTGCTTGAAGCTAGCAGTGCTTTTCCGATGTTGTTTTTATAGAAAACAATCTTTCATTCCGTGTCCTCCTTTTGTCTGTTCCAATTTCTGTATTTATAGGCCTCTTCCCAGTTCTGGCTGCTGTTAGAAGTGTAGCAAAGGGGAATTTCTATTTTAGACTTCAGTATTCTGTGGTCTCACACAGCTAACTGAGCCAAAAGGGGTAAACCGTTTCTTTCATCTCCGTTGATGCTGGCCTTTTGTTACATTAGCACAGCCAAGGAACGTACGATTGCGTCTGAAGATTTAAAATAGTTACAAGGCTGGGGTTTTTTTTTTTTTTTTTTTTGAAACTCTTGGGGACAAAATAAAAGAAGAAATAAAAGTTTTGCTGCTTGAAGTTCTCCCTTCCGCACAGCAGGAGACGGATCAGCCACAATGCAAAAGAGAAAGAGAGAGAGAAGGAGGGAGAAAAAGACAGATCAGGAACATAATTAAATCAGTATGGAATTAAAAGGGATTGTACTATAGATGATGAAAAGACATCAATCTTTTCTCAGTTGGCCTGCCCGTGTTACACTGCTGTGCAAAAATCCAAAGGGGGGGGAAAAAATTGCTATCTTGAAAGAGGATGAAAACATGAAAAAGTTTTCTGAAGCTGAAGCTACGCTCATGAAGAAAAGAGGACATAGTGTCAACTCCGAAACAAACTTTACCATCGACAGATGTGATTTGATTCATCAAGAAAGCCCATCTAATCCAATTTAACAGAATAACAGAATGAGATGGAAGGGACCTGGGAGGTCTTCTACTCCAACCCCCCGCTCAAGTTGGACACTGTCCTCTCTGAAGCGAACCTGGCTTGAAGTCCTCTTTTGCTGCCTCATAGTTGACGCGAACACTGACAGGGAGGGGAAAGTAGATAGACTGGCTAGCAGTCGAAACAAAAAGCTTTCTCGTGGGAACCAAGGTCATCCCAACAGGTGGCAGTTGGAGGAGGAGGAGAGGAGTGACCAAGGAACTCACCAAATGCCCTAATTGGACAATGTGACCTTTGACACTTGGCGGGGGAGAGACAATTGCTCTTTTAATTATGACACACGTGTGGGAAAACTTTCAGAGTTGGTTTTCACTAGCTGTGCCAATATGGTGTACCCAATAAAAAAGTTCTTTGAGGAATCTATTTGCCTCAGAGTTCTAGTTTTGGCTTGTGCCTTACTTGTAACGCTGACAGACACTCTATTCCAGTACATCTCAACCTTTTCTTCACCATGGATTCTGTTTAAATACCATTTTTGACCATGGCCCCCAAGATTAAACTTGAGGGAGACATGATAGCAGCATTCCAATATTTGAGGGGCTGTCACAGAGAGGAAGGGATCAAGCTATTTTCCAAGGCACCCGAAGGCCAAAAAAGGAATAATGGATGGAAACTGAACAAGGAGAGATTCAACCTAGAAATAAGGAGGAATTTTCTGACAGTGAGAACGATCATCTGATGGAACAGAAGTTGCCTTCAGAAGTTGTGGGAGCTTCATCCCTGGAGGCTTTCAAGCAGAGATTAGGCTGCCATCTGTCAGAAATGGTGTAGGGTCTCCTCCTGCTTGGCAGGAGGTTGGACTAGATGACCTACAAGATCCCTTCCAACTCTGTTCATCTAATCTAAAAACTCCAGATTTAAATCATAACATTTCTTCAAGCCTTCGTGGACCACCCTGTGATGACATCACAGCCCCCCCCAGGGGTCCACAGACCTTAGATTGAGAACCACTGCTCTATTCTATAAATCACTCCTATTAAGAGACCCTAATAGAAGCAATTTATAAAAATTGGTTCCTCTCCAAGAGTTGAATTTGGGTCGCTCCGATTTCGGTTTGCTGAATCAATTCAAAAGAAATCCATATTTGGCACAAAAGCACTCAAACCAGATTGAAGATATCTGATCTGATGGTTCAATCCCTCTTTTCCATTTCAATTTGAAAAGCCAGCATGATTCAAACGGAATCTCTAAATCTTTGCACTGAGTCCTCAAATTCTAAACCGTCAGAATCAATGAAACATCAAACTGAATCTCCATATCCATGCTAAGTGCAACTGTTGGCTGTTGTCAAAATGAACAGAAATTTGATGTTTTACCTTACAGAAAGATAGAGTGTTTGATTGATTGATTGATTTATACAACTGCTCATCTTGAAACTTCAGACAAAGTGCAGAGAAGAGCAACTAAGATGATTAAGGGCCTAGAGACTAAAACATAGGAAGAACGGTTGCTAGTCTAGAGAAAAGAAGGATTATGGGATGACATGACAGCAGTGTTTCAGTATTTGAGGGGCTGCCACAAAGAAGAGGGGGTCAACTTATTTTCCGAAGCACCCAAAGTCAGGACAAGAAGCCATGGATGGAAACTAATCAAGGAGAGAAGCAACGTAAAATGAACGAGAAATCATCTATCGGTGAGAACAATGAATCAGAGGGGCAGCTTGTTCCCAGAAGTTGTGGGGGGCTCCATCACTGGAGGCTTTCAAAAAGAGACTGGACTGGAAGGAGGAGAGAGAGAGAGAGGAAGGGAGACGAGAGGAGAGGAGAAAGAAGAAAGGGAAAAGGAGAGGAAGAAAAGGGAGGGGAAAGAGGAGTAGAAGAGAAGGTTAGAAGGGGGGAAGAAGAGAGGAGTGGGGGAAGTAGGAAAGAGAAGGAGAGGAAGAAAAAAGAAAGTAGGAGGAGATAAAAAAGAGACTGGACTGCAATGGAATAGGGCAGTGAGGGCTAACCTTTTTATCGCCGTGTGCCAAAAGTGCGTGCATGTGCTGGCACCCATAACACAATGTGTTCCCCCTGCGCATGCACGCATGACCCCCCCACGCCCCACACACCCCATGCATGCACATGTGACCCCCCCACCCCCGTTTTTGTGTAGCAGGACTCCCTGCAGCCTCCTAGGCCCAAAAACAGGCGCTGGGGGGGTGGGTATGGTGCACCCCTCATGCCCTGTTTTGGGCCTAGCAGACCTCCCTGCAGCCTCCTGAGCCCAAAAATGGGCCATGGGGGGGGTGTGCTGCTCCCCCACACTCCCCCTGCCACCCCACACATGCGCATTGATCCCTGCCCCCTGCGCATGCCAGCGCAACCCCCTGTGCATGCACGCACATCTCCTGCATGTGCCCCGCCTCCCACACATCCCAAAAATAGAGAATTTTGGGCTCAATGGTGATCATAAGTCAAGGACTGCCCATACAGCTAGGTGCCCATAAAAGCCTGGCTAGGTGGCTCAGTGGCTAAGTCTCTGAGCTTGTCGATCAGAAAGGGTTGTGACCCCGGCCCCGGAGGCTGATTTATCTTCGCATGCTGATTCAGAGGATGATATGGAGGAGGAGGAAGCTGTCACGAGCTATGTGCCGGAGGGGCTGTCTTCACCGGTGAGTCAGCAAGAACTGACAGTTGCTGACGTGCCTATGGACCCCAGCCAAATTGAGGAGGAAACAGAGGCTGGTAACGACGAGGGGGAGCCCCTATTGGATGCAGGAGAGAGACATAGGAGATGTCGTCGAGAACAGCTATTGCCATGTCCTAAGAGGTGTAGTCAGGAGACGTAGGGCCACACCCTACACAGTATAAAAGGGGTGAGACTGAGCTGGAAAAACGTGGTGAACAATTTGTTGGTGTTTTGGATGCAGTGGATTTACAACTGTTAGTTTGGAGTTTTTGACAAGAGTCTGCATTCCTGCATTAGCCTGCTGGCTGTCTGCCAAGACCTTTGGAACATTGCCCAGTAATTATTGGACTGATATACGCTTTGGAAGAGAACTATTTATTAAAGGGCCAGCTCCAGTCTCTCTAGCCTGCGTTTGTTACTGCCGGGCTATTTGAGCCTCTGCAAGGCCACTCGTGGGAGGGGACAGAACAGAAAGGTCGGCGGTTCGAATCCCTAATACAGGTCTCTCCTGTGTGAGCAGGGGGTTGGACTAGATGACCTCCAGGGTCCCTTCCAACTCTGTTACTGTTAAAAGGCCGGAGGGAGGTGTACGTGCCTGCACAGTGTAGCTAAACTGGGCGACGGCTTGCGTGCCCGCAGAGAGGACTCTGTGTACCAGCTGTGGCCTGCATCTCATAGGTTCACCATCGTGGGTACAGGGTCTCCTGCCTGAGTGGGGGGTTGGACTAGGTGACCTCTAAGGTCCCTTCCAACTCTGTTATTCTGAGGAAGGGCTGAAAGGCAAACAACAGTTCGGTAGTTGTCTGTAAGTGAATTAAACTGAGCAGAGTGTTAAGAATCCCACAGGCTCCAATTAGCTCACTTACTCCGTGGCTGAATTGTCCTAAACAAGCAGTAATTTGAATAGGAAACACTTTACACAGCAGGAATTTAACAGCCGGAAAAGAGCAGGGAGAAAAAAAAATCGCTTTTCGACGCATTCAAACATCAAGTGCATTTATGGGGAATTAGGCAACATTGCTGTGGAATGGAGAAGCCGTTCTCTCCCGCTGCACGGTCTTTATTTTCTCTTTCTGACACAAATATGTCATCGGGTTGCCCAGTCAGCAGACGAGCCCAATGAGATTAAGACCATCGGGATTGTGAAGCTTCTGCGGGACTCACAATTGGGTTAGTCCTGGAGAGTAAAAGCTATTTTAGATGGGAAGTGAAGTGGCTGATGGTGTTAGTCTCGAAAGACACTTCGCCTCCACCAACTCCTCCTCCTCCTCCTCCTCCTCCTCCTCCTCCTCCTTCTCCTCCTCCTGCCCCTCTTCCCACCTTAGGGCAATGTGCCACAACCTCCCTTACCTTGGGTGTATCCCTCAAACTTCTCCAAGACCTCCTTCTCCTCCTCCTCTTCCTCCTCCTCCTCTTCCCCTCCTTCTCTTCCCCCTCCCTTCCCCCATAGGGCCATGTTCAAAAATATCCATTACCTTGGGTGTATACCTCAAAGTTCTCCAAGACCACCACCATCTCCTCCTCCTCCTCCTCCTCCTCCTCCTCCTCCTCCTCCTCCTCCTCCTCCTCCTCCTCCTCCTTCCTTCCTTCCCCCATAAGGTCATGTTCAACAATCTCCCTTATCTTGAGTGTATACCTCAAAGTCCTCCAAGACCACCACCATCTCCTCCTCCTCCTCCTCCTCCTCCTCCTCCTCCTCTTCCCCTTCTCCTCCTCCTCCTTCATTCCCCCATAAGGTCATGTTCAACAATCTCCCTTATCTTGGGTGTATACCTCAAAGTCAAAGAGCCTTGGTAGTACTAGGGTTTAAGGCACCCTGTTATTAAGCTGCTTAAGACCAGCTGCCTGCAATTACTGCAGGGTTCGAATCTCGCCAAGGCTCAAGGTTGACTCAGCCTTCCATCCTTTCTAAGGTAGGTGAAATGAGGACCCAGTTTGTGGGGGCAATAAGCTGACTTTGTATAAATATACAAAAGGATGAAGGCTATTGCTGAGCACATTGTATGCCGCCCTTCTCCGAAGACTCAGGGCGGCTTACAATGTGC
>NW_026844101.1:1549847-1696688 GCF_029531705.1 Pantherophis guttatus
ACCACCACCATCTCCTCCTCCTCCTCCTCCTCCTCCTCCTCCTCCTCCTCCTCCTCCTCCTCCTCCTCCTTCCTTCCCCCATAAGATCATGTTCAACAACCTCCCTTATCTTGGGTGTATACCTCAAAGTCAAAGAGCCTTGGTAGTACTAGGGTTTAAGGCACCCTGTTATTAAGCTGCTTAAGACCAGCTGCCTGCAATTACTGCAGGGTTCGAATCTCGCCAAGGCTCAAGGTTGACTCAGCCTTCCATCCTTTCTAAGGTAGGTGAAATGAGGACCCAGTTTGTGGGGGCAATAAGCTGACTTTGTATAAATATACAAAAGGATGAAGGCTATTGCTGAGCACATTGTAAGCCGCCCTGAGTCTTCGGAGAAGGGCGGCATATAAATCAAATTAAAAAAAAAAAAAAAAAAAATAAAATGGGACAAATACACTGAACCAATTTTTTCCCCTTCACCACATACATTTGGGGCTCCATCGTGGCCGTAAATTGAGGACTACCTGTATGTTGTTTGCAAACCAACCGTTTTCTATATGAGGGGACATCAGATAATCAAAAGCGGAATTTGGGGTTTTTAAAACCCCAGATCCGTGATGGCGAAGCTATGGCAGGGGTGCCACAGGTGACACGCGGAGCCATTTCTGCCGTCACGCGAGCCGTCACCCTAGATCAGCTCCACTGCGCATGCATCCGCGCCTCCCGCCTGCCAGCTGATTTTCGGGTCTCTGCCGCATGCAGGAGACACGCACGCATGCCCATGCCGCCCTGCCCCTCCCAGGAGTCTCCACGCGGCCCGTTTTGGATACCGATTTGGATGACATGGCTCGCGCAGAGGCTCTGGGAGAGCAAAAAACGGGCCTACTGGAAGTCCGGAAATGGGCCATTTCTGGCCTCTGGAGGGCGGGGGAAGGCAGTTTTTGCCCTCCTGGAGGCTCCAGGGAAGCCTCGGAGCCTGTGGAGGGTGAAAAATGGGTCTACCGGAAGTCTGGAAACGGGCCGTTTCTGCCCTCCGGAGGCTTCACGGAGGCCTGGTAGGCCCAAAATGGGGGTCGCATACAGGAGGGCGGGGCAGCACGGGGGGATTGCGCGTGCATGCGCAGGGGGGCGGGGCGTGCATGGGGGGGCATTGCATTCTGGTGTGGGCACCGCGAGTGTGCTATCGCGCATGTGTGCACACTTTTGGCACCCGAGGGGAAAAAAGGTTTGCCATCACTGCCCAGATTATGTCCTGATTGGACCTGGACACCGGTCCTTCCCTTGGAGCCTTGTTCGAAGTGGCTTTTGATAGAGGAGGAAATCAGATTTTGTAAACTTCAAGAACAGTTTCATTCAGACAACTCCTTTGCCTCTATAAGGCTCCGGGGATTTCAAATGAAAAACGGCTTTATTTACGGTTAAAAGGATCAACTGGTGAATTTGAACTAGAAATGCCCAGGTCAGAAGAATTATGAATGATCAGAGCTCAATCAGAGAGAGCCGTGCATATGAAAAAGAATGCAGGTAGTCCTCGACTTATGACACAACTCAACCCAGAATTGCTGATGCTCAGCGAGACAGTTCTTAAGTGAGTTTTTGCCGTTTTAAGACCTTTCTGGCCAGAGTCGTTCAGTCAACCACTGCAGTGGTTTAAGTTAGTAACAGGGTTGTCAAGTGAATCTGGCTTCCCCATTGACTTTACCTGTCAGAAGGTTGCAGAGAGAGACCCAGACTCCGCAACCGTCATAAATGCATGCCAGTTTCCAAGCACCTGAATTTTGATTATGTGATTACTGGGATGCTGCAACGGTTGTAAATGGAATATGGAATATGGAATAGGATAGGATGGAATGAAATATAGAATATGGAATATGGAATAGGATGGAATGGAATATGGAATATGGAATTGGAATAGGATTGGATAAGATAGGATAGGATAGGATGGAATGGAATGGAATGGAATATGGAATATGGAATATGGAATAGGATGGAATGGAATATGGAATATGGAATATGGAATAGGATAGGATGGAATGGAATGAAATATAGAATATGGAATATGGAATATGGAATATGGAATAGGATAGGATGGAATATGGAATAGGATAGGATAGGATAGGATAGGATAGGATAAGATAGGATAGGATAGGATAGGATGGAATGGAATGAAATATGGAATATGGAATAGGATGGAATGGAATATGGAATATGGAATATGGAATAGGATAGGATGGAATGGAATGGAATGGAATATGGAATATGGAATATGGAATATGGAATATGGAATAGGATAGGATAGGATAGGATGGAATGGAATGAAATATAGAATATGGAATAGGATGGAATGGAATATGGAATATGGAATATGGAATATGGAATAGGATAGGATGGGATGGGATGGGATGAAATATGGAATATGGAATAGGATGGAATGGATATGGACTATGGACTATGGACTATGGACTATGGACTATGGACTATGGAATAGGATAGGATAGGATAGGATAGGATAGGATAGGATGGAATGGAATGAAATATAGAATATGAAATTGGATGGAATATGGAATATGGAATAGGATAGGATGGAATGGAATGGAATGAAATATGGAATATGGAATAGGATGGAATGGAATGGAATACGGAATATGGAATATGGAATATGGAATGGAATTAAATATAGAATATGGAATATGGAATAGGATGAAATGGAATGTGGAATGTGGAATATGGGATGGGATGGAATGGAATGGAATGGAATGGAATAGAATAGAATAGAATAGAATAGAATAGAATAGAATAGAATAGAATAGAATAGAATTCTTTATTGGCCAAGTGGGATTGGACACACAAGCAATTTGTCTCCGGTACTGAAGCTCACAGTATAAACACATACAACAACAAAAACATAGGCATAGGTCATAAATCGTAGTTATTGGTCATAAAGTCACTTTTTTTCAGTGCCATTCTAACTTTGGACTTTGAACTGTCACTTTGAACTGTCGTAACTTTGAACTGTCGCTAAGCGAATGTTGTAAATCGAGAACCACCTGTAAACCGTCTCCGTTGAAAAAGGGTTATCCTCCTGATGTTTGTTAACATGATCGTTTGCCTACACTACAGTGTGGGCGACGAGTAGATTCTCCTGGGCTTGATAGCGAGAGGGATTAAACCCAGGGTCCTAGACTCCGCTTCCTAGTTTCAGTCAATCGGAATAGAGCTGGAAGGGACTTTGGAGGTCCTCTAGTCCAACCCCCTCCTTTAGCAGGAGGCCCATTTCAGACAAGTAATTGTTCACTTCAGTCTCTTCTTAAAAGCCTCCAGTGATGAAGCACCCACAACTCCTGGTGGCAAGCTGTTCCACTGGTTAATTGTCCTCACTGTTAGGAAATTTCTCCTTAGTTCTAAGATGCTTCTCTCCTTGATTAGTTTCCATCCGTTGTTTTTTGTCCTGCCCTCTGGAGCTTTGGAGAATAGATTGAGCCAGGGGTGAAATGTAAAATTTGTTACTACCGGTTCTGTGGGCGTGGCTTGGTGGGGGGTGGGGTAATGTGACTGGGTGGGCGTGGCCAACTTTTTTTTTTTTTTTACTTTTCAAAGCATTTTTTCTAATGCTTTGAAAAGCCTCTGCCGATCAGGCAACGCAACTGGGATCGTCAGAGAGGCTTTTTAAAAAATGCTTTGAAAAGCCACTCTGACGATCAGGCAACTCAGCAGGGTTCATCAGAGACTTTTCAAAGCATTTTTTTTCCATCTCTTCGGCCAAGAGGTTGCAGAAAAAAATGCTTTGAAAAGCCTCTGAGGATCCCAGCTGAGCTGCGGGATCATCAGAGGCTTTTTTTTTTTTTACTTTTAAAAGCATTTTTCCATTGGAAGAAGTTGTAGAAAAAATGCTTTTAAAAGTAAAAAACAAAAAAAGCCTCTGATGATTGTGTGGCTCAGCTGGGCATGGTGGGGGGGGGGCAGGGATTTTTGCTACCGGTTCTCCGAACCACCCGCCGCCATTGCTACCGGATCAGGCGATCCGGTCTGAACCGGGAGCATTTCGGGAGCTGGATTAAGCCCCTCTTCTTTGCGGCAGCCCCTCAAATACTGGACACCCCACTCCAGTCTTTCTTTTCTCTAGACTGGCCAAACCCAAATCCCCCAACGGTTCTTCATATGTCTCCAGGCCATTTAATCGTTTTAGCTGCTTTTCTTTGCACTTTTTCCAACATCTTTTTTGTAACGTGGTGACGAAAAGTGGATGCAGAATTCCAGGTGTGGCCTTAACTAAAGTTTTATAAAGCGCTACTAATACTTCAAATTATTCCTCCATGCTTATGACATGGTGTGTGACGTACAGGCGGCCCTCGACTTACCACCATTCATTGAACAACCTGCTCAAAGTTACCACAGCATGGAAAAAAGGGACTAGCGGCCAGTCCTCACACTCTCCTCCTCCTCCTCCTCCTCCTCCTCCTCCTCCTCTTCCCCTTCTCCTCCTCCTCCTTCATTCCCCCATAAGGTCATGTTCAACAATCTCCCTTATCTTGGGTGTATACCTCAAAGTCCTCCAAGACCACCACCATCTCCTCCTCCTCCTCCTCCTCCTCCTCCTCCTCCTCCTCCTCCTCCTCCTCCTCCTCCTTCCTTCCCCCATAAGATCATGTTCAACAACCTCCCTTATCTTGGGTGTATACCTCAAAGTCCTCCAAGACCTGACTCCAAATTATAGCATCATGCCTAATGGAAGAGGAACATCATGACACAAAATGTTTGAAAATAATTAATTATCACTCCTAAGTTCATTGCAGGTACATGCAAATAAAAAGGAACCCAGCTTAGATTTTGCCTTGAATCTGTCTTCCTTCAACCTATTTTTGGGTGGTTGCAACCCTTAGTCTTTCTCCTTGATCCTTTCAGAACGAAAATATGGATTTCCCCAGAGCTCAACGGTACAGGTAAGTCCTGAATTTACAACAATTCACTTAGTGACCATTGGAAGTTACAACAGCACTGAAAAAAGTGACTTATGACCATTTTTCACATTTACGACCATTGCAGCATCCCAGACATGGTTGGAGTGTCCCAAGGTCATGCAATCCCCTTTTGCAACCTTCTGACAAGCAAAATCAATGGGGGGAAGCCAGATTCACTTAATAATCCTGTTATTAAGAACTGCAGTGATTCACTTAACAACCATGGCAAGAAAGGTTGTAAAATGGGGCAAAACACACTTAACAAAGGTCTCACTTAGTGTGATGATCCGGGACACGGCACAGAGATAACACAGGCAGCTGGCAGTTCAGACCACCCCTTTATTGCTCCAAATTTCCCCAAACGCTCCCACGTTTCTGCAAGTCCCAGAGCAAAGTGATCTCACACACACACACACACCTCAAGCAGCCTCTGGCTGCAAGTAGTCCAGCCCAATGCTGTGAGCACCACGGCTGCAAAGCAAAAAATCCAGAAAGAATGCAAGGAATCCAGAAAAGTTCAAACGTCGGCACTCAACACTCCAGGAATTTAGTGTTTGTTCCTGACAAATGCTCCTCCCCACAGTGTCTCTTTAAGGCTCAGTCCCCAGGTGTGCCTTGTGAAGAGGGGCGGGGTGCTTTCCTCCCGAGTAGTCAGGTCAGTCTGCGCTGTTCTCACCTTCTCTCCACTCTCCATGCTCGAGGATCAGGACAGGGTGATCCTTGCTCATCGCCTGCTTAGCTTCTCCTGGTCATCCTGCCCCCCTTCCTCTCTGCCTACAAGCCATCCCAATCCTGAAAGGCCCTGGCCTGATTGGGTCTGCTCCTCCCCATTTTCCTCCCAAGCCAACGAAGCCACCCCCTCGATCTCCATCTGCTCCAGTTCCCGCTCGTCTTCCTCCACCGATTCAGGCTCTGACGGGAGCATGATACTTTGGGTTGGGCTCAATTGTGGTTGTAATTCAAGGACTACCTATTCCAAAATCATTTGCTCTTGAATTGTGTTCTTCAACACAGTAGAGATTCTATTATGCTGGCTTGACAGGTGGACTGTAAGCATCAGCTTGAAGCAAAAACATATTCTCCTTCTCCCCACCTCCTACGTCTTGATGTTCTCAACTGCTTCCATTTTTCAGGTAGCCCAGGGGTCAGCAACCTTAAACACTCAAAGAGCCACAAAGGTCCTAACCAGAAGCCCCCCAATCAATTCTGGAGCCGACCGGAAATCCTGTTCCCCCCACCATAGAGTCTCCTCTTAGCACGGCATCCTTTTTCCGCTACCTCTCTTAACTGAAAGCCCTAGGCTCCCTTTAAAACCAGGAAGCAGAGTCTTGGTCCCGGCAAAACCTTTTTTATTTACACGGCTGTGAATTCCTTTCATTCACAGGCAGCAAGGCCTGTCCAAACGGTTTTTCAAAGGAATATTTATCAACACAGACCTTATCTCGCTTGGCAAGCTGCCACGTAACTTGTTTCCAAACACAGAGTAAGGCAAAACTTGGCACAGAGTTTCTTAGAGTCATGAACAGAACTTTTCACTCTTGCAATGACCGAATGAATGCATTGTTTCCTGCAAAAGCCCACTCCCCGTTCGCTCCTCTTTTGTTTCCTGTGGGGGAGGGCAATTACCTCCAAGGTGTGGCTTCACTCCCAAGTCAACCCTGCTTTCTGAGTTGTTCCTGTTTTCTGGCAGCTCTGTACATGCGCACACTGGGAACGGGCTCCAGCTGTTTCTCTGCCTCGCTGCTGTCTACCTTCCTCTCTGCCTCCGACGCAGAGCCCTTGTCTGAGCTTTCCCCAGCCCCCAAGACTGACCCATGTTCCACCCCAATCTCCTCACCGTCTGACTCTGCTGCCAGCTCTTCTGGCCACCAGCGGGCCACAACATCCTATCAATTGTGGATCCGACCGGAAACCCCACTCCTTGCCATAGAGTCTCCTCCTGGCGTGCTGTGCTTTTCCCTCCATCTTACCCTGAAGTTCCTCTCAAAATTGTGGCATCAACCGGCAATAGGGAGCTGCAGCAGAGGGATGAAAGAGCCACATGCGGCTCCAGAGCCACAGGTTGCCGACCCCTGAGCTAGCTTCTCCAACATCAGAACCAGAAACGTCTTTCTTCCAAAATTCTTCTCCTCCTCCACCCCTGCGCCATGTTTTGTTTATCGAGAATAGCTCAAGATGAACCAGCCCATGGCATTGATGTATCTTCGTTCATTTATAAAACCCAATACCTCCTTTGTTTAAGATAAGCAGAACACAAACAAGATTGATTTTAGGGAAAAGCGGAAAGATGGCAAGAAGATGGTGGAAACATTTTCCCAGTTATGAACAGTCTGGAGGACGAGTGATTCATGAGCCACGTCTCTTTCCAAATTTCAGATAACAGAATTGATTGGAGGAAGATTTAGAAGATTGGGAGGGACATCAGAAGGACTTCGTCAAAGGCCATCGCCGTTCTGTCATGAGTAGACAAAGGCTTTGGGCCAGATGAATAGATAGATGCCTGTTTAAAACCAACTAGACAATTGACCTTGAAAAATAAGCTTTACACTCTGAAAGTAGTCCCCGGGGAAAAAAAAATCTTGTTAGGATAACCTACCATACGGGAGATCTTGATAATTATCAAGTCAGAGTTTGCTTAATTACAGATACAGATTAAGAATTGGAAGGGAACTTGTAGATCATCTAGTCCAACCCACTGCCCAAGCAGGAGACCCTACACCATTTCTGACAGAGGGCAGTCCAGTCTCTTCTTGAAAGCCTCCAGTGATGAAGCTCCCACAACCTCCGAAGGCAACTTCTGTTCCATTGATTGATTGTTCTCACGGTCAGAAAATTCCTCCTTATTTCCAAGTTGAATCTCTCCTTGTTCAGTTTCCATCCATTATTCCTTGTCTGGCCTTCAGGTGCCTTGGAAAATACCTGGATCCCCTCCTCTCTGTGGCAGCCCCTCAAATATTGGAAAACTGATCTTGTGTCTCCCCTGGTCCTTCTTTTCATTAAACTAGCCATGCGCAGTTCCTGCAACCATTCTTCGTATGTTTTAACCTCCAGTCCCCTCATCATCTTGGTTGCTCTTCTCTGCACTCTTTCTAGGGGTGTCAAACTCGATTTCATTGAGGGCCACATCCGGGTTGTGAATGACATCTGGGGGGGGATTGGGGGCATGACCATCTCGATGTCACTCATCAAGGCTGTGTTTTTGGCTGAGATGGCCTCCTGCAGCCCTCTGCCAGTGAAAACAGAGCTTGGGGAGGCTGCGCACGGCCCGTTTTTGCTGGCAGAGGGCTGCAGGAGGCTGTCATGGTTGAAAATGGAGCCTGAGCAGGCCACGTGTGGTCCTCCCGAGCTCCATTCTCACTGGCAGAGGCACCATGGGCTGGTCCTTCACTGTTTCCAGGGTGGGCCCATGGGTCAGATCTAAGTGCCCCGTGGGCCAGATCTGGCCTCCAGGCCTTGAGTTTGACACCCTTGTTCTAGAGTCTCAACATATACTATTTTTTAATGTGTGATGACTAAAACTGGATGCAGTATTCTAGGTGTGGTCTCACTAAGGCTTTACAGACTGGTATTAGTACCTCCCTTGATCTTGAGTTTTTCCAAGCTCGGTCAGGTGGAGCCCTAACTTGCAGCTCTCTTGATTCCAATTACAATCCTGTTTCTGTTCCCAAGATTTACAGAGCCGCATTGGGACAATTATTATTTCCCAGAGCTATTGTGAGCTTCAAGGAGAGGCTGTGGCGTTGGCCGTTGTAAGCCCTTTGGAGAAAGGGCAAGATTGCACAGGAGTAATTATCTCACAAAGATCCTTCTCTCAATTAAGCACAACTGCCGGTGGCTGCCAGATGTGAACTGATAGATGTTGGCAGTAACCTTCTGCAGGTATTAAAAAAAAAACACCACCTTTGATGCTTCACCAGCTCGGCTTCACCAGCTGTTTATCACTTCATTAGGCCAGACTCATCACCTCTCTCTAAACATCGTTTGGAACAAAATGAGCAGTAAATTGTTAATAAATGTCCTGGCTCAGGCAGCATTCTGCATCGATACTTCTTGTAGGGGTAACAGGAATCAACCAAGGAGGAGCTTTGGGTGTTTTTGACTGTGACTGTTGGCTAAAATAATGGCTTGTAACTCTGCCCTTGAACCAAAATTGCCATTAGGAGGACTCTAAAGGACACATTTCTTCCAACCCCAGGACTGTTCCTCCTCCCCCTATTCTTCTTCTTCTTCTTCTTCTTCTTCTTCTTCTTCTTCTTCTTCTTCTTCTTCTTCTTCTTCTTCTTCTTCTTCCTTCTTCCTTCTTCCTTCTTCCTTCTTCCTTCTTCTTCCTCCTCCTCCTCTTCCTCTTCCTCTTCCTCTTCCTCACCACTACCACCAATAAGACAATGTTCAACAATCTCCCTTACCTTGAGTGTATACCTCAAAGTTCTCCAAGACCTCCTTCTCCTTCTCCTCCTTCTCCTTCTCCGTCTCCTTCTCCACCTCCTCTTCCTCCTCCTCTTCTTCTTTTCTTCCTCCTCTTCTTCACCTCCTCCTTCTCTTGTTGTTCTTCCTCCTCCTCCTCCTCCTCCACCATCACCCATAGGGCAATGTTCAACAATCTCCCTTATCTTGAATTCATACCTCAAAGTTCTCAAAGACCGCCTCCTTCTCCTTCTCCCTCTCCTTCTCCTCTTCCTTCTCCTTCTCTTTAACCACTTTGGGTGTTGAGGGAGAGATACAAAGTTCTGGTTCTTCCCGTTCTGGAAGCCTCAACCATTGTTATTTGACGCTGCTGATGTAGTGTGTCTTTGATGTTGCCTCTCCATCTTCTTCTGGGTCTTCCCTGTGTTCTTTAACTGTCTCTTCTTTTTCTACTGTAGAAGCCTTGTACAATATGGAATCCCAAGAATCTCACCCAGGATTTGCCATCCTAAAGTTCATAACTGACCCAAACTGCAAAACAGAGAAGGACCCAGAGGCCAGACAATGAATAATGGATGGAAACTAATCAAGGAGAGAAGCAACTTAGAACTAAGGAGGAATTTCCTGATGGAACAATTAATCAGCGGAACAACTTGCCTCCAGAAGTTGTGAATGCTCCAAACGCTGGAAGTTTTAAAGAAGATGTTGGATGAACCATTTGTCTGAAGTGGTGTAGGGTTTCCTGCCTAAGCAGAGGGTTGGACTAGAAGACCTCCAAGGTCCCTTCCAACTATTCTATTCTATTCTATTCTATTCTATTCTATTCTATTCTATTCTATTCTATTCTATTCATTCTATTCTATTCTATTCTATTCTATTCTATTCTATTCCATTCCATTCCATTCCATTCCATTCATTCCATTCATTCATTCTATTCTATTCTATTCTATCTATTCTATTCTATTCTATTCTATTCTATTCTATTCTATTCCATTCCATTCTTCCATTCCATTCTAATATTCATTCTATTCTATTCTATTCTATTCTTCTATTCTATTCTATTCTATTCTATTCTATTCTATTCTATTCTATTCACCACTGTCCTTGAAAAGTCCTTTCCTGGCTCAGCATGTCAGTATTGAGTTTAAGAAGATTGGTTTGCAGTTTGCAGCAACCATATCCAAAGCTTCTTTAATCTAACCTCTCGCTCACTTTGAAAACATCCTGCTGATTGCAGAGAAACCAGGCGTTGTAACCGCTGGAGTAGAAATTCTTCCTTGCATTTAATCTCTGCCTTGTGATGAAACGCTTTGTGACATGCCGGGACAGGAGCTATCCCAAGGAAAGCATTTTCTGTCTCCAAGGATGAGTCCATTCTTTGAGTCATTTAGGCCACCTCCATCAGGGGATGGAGCTGGGCTTTTCTCGGAAGGGCAAGCGTGGTGGGCCTTCACGGAGGACGGCAACAATGCACCAAGGTTTAGGTGCCAGAGGCATCAAGAGATTGCAGATTGCAGTTTAACAGTGTTGGAAGGGACCTTGTAGGTCATTTAGTCCAACCTCCCACCCAAACGGGAGACCCTACGCCATTTCTGACTGATGGCAGTCCAGTCTCTTTTTGAAAGCTCCCAGTGATGAAGCTCCCACAACTTCCGAAGGCAACTTCTGTTCCATTGGTTGATTGTTCTCACTGCCAGAAAATGTCACCTTATTTCTAGGTTGAATCTCTCCTTGATCAGTTTCCACCCATTATTTCTTGTCTGTCCTTCAGGTGCTTTGGAGAATAACTTGACCCCCTCCTCTCTGTGGCAGCCCCTCAAATATTGGAAGACTGTTATCCTGTCTCCCCTGGTCCTTCTCTTCACTAGACTAGCCAGACCCAGTTCCTGCAATCGTTCATCATATATTTTAGCCTCCAGAACTTTAATCATCTGAGATAGATAGAGTTGGAAGGGAGCTTGTAGATCATCCAGTCCAACCTCCTACCCAAGCAGGAGACCCTACACCATTTTTGACAGATGGCCGTCCAGTCTCTTCTTGAAAGCCTCCAGTGTTGAAGCTCCCACAACTTCCGAAAGCAACTTCTGTTCCATCGGTTGATTGTTCTCACTGCCAGAAAATTTCTCCTTATTTCTAGGTAATTTCCTTCCTTCTTTTTATCACCCTCCGTGCCTATTTTCCTCCCTGCTTCCAGTTATATTGATGCCGCTCCATTCCTTGTATGACAGTAATAATGATTAGACTCAAAGGCTAACAGAAGCAGAAGATTGAGAAAAAAAAGAACGAGGAAGGATGTATTTGATCATCCCCGGGGAAGAAGGAAAAATGTGATAAAAACTGCAGCGCAATGGCGTAGCATCCAAAGGGGATAATATTGCTGGTGAGATTTTCGAGAGAGATTGCAACATGGGAAAAACTGCAGCAGCTCCTCTATCCTCCCGGCGCTTGTCCTCGGAGAATTAAGTGAGGATTTGTGACTCGCAAGTGACAGATCGATAGTTATTTGTGAAAAGCCGGCGCTAAAATGGGACAAGGGGAGATTAGCCAGATGATCACCTGGGTGTCCATCACTCTGGGTTTTGTGCTCTTAGTCAGGAGAAGTTTATCTTCCATCCTTTAACTTGAGTCGAGGCTCAGCGAAGATCTGCTGAGGGGCTCTTCTTCAACAAGACAGAGGGGGTGGGAGGGAGGGAGAGAGAGAATCAGAAAAAATAAGGTGCAGGTGGCATCCTTGGAACAGGCCAAGTAGTCCTGTTTCCAGTGGCGGCTTTCAGAAATGCTTACCACTGGTTCACCCCCCACGCACACGCTCGCTTCGCATGCATGCGTGCCTTCCATGCGTGCGCCCGGCCTTCCATGCAGGATCTTTACTCATGTGCGTGCCTTCCATGCATGTGCACGGCCTCGTAAACATGGCTAAATAGAATGCCTTTACGCCGGGATGGGTGGCCCACCCACAGTCACCGCTACCAGTTTGCCTGAACTGGTCCGAACTGGCTGAATACCACCTCTGTGTACGTCTAGTCCAGGGGTCGGCAACCTTAAATACTCAAAGAGCCACAAAGTTCCTAACCAGAAGCTCCCCGTTCAATTCTGGAGCCGACCAGAAGTCCAGTTCCCGCACCATAGAGTCTCCTCCTAGCACGGCATCCTTTTTCCTCTACCTGTCCTAACCAAAAGCCCTATAAATTGTGGAGCCAATCAGTGACAGGGAGCCGCAGCAGAGGGATGAAAGAGCCACATCCGGCTCCAGAGCCGCAGGTTGCCAACCTCTTGTCGAGCCTAGACATGGCCAAGTTTAAGAAACAAACATAAGCCTCTGGTCTCCACTTCAAAGGTCAAGAATAGACAGAGATCAACCTTCTCAGCCCCCAACCATGTTCTTGGCTTCAAGATTGACTTCACATCCTGTTCAATTTGCAGCGTTCCTCAGGGACGCAAACTGATTGTCTAATGCAGCACTAAGCCCTAAACCATAGTTTATCAGTTACAGGGCTTGATCAGCCTAAAACTAGACCGAAATTAAAAATGAATGAACCGCATTAGGGCTGATTGTGATTGATGAGCCCAACTTGCCCATAGTCAACACATTTGTCTTGAAGCTGCAACCTTCAGTTGACTTCCGGAAAAGCTATGTCAGACTTGACTGATTTGCTTGAGGGACAGCAAATATTCCGGCCAATATTTGATGGCCTTTGCATGACAATCAGTCATCATAAACCCAATTCCATTCATTAGAACGTGAAGAAGACTCCATGGCAAATTTCCATATTATCATTAACCTGGGAGAAGAGAAGAGAATAGGAGCTGGAAGGGACCTTGGAGGTCTTCTCGTCCAGCACCCTGCTCAAGCAGGAAACCCTCTACCATTTTGGACAAGCGACTGTCTAGTTTCTTCTTTAAAACCTCCAGTGATGGAGCACCCACGATTTCTGGAGGCCAGCTGTTCCCCTGGTTAATTGTCCTCACTGTTAGGAAGTTTCTCCTTAATTCCAGGTTGCTTCTGTCCTTGATTAATTTCCATCCATTGTTTCTTGTCCTGGGTTAACCCCCTCTTCTTTGTGGCAGCCCCTCAAATACTGGAATGCTGCTATCATGTCACCCCTAATTCTTCTTTTCTTTAGACTAGACAAACCCAAAATCCCGCAGCTGATTAAAAGTTCCAGGTCAGGCTACAACATTTTCCTGGAAAATAAGATTCTTCAGTTCTGTCTTAAACTCAACATGGATCCTAAGTCCTTGGGTATCACCATCCTGACTAATCCTCAACTTAGAACAGTTTATGCTCTGACATAGGCTTCCTGAGTCATCAAAACACACGAGTAGTCCCAAAAACCTCTTTTATTTCAATAGCTGTGAATTCTGTTCATTCACAGATGAGTCCCAAATAGTTGCAAAGAGTCCTCTGGGATAAGGCTGATAATCACCCACCTTTATCTTCCTTGTCATGCTGCCAAAGACCTAATTGGCAAAGCCACACGGAGTCCAGAATCAAACAGAGCTTCAGACTTTAAGCTCAACCGAATGAACAAATGTTGCTTCCTGCAAAGGCCCATGTGCCTTTGCTCCTCTTTTAAGTCATATGGGAGGGGCCAATCATCTCCAAGCCTTACTCCTGAGTCGTCCCTTTTGTTTTAGCTGTTCTTGCCTTCTGGCAGTTCTGTGCATGCGCACACTGGGCACAGGCTCACACTGTTCTTCTGCCTCACTGATGTCAGATTCCGGAGGCTCCGGAGGCAGCACATAACTACCAGATGGCCCTGGCCCATTCTCTGCCTCTGACGCAGAGCCCTTGTCCGAGCCTTCCCCACACTCCAGGACTGGCCCATGGTCCTCTCCAGCCTCCTCGCTGTCTGACTCTACTGCCAGTTCCGCAGGCTGCTGGCAGATCACAACAGTTTATTTAGTAACCGTTCAAAGTTACAACAGCCCTGAAAAAAGCAATTTGCAAGTGGTTTTCACATGAACAACTGTTGCAGGATTCTCAATCAAAATTCCGGTGTTTGGCGAGTGACGAATGCAGTGACCTGGGGTCATGTGATCCCCGTTGACTTTGCTTGTCAGAAGGTTGCAAAAGGGGATCACGAGCCCGGGACACTGCAACCATCATAAATATGAGTCAGTTGCCAAGCGTCTGAATTTTGATCACCGGACCATGGAGATGTTCCTACGGTCATGTGAAAAAGTTCAGTATCATCGTAACTTTGACCGGTCACTAAATAAACTGTTGTAAGTGGAAGACTAGCTGTATTCTCCAAAGCACCTGAGAGCAGGACAAGAAGCTATGTTTCAGGGTTCCAACGGATGCCCTAATTAAATCATGAGCCTCGAGCCAAGCTTCAAAAGAAATCCAGTTATTTATTAGGAGCTTCATGTCGGCACATTCCAGGTGAAGCCAACTCTTACCCTACGTAATTTATGCCTCAATCATGACCCTGTTTCCCCCCTCCCTCCAGGGTGTGTCATCAATCACATTCACCAACAAAGCAATTTTGTGGGTTGTAGAGATCACTCCCCTCCGGCCGCTGTGGGTAACCTTGGGAGACAGCCTTGAGAGAGATATGTCTGGAATGTGCTCCTGTTTTTGGCTGCCATGCTGCTTCATCGGTTTCCCATCCCCCTTGCCTATGGCAAATCAAGAGCAGGCCAGGGATGCTTTGTGAGTTGACACTATGGATGGAAGCTCATCAGAAGGAGACCCAACCTGGAACTAAGCAGAAGTTTTCTAACAGTGAGAACAATCAACCAACGGAACGGCTTTCCACCAGAAGTTGTGGGTGCTCCATCGCTAGAGATTTTCAAGAAAAGACTGGACAACCCTTTATCCGAGATGGTATGAGGTCTCCTGCCTTGGGCGGGGGGTTGGACTAGAAGACCTCTGAGGTCCTTTCCAGCTCTATGAGCTTTATATTATTTCCAACTCAATGGCCGTGGTGTCCCCCCAAGTCTGGGAACTGCAGAATGGTTTTATCTCTTCTTGGCACGTGCTATCAGGAGAGAGAGAGAGAGAGAGAGAGAGAACAAAATCCTGTTTATGAATTCTATTAATATGGAGGCTTGCAATTATCCTTACAATTTTATTGCCCTAATTATTGATCTTTCCTTGGAGCAGAAGGTAAGAGAAAACATAATTAAGCTGCCGAGAGCTTAACACTGCTTCTTATAAACATGACCAGAGGAAACCAAAGAGGTTATAGCCAACTAACCTATTACTCAAGAGTCTCAGAGAAAACCTGGTTTGACTTTCCCACCCAGAAGGAATGGAAGATGCTCTATTTCGTAGCAATCCCTATAGCTGAGTGTCTTCTCCAACCTTGCCAAGTCTCTGGATTTTGATCACGTGACCATGGAGATGCAGCAGTGGTCGTTAAGTGTGAAAAGTCACTTTTCCCCAGTGCCATTCTAAACCTTGAACCATCACTAAACAAACCGTTGTAAGCAGTGGTGGATTTCAAACATTTCTACTACCAGTTCTGTGAGTGTGGCTTGGTGGGCGTGGCATAGCTTGGTGTGCGTGGCTTGGTGGGCATGGCAGGGGAAGGATACTGCAAAATCCCCATTTCCTCCCAATCAGCTGGAACTTGGGAGGCAGAGAATAGATGGGGGCGGGGCCAGTCAGCATTTTTACTACCGTTTCTCCGAACTACTCAAAATTTCCGCTACCGGTTCTCCAGAACTGGTCAGAACCTGCTGAAACCCACCTCTGGTTGTAAGTTACAATGCCTTGGTAAGATCATACTTGGAATACTGTATCCAGTTTTGGTCACCATGATATAAAATAGATGTTGAGACTCTAGAAAGGGTGCAGAGAAGAGCAACAAAGAGGATTAGGGGACTGGAGGCTAAAACATAGAATAGAATTCTGTATTGGCAGAGTGTGATTAGACATACAAGGAATTTGTTTCCGGTGTGTACATACAACAATAGTGATAAGCAACAAAGTTATAGGCATAAGGAGATAAGGAGATAGGTAATAGGGAGGATGAAAATAACGATGGTAATACTGCCTTTTTAGATCGTTTGACAGTGTTGTGGGAATTAATTGTTTAGCAGTGTTGCTTAACATATGAAGAACGGTTGCAGGAATTGTCCAGTTTAAGAAAAGAAGGACTAGGGGTGACATGATAGCAGTCTTCCAATATCTCAGGGGCTGACACAGAGAAGAGGGAATCAAGCTATTCTCCAAAACACTTGAGGGCAGGACAAGAAGCAATGGGTGGAAACCAATCAAAGAGAGAAGCAACCTAGAACTAAGGAGAAATTTCCTGACAATTACAACAATTAATCAGTGGAACAACTTGCCTCCAGAAGTTATGGGTGTTCCAACACTGGACGTTTTAAAGAAGAGAGTAGACAACCATTTGTCTGAAATGATATAGGGCTTCCTGCTTGAGTCAAGGTTGGACTAGAAGACCTCCAAGGTGCCTCCCAATTTTGTTATTCTGTTGTGTTCTCCAAAGCAGCTAGGGCTGGACAAGAAGCAATGGATGGCAATGAATCGAGAACCAACCTAGAACTAAGGAGAATTCTCCTGACAGAGCAATTAATCAGTGGAACAACTTGCCTCCAGAAGTTGTGAGTGCTCCAACACTGGAGCTTTTAAAGCAGAGATTGGACAACCATTTGTTTGGAAAGTATGGGGGTCTCCTGCTTAAGCAGAAGGTTGGACTAGAAGACCTCCAAGGTCCCTTCCATCCAACTCTGCTCTTCTGAGGACTACCTGTAACCTCTTAGCTAACCGATCGTGTTCCATCAGGAGGCTGTTTGTTTTTCTGACAGAGCTGTCACTCACTCGGTCTCAAATCTTGGATCCTTTGGGCAGTCGTATGCATTATGAGATCAAACCATTCTGCAGTTCCCGGACTTGGGGAACCTATGGCCATTTGAGTTGGAAATGATATAAAACTGATAGAGCTGGAAAGGATCTCAGAGGTCTTCTAGTCCAACCCCCTGTTGTGACCTAGGCCCAAGTAGTTATTATCAGGCACAATTAGTCCTAAACAAACATATTTTATCAAAACAGCTGAGAATTACTTCATTCTCAGCTTAGTCCAAATTAAGTCCAAAACAAATCCTTCATAAACAGTCCTTTGGCCTTATCACCAAACATTGTCTACTTTGGCATCCTGTCAAAGGCTTTTCTTGACAAAAGTTCAGAAGCAAGACAAGACAAGAAACAAAATGTAGCAACGTTGCTTTCCTACAAAGATCCCAAGAGCCATTGCTGCTCTTTTAAGCTTTCTGGGAGGGGCCAATCATCTCCTAGCCTTACTCCTGAGTCGTCCTTTTTGCTTTAGCTGCTCTTGCCTTCTGGCAGCTGTGTGCATGCATGCACTAGGAACAGGCTCCTCCTGTTCCTCTGCCTCTCTGCTATCCACCTCTGGAGGCTCTGGAGTCTGCGCATCGCTCCCAGATGGCCCTGGCCCCATCTCTGCCTCCAACACAGAGCCCTGGTCCGGGCCTTCCCCTGATTCCAGGACCGGCCCATGTTCCTCCCCAGCCTCCTCACTGTCCGATTCCGCTGCCAGCTCCGCAGGCTGCTGGCGGACCACAACACCCCCTGCCCAAGATAGGAGACCTCGTACTATCTCAGATAAAGGGCAGCAGGGGGGGTTGTGAGGCCTGCTGAGACTATGAAGCTTCCTCAAGATTGGGAAAGGAGAATACGGAGCTATTTTGGAGGACAGAAAGCTCAGGGGAAGGGAGGGGAAAAACCAATTTTCTAGCGTGGTAGGGAACAGAGAAGGAGGGGGATGTTTTTAGACTCTTGGAAAAGGAGAAGCATATGTTCTGTGCACTGAAGCGGAGCGCCAGAGTCACACCGAAGTTGCACCGTCAAACATCAGCCATGCAAAAATTGTTCTTCTCCTGCCATCTGTCTGACTCCCTTCCACTCTGCCTTGTCTTCCTCGATTAGACCACGGGCTGTTTGGTGCCACACTTCCCCCACCAATGGAGGAAGGGTTGGGGAAGGAAGGTGACGGGACTCGCTGAGAGGGCTGAATGGACTCTTTTGGTTTTCAGAAAAGGGCAAGAGCGATGCTTGGGGTGAGGGGTGGAGGAGGGAAGCCCTTGTCGGCTTTTTTTTTTTTTGTGAGTTGTGAGTTGTGAGTGCTCCAACACTGGAAGTTTTTAAGAAGATGCTGGATAACCGTTTGTCTGAGGTGGTGTAGGGTTTCCTGCCTAAGCAGGGGGTTGGACTAGAAGACCTCCAAGGTCCCTTCCAACTCTGTTATTCTATTCTATTCAATATCTGAGGCGCTGCCACAAAGATGAGGAGGTCAACCTCTTCTCCAAAAGCACCAGAAGGCAAGACAAGAAAGACTGGAGAAAAACTAATCAAGGAGAGGTCTAACCTAGAACTAAGGAATTTCCTGTCAATGAGATCAATTAATCAATGGAATGGCTGGCCTTCAGAAGTGCTGGGTGCTCCATTACTGGAGGCCTTTAAGAAGACAGCCACTAAAGCCGGGGAAGAATTTCTTCAAAGATCTTAACAAATTAATAGCGGACTACATCTGGCAAGGCAAGAAAGCAAGAATTAAAATCAAATACCTACAAGACTCAAAGGAAAGAGGACTTGCGCTATCGGATTGGGAAACATATTATAAAGCATCAACACTGATTTGGACTAAGGAATGGATGGAACTAAAAAACAAAAGATTGCTAAATTTAGAAGGATTTGACCTTCAGAGAGGGTGGCACGCATTCTTGTGGGAGGGCACTGATAAACAACACGGATACTTCCAAGACATACCATCAGGCAGGCATTATACCACACATGGCAGGGCATCAAAAAAGTGCATTATTACAAAATCCCGGAATGGCTATCAACCATGGAGGCCCAGATTTACCCAAATGCCATGGATAGCATCAAAGTGAAAACCTATAAAGACCTATAAATAACCAAGGAGAGCTAAGAACAAGACAGGAATTGAAGGAGATTGGTACGGACATCGACTGGTGGCCTTACTTACAAATAAAATCAAGATATCAGAAAGATTTGACCCAATTTGAATTCCAAAAAGGCCAAAATGAACAAGACAAAATTCTACAAGGACCACAGGACAAATTAATAACAACAGTTTATAACTATCTACAAGCATACAAATTAGAAGAGGAGGTGGTTAAAGACAACATGCTAAGCTGGGCAAAGAGCTTCGGCCACAACATCAAATTAGACAAATGGGAAAAACTATGGACAACAAATTACAAATTGACAATGTCTGTACCCTATAAACCAGCTCAAAATGTTTTATAGGTGGCATCTTCCCCCGGCCAGACTGGCAAGAATGTTCCCGAACACATCTCCAACATGCTGGAAATGTAAACTACACAAAGGAACATACTATCATACATGGTGGACCTGCCCAAAGGCAAAACAATACTGGCAAATCATCAAAACACAAATAGAACAAATCACACAACATAGAATAGAAATGAAGCCAGAAATTTTCTTACTAGGTATTATATCTGGACAATACGAAAAGGAAATAAAATATCTAATAATCCATATAACAATGGCAGCACGTATAGCTTTTGCACAAAATTGGAAGAGTAATGACATACCAAGCGAAGAGAAAATAATTAGTAAAATCATGGAATGTGCAGAAATGGACAGACTCACAAAGGAACTTCAAGATAAAGAGGAACATGATTACTATTTAGTATGGGATAAGTGGTACAATTGGTTGGAAGATAGGAAAAGGAAAAAACAGGACTAGGAGGTAGCCAGTGGAACCCAAGACAGATATAGAAATACACATTACTCAATGTAGGCCAATGGGGACTTAAAAAAATTTAGACACAATGTAAAAGACCCAAATAGGGAAGAGTCAAATATACAAATGAGAATTATATAACAGACTACAGTTGTGATAACTTTGACATGATTATATCTGACTTCTTTTTTTGTTTACATGTTCTGTATGTTTTGTTATTACTTGTCTCGTTTTGTTTGTATTTTTAAATAAATAAAAAAAAATTTAAAAAAGAAGAAGACAGCCACTTGGCTGGAATGGTATAGGATCTCCTGTTTGAGCAGGAGGTTGGACTAGAATTTAATTTTAATTTAATTTAATTTAATTTAATTTCCAATTTATATACCGCCCTTCTCCCTGAGGACTCAGGGAGACCTGAGGAAGGTCTCTTCCACCTCTGGTATTCCTTTGAGGCAGCGAACAAAACATAGGATCAGATTTTGAAAGCTGAACATGTCTAGTAGAGTCAGTCTTCTAATTTTTTTTTTTTTTAAGGATCTAAGCTTCCATCGATTTATGGTCCCTGCAGGGATATGAAGTAGGTGTGAGATTAAGTCAAGAACACATCTTGGTGCAGAAAAATAATGGAGGTGATTATTATTATTTTTTTACTTCATTTGATTCTGCTAGGGAAGGACTCATCATTATCGTAAGCTGCAAATGGAAAACTGACATGAAGAAACTTGGAGGAAGAGAGCAGGGGTGAAATCTACTTACCTTCCCAACCGGTTCAGAAGTGCACGCACCGCACTTGGATCCTCTGGGCATGCGCAGAGGGTAAAAAACAGGTTGCTTCCTGGTTAAAACCGGGAAGTAGCGATGACCGGGTGGATGGGTGGAGCCTCGCGCCGCCATCACTACCGTTTCCCCGAACCATTGGCCGCCATCACTACCAATTCGGCTGAACCGGTCCGAACTGAGAGCATTTCACGCCTGGAAGAGAGGGAGAAAAAGGCTTTTTTTAAAGGTTGTGGTAAGTTCTTTTAGGGACGTCTCTTAGTCTCTTAATTAATTAATCTTAATTAATTAATTAACCTTAATTAAGTCTCTTAGGGATGTGGTGGCTCAGTGGCTAAGACGCAGAGCTTGTCGATCAAAAGGTCAGCAGTTCAGTGGTTTGAATCCCTAGTGCCGTGTAATGGGGTGAGCTCCCGTGACTTGTCCCAGCTTCTGCCAACCTAGCAGTTCGAAAGCACGTAAAAAAAAAAATGCAAGTAAGAAAAATAGGGACCATCTTTGGTGGGAAGGTAACAGCGTTCTATGCGCCTTTGGCATTGAGTCATGCCGGCCACATGACTACGGACAGTGCTGGTTCTTCGGCTTTGAAACGGAGATAAGCATCGCCCCCTAAAGTCAGGAACGACTAGCACATATGTGTGAGGAGGAACCTTTATCTTTTACCTTTAAGCTCTCCGGCTCCAGGGTAGACCTCATGTCAATTTCATGATCAAAGGTCACACGCACTCCTTGGAATTCAAAAAACTGACTCAGTCAGCTCAGAAATAATTATTTATGCTGGTGGAACTCCCTGACTAGTAATAAAAAAAATATAAAATCTCCGCGGAACAAATGCTTCCAAGTTTCTCACAACAGGATAAGCGATTGAAGGGAGAACTGCCAAGTATATAGTGAATGCCGGTAAAATCCAGGTGCTTCCTGCTTTAAACCAATTAAGCGTTTGAGTCTCTAGGAGGAATGTTTCTCCCCGTGGAGAATTTATCTTGTGAGATACCAGTTGCTGAGATTTGGCAGAGGGAGAGGAGAAGCTGTAGAACAGCTGTTGGGAAAAATGCAACTGATTGGGTTAAACTCGAAGCCAGAGGAAGCCGTTTCAAAGGTCTTTTTTTTAAAAAAAAAATCAATTAGGATTGACATTTGACAGTTGACATTATAATTGACTATTATAATTGTCAATTATAACTGACAGTTGTGGGGAATGGTTTTAATATTGCAACTGCGTCTAAGGGAGAGGATGGGGGTAGATGAACCTCAAGCTGATTGGAGCCTTCATCTCACTCACTCACTCATTCATTCATTCATTCATTCATTCATTCATTCATTCATTCATGGAATTGTTAGGCTGTTCCATTCTGTTATGAGCAGGGATGGTATTCACTTACTTTCCCTACCGGTTCTCAAATATGAGCGCATGCACCCAAGGGTGAAATCTACTTACTTTCCTTACTGGTTCGGAAGTGCTCACTTTGCTCGCGCACGCACCTGTGTCACATGTGCACGCAGATCCTCTGTGCATGCGCAAAACCTGCACAGGCGCAGAGGGTAAAAAACACATTACTTCCTGTTTAAAATCAGGAAGTAACGACACCCAGGCTGATGGGCGGAGCCTCATGCCGCCATCGCTACCGGTTCTCCGAACCAATTGCCACAATTGCTACCGGATTCACCCGATCCAGTCTGAACCGGGAGCATTTCACCCCTGCATGTGCCCCGTCCACACATGTGCCCAGCCTTCCGTGCATGCACTTTGCTGTCACGCATGTCTTCCACACAAGCACCCAGCCTCAAAACTGTGCCTTAATAGGATCAATTCCTCTGGTGGTAAGTTATGTTCTAGAAAAAGTGCCGAGGAGAGCAATAAAGATGATTAGGGGACTGGAGGCTAAAACATACGATGAACGGTTGCAGGAACTGGGCATGGCTAGTCTAGTGAAGAGAAGGACCAGGGGAGACAGGATAGCAGGCTTCCAATATTTGAGGGGCTGCCACAGAGAGGAGGAAGGGGGGCAAGCTATTTTCCAAGGCACCCAAAGGCCAGACAAGGAATAACGGATGGAAACTGATCAAGGAGAGATTCAACCTGGAAATAAGGAGGAATTTTCTGACAGTGAGAACGATCAACCCATGGAGCAGAAGTTGCCTTTGGAAGTTGTGGGAGCTTCATCACTGGAGGCCTTCAAGAAGAGATTGGACTGCCATTTGTCAGAAATGGTGTAGGGTCTCCTACTCAGGTGGGGAGTTGGAGTAGATGACCTAAAAGATCCCTTCCAACTCTGTTAATGCGCTACCAATATTGCGCAAATGCAATTCTTGCTGCTGTTAGTATATGTAGGATCAGATATCTTATTTTTTAAAAAATCAGATTTAGTTTTTAATATTCCCAGGAGAAATGCTTCCGGATTTAACTCAATTTGGCAATTTATTAAATCTTGTATCCAATCTTGTATTTTGGTCCAATACTTTTTCGCTTCGGGGCATAACCACCAAGCATGATAGAAGGTACCTTGGTGTTGATTGCATTTCCAGCATTTGGGGCTTAGATTTGGGTACATTTTAGCCAGTCTTGCTGGAGCTAAGTGCCAATGATTGAGCATTTTATACTGATTTTTTTTTTTTGCTGCATCTTTTAATTTGCTCCATTCAGTCCCCGTCTCTCTCTCTGTTTTGAACAGATTGATAGCCGTTTTTTGCTTTTTACTGCTTTGAGAAATGCAGAACTGCCTTCTGCACAAAAGAGAATTTTGATTGTGTTTGAGCGGCCTCCACACCAATGATATTCTGCCTTGTTGCTCCTTCAAAGCGTATATATTTTATCTCATGCCGAGCGTGTGTGCAGCATGGAACAAAAGGAAGTCAAGGCAATAGAAGCCCTTGGAAGAGAAGAAGAGGGCTAATTGAGGGGCTCTGAGCTGCAGAATGTAACAGATGTTTGCAGGATAGCTGTGGAAATCATCGGATGTGAATGGTGCTGCCAAACTGGAGTTGGCAGAAAGAGACTGGTTAGCTGAAACACCCGTTAACATTAACAAAGCTATTTCTAAAAGGAAACAAATGCATGTGGCAATTTCTCTCTCTACTTGGTATTCTTCAGGGATTAGAAAATCCAGCATAATTAGGCCTAGCACAGATTTGGGGTTCTCCGACGTCTCTCCCTTCTTTGCTTCTTTCTTTCTTTCCTTCCATCCTTTGTTCCTTCCCGCCCTTTGTCCTTCTTTCTCTCCTTTCCTTCTTCCTTCTTTCCTCCCTCGCTTCCTTCCTTCCCTCTTTTTTCCTTCCTCCTTTTTCCTTCCTTCCTTCCTTTGTTCCTTACTCCCCCTCCCTCCCTTTATCCTTCCTCCTTCCTTGCCTCCCTCCCTCCCTTTGTCCTCTTTCCTTCCTCTCATTCCCATCTCCTTCCTTTCTTCTCCATCCTTCCTCTTTTCTTCCCCTTCTCCTTCCTTTATCCTTCCTCCTTCCTGCCTCCCTCCCTCCCTTTGTCCTTTCTTTCCTCTCATTCCCATCTCCTTCCTTCCTTTTCTTCCTTCCTCCTTCCTTCCCTCCCTTCCTCTCTTCCTTTGTCCTTCTTTCCTTCCTCTCATTCCCATCTCCTTCCTTTCTTCCTCCATCCTTCCTCCTTTTCTTCTTCCCTTTCCTTCCCTTTATCCTTCCTCCTTCCTTGCCTCCCTCCCTCCCTTTGTCCTTCTTTCCTTCCTTCATTCCCATCTCTTCCTTCCTTTTCTTCCTTCCTCCTTCCTTCCCTCCTTCCTCTCTTCCTTTGTCCTTCTTTCCTTCATTCCCATCTCCTTCCTTTCTTCCTCCATCCTTCCTCCTTTTCTTCCTCCCCTCCTCCTTCCCTTTATCCTTCCTCCTTCCTTCCCTCCTTCCCTCCCTTTATCCTTCCTTCTTTCCCTCCTCTCATTCCTATCTCCTTCCTTTCCTTCCTCCATTGTTCTTATTTATTCCCTCCCTCCCTCCCTCTCCCAAATCTGGGCCTCCTGGCATTAAATGAAAAAAAACTGATTTTGAAAAGATAGAAGCAATATGCCTGTATTTTGACTCCTGTCCCTTCCGCTTCGATTGCATTCGGCTCTGGGTGTCCTTTGCTTTCCCTTCAGATGACAGAGCTGCATTAGATATTTCCTCTTTCCATTTGACCTGCCACTGTCTTAATGCTTTGCTGGGTTCCTCTAAAGCAGCAGAAGTGGCTCCGCTTGCTTCATTTCTCCACATCATTTCCAATAAAAAGCAGCAACTTGTCAGGAACAGGTTTCTTCACCGCAGAGACCTCAGTCTTTGGAGAGCGGAGTGGGAAGAAGCAAGCCAAATGCAAAGCGAACGGGCTGCTTGTCCCCAAAACAAAATAAAAATTAGGATGTGATTTATAAGAAGATGAATGTTTGCGATGTAGGAAATAACCAGGCTGAGCCCCAGGGAGAGGGGCCAAACGTATCATAAGTCACGAATCCCTGCAAGCCCGCAAGAGATCTAAGTCCAGCCCACCTTGAATTCCTTCTTATCTCCCGCTAATTTCCTTTGACTGTTAGTTGGTCAGATTCTTCATCCTCAAAAGGATGAATTCATCTTAAAGGCTGTTTCAGGAGTTTTCAACTTGAGGAAAACCAAATGAAAAGAAATCCCAAATTGTTCTAAGAAGAGTATTTTGTGAAAGGAAAGGATAGCATTAAAAAAAAACCACCCTCATTGAAAAACCATACAGATAGTCCTCTAGTTATGACCGTAATAGAGCCTGCCTCTCACAGTCATAAATTGTAATAGTCGTAATATGGGTTGGTTATGTGACCAATCTGATTTTATGACCTTTTTTGCGGTGCTCATGAAGCAGATGCTGTGGTCGTTAAGCAAATCAATGGTTTGTTATGGGTGCAGTTTTGCTGAAAAGTAGAATAAAGGAAGGAAGGAAGGAAGGAAGGAAGGAAGGAAGGAAGGAAGGAAGGAAGGAAGGAAAACAGCAACAGCAATAGCCCTTAGACTTATACACTGCTTCACAGTGCTTTACAGCCCTCTCTAAGTGGTTTACAGAGTCAGCCTACTGCCCCCAATAACAATCTGGGCCCTCATTTTACTGACCTCGGAAGGATGGAAGGCTGAGTCAACCTCAAGCCAGTGAGGATTGAACTGCTGGCAGTTGGCAGAATTAGCCCGCAATACTGCATTCTAGCCACTGCGCCACCATGGCTCTTTTACTTTGTGGAAATCAATGTTTTCTGCAAAATCATTTTAACATGTGGTCATGTGACCAGAGGATGCCACAAACAGCCTTAAATGCAGCCTGATTGCCAAGCACCAAAGTTTGGTCATGTAACTACTATGGGGCTCAACTTTGAATCTGGATCGTATAAGTAACCCCAAAGCAGATCTAACGTAACTTCGAATTGTTATCCAGCAACCCGGTCATAAGTCAAGGACCCCCTGTGAACTTAAGTGAAAGATTCAATTACAGTGTCATCTTAAGGGGGGGGGAACATAAAACTGTAGCAACTGTGCCCTTTGAATGTCTTTATTCCTCAATTAAGACAAGAAGGAGAGATAGAAGACACTCAATAGGTCCATGTCCTACATCCGCTTGGATGAACACGAGCCGCTGAAGAGCTAAATCCATTCAACTTGTGTTTGGCTTTTGCTCCGCATGCAATATTCCCCCTGTTTTCTCAAAGTCAGCACATGTCAGCCAGTAAATCAACTTATGTTCACACAGAGAGGAACAGACCCATGAAAGCCAATGTCATGTTTCCTTCCCACCAGGAAGGTAGGTGAGGAACTAAGCAGATTCACGGGTATCTTCTCGACGAAAGCTATCAGAAAGGGGAAAAAAAACCACCGATCTGCATGCGTTGCCTCCATTCAGAAGAAGGTACTTCTGCGCTGGCCACTTTCTTGACATTCTTTCTCTCACTCTAGATGCAGTTAGAAAAGTGGGGGGGGAGAGAAAGAGAGAATGAGGGAGGAAGGGAGGGAGGGAGAAGAAGAGGAAGAGAAAGAAAAGAGAAAGGGAGAGGGAGGGAGGAGAAGAAGAGAAAGAAAGAGAAAGAACAAAAGAACAAAAGAGAAAGAAAGAAAGAAAGAGAAAGAAAGAGGGAGTGAGTAGAAGAAGACGAGAAAGAGAAAGAAAGAGAATGAGAAAGAGGGGATGGAGGAAGAAGAAGAGAAAGAGGAACAGAAAGAAAAGAGAAAGAGAGTGGGAGGAGGAGAAGAGAAAGAAAAAGAAAGAAAGAGAAAGAAAGAGAAAGAGGGAGGGAGGGAGGAGAAGAAGAAGAAAAGAAAGAGAAAGAGAAAGAGGGGGACAGGGAGAAGAAGAAGAGGAAGAGGAAGAGGAAGAAAAGAGAAAGAGAGAGGGAGGGGGAGAACAGGAAGAGAAAGAAAGAGAAAGAGGGAGAACAGAGGGGGGAAGGAAGGGAAGGAGGACAGAAAGACAAGCAGGAAAGGGAAAGAGGGAGCGAGAGAGGGAAAAGGGAAGGAAAGAGAAAGAAAAAAAGGGAAGGAAAGAGACAGACAGATAGACAGAAAACAGTAATACAAAAAAAGCAAAGAGAAGTGATAATAATCACCTTGTCATGTAATTCATGACAAGGAATTGCAGGGCTCCATAATTAGAGCCATCCTAGTTGGGAGGCTTCAAAAATTACTACTACTACTACTACTACTACTACTACTACTACTACTACTTTTTCTCCTTCTTCTCCTTCTTCTCCTTCTTCTCCTTCTCCTTCTCCTTTCTTCTTCTTCTTTTTTAAAAATCACATTTGGTTGGTTTTTTTTTTAAAAAAAGGATGAAACCTTTTGTCTCCTCTGTGGACCCAGAGAAGAAATGACTGAAGCGATTTGAGATGAAAGCAATACAAAATGTCATCTCTCTCCTGGCGCTGTCAAAATCCATTAAGATAACCCCAGGTCATTTGTTGAGGGTTTTTTTTAGTTTGTGGGGGGGTTTTTTTTTTTTTTTTTTTTTTGTTGCAATAGGTAAAATGTCTTTTTTCTAAAGGTTATGAGGGTTGCCATTATTGGTTTTTTTTTAAAAAAAAAAACCCCAATGTCTTTATTGCTTAAAGGTAGAGTAAAGGTTCCCCTCGCACATATGTGCTAGTCGTTCCTGACTCTAGGGGGCGCTGCTCATCTCTGTTTCAAAGCCGAAGAGCCAGCGCTGTCTGAAGGCGTCTCCGTGGTCATGTGGCCGGCATGACTCAACGCCAAAGGCGCACAGAACACTGTTATCTTCCCACCAAAGGTGGTCCCTATTTTTCTACTTGCATTTTTTACCTGCTTTCGAACTGCTCAGTTGGCAGAAGCTGGGACAAGTCACGGGAGCTCACCCCATTACGTGGCACTAGGGATTCGAACTGCTGAACTGTCGAACTTTCGATCGACAAGCTCAGCATCTGAGCCACTGAGCTTCTTGGGATTCTTGGGATTCTTGGAAAACTGGCACCGTTGTCATTGTGGTCTGAAATGGAGAAGAGACCCAACTTTTAATTGGCTTGCAAGACAGTAAACGAAAGGTTGATGATCTTCATGGGAAAATGCAAGAACTCAATGGAAATAAAACAGAAATGTTATTTAAGTCCTGGGGAAACAGAGGAGGTGTTTGAAAGCAGCTTTGGAAAACACCTCCCTGATTCACAGAAATATAAAGGGGAGGAAGAGATTCAGCACAGATAAGAGTTCCAAGGTTCTTTTATTGCAATTTATCTCAATAAAGTGTAGCTCTGGAAATCCTGTGGTGTTGATTTCCTGGAGAAATGTACCTGGTGGGGCTAATAAGGTTAGTGTCAACTCGCAAAGCATCCCTGATCTGCTCTTCAGTTGCCATAGGCCAGGGGGGATGGGAAACTGGCGAAACTGCACAGCAGTCAAAAACAGATGCACATTCCACGCTTATCTCCCTCAAGGCTGTATCCCAGGGATACCTACAGCAGTCGGAGGGGAGTGACCACTACAACCCGGTACCTGGCCTTGCACTCCCGCAGGTCTTCCCTCTGCTTGGAAAGCCTATGCTCCTAGTCCTCAGTGAGGTGCTTCTGCTGAGCCTCCTTCTCGGTCAGATCCAATTACTGAGCTGTTTTGCCAACACTTTCTCATGGTGGCTGCTTAGCTCCAAAAATTGCTTCCTGTTGGGGCCCTGAGGACCCCGGGCGGGGAGGTGAGGAGTGGCTGGGAGGGGAGGGGAGAGTAGAGGCTGGTGAGGCACCCCTTGACGTGAGTGACATTGAGTTGGCCATGCCCACCCAGTCACATGACCACCTAGCCACGCCCCACCCAGCCATTCATTAAGCAGATCATATTAGTGGTCTGCGGGATTTAAAATGATGAATTTAGTGGTCCCTGAGGTGTGAAAGGTTGGTGACCCCTTTCCTATACCATTTCAGACAAGTGACTGTCCAGTCTCTTCTTAAAACCTCCAGGGATGAAGCACCCACAACATCTGAAGACATTTAGGATGCTGGCTTGGTTCATTTTTTTTTTTTTTGTTGCTCTTTCTTTTTCTCAAGAAACCGAGAGCAGATTTGTTCCTCTCTTTTTTAATGAACCTCTTTAAGATCCTTTGGGGACCCATTAAAGAGTCTAGTTTCATTACCGCAACTTTTATATTAAAGACGTCTTATGCACTGAACCCTGTTATCTCTCCAGGGCCGGTTGATGAAATCCTTCTTGGGCACGGTAAAGTCTCGAGTCTTAAATAAACCATGTCCCAGATCGTCTCCAGATTTCAGATTCGCTGCAGATGTTTTAAGAAAACACAGAAGGGAAGGCTTCGCTCTTGGGCAATTATGGGAAACCTCGGCTAAAAGAGAGGGGGGGCATCTGGCCTTAAAGCTTCGGGTAAAGGCCCCCTCCTCACCCTTCTCAAGAAAGGCCTGGGAAGATCAAAGACAACAAGAGTTTCAATCATTTCATCAAGCCCTTCCCTTCTCCCTTCGCCTTTGAAGAAGGCTGCGGAAGATGGTCAAGGAGTATTCAGCCGTGCATGTAGCAGATCATTTATCCCTGTCTTTTTTCTGCAGAGACAAGCAGATGTTATCCTTAATGGAGGTTCTGAGGAGCAGGAATTCTAACCAGATAATCCCCTCGGCTGGCCAGATGACAAAGGAAGCCAGAACTTGCTCCTAATCAGAGGTGGTATTCAGCCAGTTTCGACCGATTTGGGCAAATCTGTAGTGGCCCGCCCAGATGCAATGCTGTCCTATTTAACCACATTTCTGAGGTTGGGCGCATGTGAGGAAGTGAAGCGAGTATGTGCGCGCACAGCGAACCGGCGGTAAGGATATATGTGAAACCCACCGCTACTCCTAATTTTGGATGCTGGGATCTGTCTCTGAGGCACAGAATCCATTCCAGGGTGGGGAGGGGAGGGAGGGAAACATCTGCGTTACCACATGCTAATTTGTCCGTTTCTGATCATCACGATTCAAAAAAAAAAAAAAAAAAGACGCAGAGACCCTAGAAAGAGTGCAGAGAAGAGCAACTATGATGATGAAGGGCCTGGAGGCCTAAACCCAGTGGTGGGTTTCAAATTTTTTTACTACCGGTTCTGTGGGCGTGGCATTGCTTGGTGAGCGTGGCTTGGTGGGCGTGGCAGGGGAAGGATACTGTAAGATCTCCATTCCCTCCCCACTCCAGGGGAAGGTTACTGCAAAAATTCCATTTCCTCCCGAGCAGCTGGGACTCCGGAGGCAGAGAATAGATGGGGGCGGGGCCAGTCAGCATTTTTACTACCGGTTCTCCGAACTACTCAAAATTTCCTCTACCGGTTCTCCAGAACTGGTCAAAACCTGCTGAAATCCACCTCTGCCTAAACCATAGGATGAATGGTTGCGGGAACTAGGTATGTCTAGTCTAACGAAGAGAAGGTTTAGGGGAGACATGATAGCAGTCTTCTAATATTGGAGGGGCTGTCAGAGAGAAGAGGAGAGGGTTGTTCTTTGCTTCAGGGCATCAGGACGTAGGACAAGAAACACTGGATGGAAACTCATCAAGGAGAGAAGCAACTTAGAACTAAGGAGGAATCTCCTGATGGTGAGAACAATTAATCTATGGAACGGGGGTTGCCTCTGGAAGTTGTGGGTGCTCCATCACTGGAGGCTTTCAAGAAGAGACTGGACAGCCATTCGTCTGGAGTAGTATGGATCTCCTGCCTTGAGCAGAGGGTTGGACTAGAAGACCTGCAAGATCCAGTGACAGTTAGAACAATTAATTAGTGGAACAACTGGCCTCCAGAAGTTGTAAATGCTCCATTGCTGGACATTTTTAAGAAGAGATTGGATAATCATTTGTGTGAAGTTTCCTGCCTAAGCAGGGGGTTGGACTAGAAGACCTCCAAGGTCCTTTCCAACTCTGTAATTCTATTCTATTCTATTCTATTCTATTCTATTCTATTCTATTCTATTCTATTCTATTCTATTCCCTTTCCATTATTCTATTCTATTCTATTCTATTCTATTCTATTCTATTCTATTCTATTCTATTCTATTCTATTCTATTCCCTTTCCATTATTCTATTCTATTCTATTCTATTCTATTCTATTCTATTCTATTCTATTCTATTCTATTCCCTTTCCATTATTCTATTCTATTCTATTCTATTCTATTCTATTCTATTCTATTCTATTCTATTCTATTCTATTCTATTCTATTCCCTTTCCATTATTCTATACTATTCTATTCTATTCTATTCTGTTCTGTTCTGTTCTGTTCTGTTCCCTTTCCATTATTCTATTCTATTCTGTTCTGTTCTATTCTATTCTATTCCCTTTCCATTATTCTATTCTATTCTATTCTATTCTATCTATTCTATTCTATTCTATTCTATTCTATTCTATTCTATTCCCTTTCCATTATTCTATTCTATTCTATTCTATTCTATTCTATTCTATTCTATTCTATTCTATTCTATTCTTATACCTTCCAGTCTTTTTATTCTATCTTCTATGTTCTAGTTGCAACATTCCAGACCTAACTATGGTGATAAATTGAGGAGCTCCCGTACTTGCACTCAGGTCTGAAGGACACACATAAATCACAGCCATTGTGTCACACAGCCATCACACCTGTCGTTCATCTCCTTTTGCCTCCCCCTCCTCCCTTGCAAATTCCTGTTTCCTAGCTTCTTACATTACGATCCGTGGGTAAGCAGTGGAAGGGACTTCCGCTGGTGTCAGTTTTCCCATTTTGGAACATCAGAGCCGGAGAAAGAATCATTGCCTAGAATTGAATTGCCCTGTCCCCAGAGGGGAACCAATAAAGATTTCCCCGTGAAATGCAGCAAGGCCCAAAGCAAACCATCCACTATTTGGTGACATCTGAATTTTCACAGTCCCTTCTCCCATCATCATAAAACGTAACAGGATCGATGAAAATGTTGCTCAGGGAAAAAAAATGACCAATTAAATTGAAGTGAACCGTTCGTGTCCTTGTGTAATGCAGGGTGATTTAACATTCAGGCTCGCTACATCTATATCGTCCATCTCGGATTAGCAGCACATCCCAATATTGCCGGGATAAAAAGAACATGAAGGTTCTCACCGCTTGTCAGTATAATCCAAATTTCAGAGTTTCAGAACTGGATGAGATCTCAGGAACTGATTTGCTCCAGTTGTGGTGCAGGAGTGTGTCATTACAGCCCCTTGTATGACCTTTATTATACAGTAGTGGCCAAAATTGTGGAAACCTATTGGGGGGAAAGTGTATTTTTGAGGTTTGATGGCTAATAACACTACTTTTTTGTTGTTTTGTTTTTTTAGTTTCAAGATAATCCTATTCCACTGGTGGAATGGCCTGGGAAGAGCCCAGACCTTCACCCAATCGAAAATCTATGGAGCCAACTAAAGAAACTTATTAGTCAGAAGTGACCCAGTAATAAAACCCAGTTAATAGGGGCAATCCTTCAATCTTGGTTTCACATTAGAACAGCTGCAGAACTAAAAGACTTGGTTCACTCCATGGGAAGATGTTGTAAGGCCGTCATTCATGCTAAAAGTTACCCAACTAAGTATTAACTGACATGGTGATCAATTTTGTATATCTCGTTTTTTTCTACGTGTTTCACTTTTCTTCTTTATACTGTAACTGCTATTCTAATAGCAAATCCTTCCTAAAAGTTTTTGCATTACATTCTTGGTTAAATGATCTTTCCATTGATATATAATTTTATGGTACTACTACTCCCCTCCAAAAAAAAGTGGTGTTATTAGCTAGTTTTAGAAAATACACTTTTCCCAAAAGGTTTCCACAATTTTGGCCACTGCTGTACATCCTTTGGAAATGTGAGCTCGCCATCTTCCCGAGCAATCTTCTCCAGAAGGTTTCTATTAACGTTTATCCAGAAACTGTTTTCCCACAGTTTTCAATTAATAGTCCCAGTGTTTTCCTTTCTGAAGATATGAAGAACTGGCTTCTTTATTTGACAGCCCTTCAGACAGCCTCAAAAAAAAAAATATCTTTCCTTAGATTTTATTTTTTTCTTTCATCTCAAGCTAAATGTAACCAGACTTTCCAGGGGAGTCCTCTTTAAGACTTTGTATTTCAACCCCTTACTTCGTACTTTTAATAGGACCACATGAGGATCATAATGCTGCTGCCAAGCTTTTGAGGTTACTAGGAGAGTAAAGTACGAACTGGAACTAATTCAGCTAGAATAGAGAATAAAAAGAGAAATTCCATAATCGGTTTGGTGCACTGCTGAAGGAGCTGGGCCAGGAAAAGGGAGATGATGAATTCTAGTTCATTTTTAGAGATGGAAGTCAATTGGGTGACTTTGGGCTAATCACCAGAAGACAGGGAGTTCTAGTCCCACTTTAGGCATGAAAGCCAATGGGTGACTTTAGGCCAATCATCAGGAGATGGTGAGTTCTAGCCCCACCTTAGGCATGAAAGCTGGCTGGGTGACTTTGGGCCAATCACCAGGAGACGGTGAGTTCTAGTCCTGCCTTAGCCATGAAAGATGGCTGGGTGACTTTGGGCCAATCACCAGGAGACTGGGAGTTCTAGTCCCACTTTAGGCGTGAAAGCCAATGGGTGACTTTAGGCCAATCATCAGGAGATGGTGCGTTTTAGCGCCATTTTAGGCATGAAAGCTGGGTGGGTGTCTTTGGGCCAACCACCAGGAGACTGGGAGTTCTAGTCTTGCCTTAAGCATGAAAGTCAGCTGGGTTACCTTGGGCCAGTTACTCTCTCTTAGCCCAACAGGATTGTTGTTGTGTAGTAAATAGAAGTATTTAACCACCTTTGTTTTTCTTCCATTCAATCATGTCCAATTCCAGAAGATTGCCTGGACAAAGTCCTTGGAGTTTTCTTGGCAAGATTTTTTTCAGAAGTGGTTTACCGTAGCTGGTTTTCTAGGGCTGAGAAAAAGTGGCTGGCCCAAGGTCACCCAGCCGGCTTCGTGCCCAAGGCGGGACGAGACCGTGCATAATCTGAAATCATTCTGCCCCACTCCAACACGCTAGCCAAGTTAAAAAAAATAAAATAAAATAAAACCCTCAAGATCTCGGATATTTTAACTGAATTATTTCAAGAATGCCAAGTCTAACTCTAAAAATATAAGCAAGTGCTCTGCTGGAGGTAGTCCAAGTCACCCAGCTCTATTGTCAAGAATTGCAGCCAGAGTTTAGATGCGCCATCAGAAATGATGCAATGGACAACCAGACGAAAGAAGGTGAGCAGAACCACGGGTGGGTGGAATGTGGGGTTTGCAGGGGTTCAGGAGAACCTCTAGCTAAGATTCTGTGAGAACCCCCAAATCCCACTCCTGGCTGGCCCCACCCACCCCTCCCAGGAGTCCCCACATGGCCCATTTTGGATGCAAGTAAGTGCAGGGTGCGCGCGGAGGCTCGGGGAGGGTGAAAAACAGGCCTACTGGAAGTTTGGGAAGGCTGGAAATGGGCCCGTTTCTGGCCTCCAGAGGGCCTCCGGAGCCTGGGGAGGCCATTTTTGCCCTCCCAGAGGCTCGAAGAAAGCCTCCAGAGCCTGGGGAGGGCAAAATCACCCCTTCCCCCGGTGGTGCAGGAGGCCGACTAGGTCACGTCCACCATGGCCATGCCCACCCAGCAACTGGGCAGAGAACCCCTTGCTAAAACTTTTGAAGCCCACCCCTGAGCAGGACCCAAGAATAAGGCACCTTCTTGCATCCAGGAAGTGACACATTCGGTTCCTGCATTTCCAGACTGCAGCGCAGGGGACTGGCATTCTCTGGATGAGAATTTGGAGAGTGACTTTATTGAACCGTAAAGATCAGCAAGGAATAATCTTTTTTGGGGGGGGGCAGTTTTCTTAAAGACAACCCTTCTCGTGTTTGAGCAGAAATCAAGAGCAAAACTGGCTTTAGGAAAGCTAACTCTCTTTTGCAGAAAAGATTTGCACCATGGGAGAGGTTGATATTGTGTCAATGCTGCGGGCTAAGTAAAGAGACGACAGGGCAAACGATCGTAATTTATCATTAAAGGTTGAATCCTTTACCGGTGTGATTTATAGTAGGGTTGAACTTTCCACCAATTTTTACAAGATGTTGCCACCACCTAATCCTCAGACGCAAAGCCGACCGAGAGTAACTTTGTCTGATCTCCGTAATAAGCGTTAGGATATGGTTTGAGCCTAACAGTTGTCCAGGCAATATATGTGTACTGTAACTTTAATCTGTAAATGTATTATGTTACTTTAAAGGTTTTCATTGTAATGCTGAGTCATGCTGTAATTAGGTAATGACTGGTTGGGAGAGTATTTAAGCAAGGTATTGTAACGTATTCAGTTTGATGATGAAGCTGAGATGATATGCTACCATTGAGAGGAATTGCTATCTGCTAATCATCATTTGATGGATCTGCTACCATCGTGGTTTGTGAAACAGAGTGAGTTTGTTATTCTAACCAACTAATGTTTGTTTGGTAAGAAGATATCTGTAACTACTGGACTGATTTTACTGGCAAAGACTTGGAATTTGTTTAAAGACTATGAGACTGTTTTTCTACTATAAAGTAAGCTTTTGATAAACCAGTTTGCATAATTCTTATTCATCGCTCTCAGCAACGTTTCCTTGTGCATTTACTCTGCTGGTTGGTAACACAACACCAATATCCTTAACAATAAGGAAAGTTAGAAGTTCCTAGAGTCATTCAGCGGAAAAGGGACCTTGGAGATTTTCTAGTCTAACCCTCTGCCTAAGGCAGGAGACCTCGTATCATCCCAGACAAATGGTTTTTCCAGTCTCTTCTTGAAAACATCCAGTGATGGAGAAACCACAACTTCTGGAGGCTGAGAATCAGAACAAGGTCCAAGGTGCATATCTCCTATGATGACATTAAAACACAACCGAGAGCATCATAACAGTGGTGGGTTTCAAAAATTTTTACTACCAGTTCTGTGGGCATGGCTTGGTGGGCGTGGCAGGGGAAGGATACTGTAAAATCTCCATTCCCAACCCACTCTAGGAGAAGGTTACTGCAGAATCCCCATTTCCTCCTGAAATCAGCTGGGACTCGGGAGGCAGAGAATAGATGGGGGTGGGGCCGGTCAGAATTTTTACTACCAGTTCTCCGAACTACTCAAAATTTCCGCTACCGGTTCTCCAGAACTGGTCAGAATCTGCTGAAACCCACCTCTGCATCATAACCAGCGGTGGGTTTCACATTATGTTACTACTGGTTCACCCCACGTGTGCGGGCTCGCTTCGTGCGTGCGCGCATCCGGTTCACGCACACACCTGCCTTCTACACATGCACCTGCCCTTCCGTGCATGTGCTTTGCTTGCATGCACACCTTCCGTGCATGTGCCCAGCCTCAAAAATGTGGCTAAATACGATGGCATAGAGCCAGATTTCCGCTACTGGTTTGGGCGAACTGCTCTGAACCGGCTGAATACCACTTCCGATTCAACCAGCTTCTTTCCAGGGTTAAAAGGATAGTCGGGTGAAGTCAGTGTTTGAAGTTAGATTTGGGCAATGTTAGGAAGCAGAACAGCAGCCAAGGGAAGAAGACCACGGAACAAAGAATAACAGAATTGGAAGGGATTTTGGAGATCTTCTAATCCAACCCCCTGCTCGAGCAAAAGACCTTATGCCATCCCAGACAAATGGTTGTCCAATCTCTTCTGGAAAATCTCCACTGATGGAGCACTCACAATTTCTGGGGGCTGAGAATCAGAGCAGGGTTAAGGAACCTCAACATTTCCCAGTGGACCCAACTTGAATCCCAACGTAACCAGTGGTGGTGTATGTGCACCTTCTGTGCATGTGCTTTGCTTGCGCGGTCTTCCGTGCATATGCCTGCCTCAAAACCGTGCCTAAATAGGACGGCATAGAGCCAGGGCAGGTGGGCAGGTGGGCGGGCCCCACCCGCGATCTCTGCTACTGGTTCACATGAACCGGTACGAACTGGATGAATACCACCTCTGAACCTAACCCAACTGTGAGCCAAATAGAGGAGAGAAGTTAACTTATTTGCTCCAAGTAAGCTCTGGGTTCCATTTCGGCATAGGGCCGTGATGGCGAACCTATGGCACGCGTGCCCAAGGTGGCACACAGAGCCATCTTTCCAGGTACATGAGCTGTCACCCAACTCACCTGCAGCTGTGCATGTGCGCATGCCCCAACTGGTGTTCGGGTCTCAGGTGCGCATGTGCGCAATTCAGGGGACCCAGCTGGTCTTCGGCGCTCTCCTGCTCGTGTGTGTGGTTGCCGAACTGATACATGCTTTGTATGCTTTGTGCATGCGCATGCCATCTGCGCTAATGTGCGGTTCCTCCCCTGTGTGCTGCACATGCATACGCACCATCTGCGCATGTGTGAGATTTTCGTGCGACTCCCCTGTGTGCTGTGCATGCAATTGTGAGTGGCTTTGCGTGCGCAATGCACAGCGTTTGTGCGTGTGCAATGCATGCGTGAAAACCACACCCATGCGCAGATGGTGTGACTGCATGTGCAGTGCACAGGGTTGCATGCGCAAAAGCCATGTGCATGCGCAGATCGTGCTTTTGCACGCACAGCACATGGGGGAGGGAGCTGCGTGTTAGCGCGGATGACACATGCACGTACAAAGCGTGCGAAGCACGTACCTGTTCGGCACTCGGTGAGTAAAAGGTTCGCCACTACTGGCATAGGGTGTATATGAAGATGCAGTAGGTTTTTTGATGTTGTTGTTGTTAAGTAAAGGTGTTCCTGTTATTGGACAGGGAGTAGAATAAGCCAGAAGAGAGCATCAGCAAAACGCTGCGTCTTTCAGCCTGATCTTCACTAGATGTTTATGTTAATTGAAAGCTGCCACCCATTGCAGCTGCTAACTGTACCATTATCTCCAACTCATTGGCACTTCTTAGAAACAGATGAGCTTGGCAACGGGGAAAAACAGCTGATGAGTGGGTATTTACAAAGGCCCATTCCACTCCACTGGGACACATCTTCACAGCGGGCTATTGCATCACAAACATACTTCCCAGCTGCAGCCGCTATAAGAGAGTTCCTTTCACAGCACATCTGGACTTTCAGTTGCCAATGACATCTGTTTCAATCCTGTTTTGGTGCCTAGACTTCCCAAGTCCCAAAGGTGCTTTTTCAAGAGGCAACTGGACTTTCTGGTTTTTTTTCTTTGAAGCTTCTTCAGCTCTGACTGGATGGTGGGGGAATGGAAGGATTTATACTCCTTGCAGACAGCTGGTCATTTGCATCCTTTTAAGAGAGTCGTTGAGGCCACCTGGAGGTTTATCTGTGTCCTCTGGGTCACCTGAGTGGTGCAAAGGGGTGTGGAGCCTTCTTGGAACTGCTGAAAGGACTGTGTTGTAGACTGGAGATAGATGATGTCATATCCTTCCCCCTCCGTTGAGAGAGAGCTGTTCAATTTGGACATAGATGGCCTCTTCTCTGAACCCTCTTTCAACCCATTTGCATTACTGAGGACACAGATAAACCTCCAACTGGCCTCAGCGACTCTCTAAAAGGATGCAAATGACCAGCTGTCTGCAAGGAATGTAAATCCTTCCATTCCCCACCATCCAGTCAGAGCTGAAGAAGCTTCTTGGATGAGAAGTGAAACGTCTTCACAAGAAAAACCAAGAAAGTCCAGTTGCCTCTTGAAAAAGCACCTTTGGGACAACCATGACCTGGATGACCGAGAAGCTCCATAGACATTTAGACTTCCCAAGGTTAGAGGAAGCTCTTTCAGACAGCAGACGGCAAATCCGAGCAGACAATCGGCTGGGACCGGAGAGAGGGAGGGAGGGAGGGAGGGAGAAAGAGACTGTTCTACTTATTTATGGTGACAACCTCAACCTTGACCTCTATGAGCAAATGAAAAATATTGGCTGCAGGACCGATTTTCCACCCAGCAAATGCATATCAACCTATTTCCTCCAGATATACCTTTTTGCTCATGCTTTTAACTTAATCAATACATGTGCTATTTTTTTTTTAATGTAAACCATGTTGCAAAACTCAGCAAAAGTACAGGCTGCGGCACGTCGCTTGCGTGTGGTTGGGAGGTTGTATGAATTATGCAAGTTTGACTCCAAATCCAAATCTATTCCACAGCCAACTTTTCCACGGACATTGGCTTGAGATGAGCGCCCCCGCAGGCAGGCGTTTCAAAAATTTGATTCCTTAAACCAAGGGTCTGCAACCTTAAACACTCAAAGAGCCATTTGGACCCGTTTCCCACCGAAAAGAAAACACCGGGAGCCACAAAACCTGGGTGGGTGTGGCCAACTCGACATCACTCACTTCCACCGGTCACATGACCACCACCCCTAGCCACGCCTACCCAGCTAGTCATTAGGGCAGACAACCAGTTGTTAAAAAACACCGGGAACCACAAAACCCTTTTGACATCTCTCTCTCCCTCCCTCCCCGATCTCTCCCTCTCTCCCGACCTCTCTCTCTGTATCTCTCTATGTCTCTCTCTCTCTCTCCCTCTCTCTGTATCTGATCTGTCCCCGTACCCACACACACACACAAACACAGCCAGCCGAGGGTTAAGGAAACACTTTGGAACGCACCCAGTTTCTTATCTCCCACTTGGCAGCGATAGACACACCGTCTGCCAAGTGCCTTTATTTTCACAGTAAAACAGAAAGATTAAATACTCAAGAGTCCAAATGTCCGACAACAAGAAATCTTTCTCAGCAATTCCGGACGAGGCTTTAGTGACTATTCAAGGTTTGCTTTGTTCGTCACAAGGATCACTGACCACCACCCTCTATTATATAGTCTCTGGGGTGTGGTCCAGTGACTCAGTTCTAATCCCTAGCACGCCTCCTAAGCTGCTGCAAACGTTTATCACGCCTTCGGAGGCGTGCGTCCAGGAATGATGTTTCTTCGTCACTCTGATCCGAGCCACCTGTCTCCCTACTGATCTCCTCTCCCTCGGCCGGCACCTGAGACAATGCCAGAGGGGAGGGGCCTGGAGAGGGAGGCCTGGCTGACTCCTCTTCCTCATGCTCGGAGCTTTCTTCCTCCGATGGGACAGGCTCAGAGGGCGGGGCCACAACAGTATCTCTCTGTCCCTGCCCCAGCCACTTCTCCATCCCCCGCCATCGCCCTTACCTTCTCAGGCCAGGCGAGGGGTGACTGGGAGGGGAGGGTGAGGGGCAGGGCCAGCCACTGGTGGGATCACCCAACAGGGAGCTACAGCAGAGGGCCCAAAGAGCCGAATTCCACCACTGCCCCTAATCCTTCTCCTCACTAGACATACCCAGTTCTGACGACCATTCTAATCGTCTTTATTTCTTCCCCCCAAGCCTCTTCCTCTCCTTCTGGGCCATCTACATGTCTCTGGTGTACTCAGTTTGACATCTCAATCACGGCCAACTCTTCCTTTCTAATGAATTCTAATTCACCCTCTTAACCTCTCTTTGTAGCTAGACCCTACAAGGGTTTTAATAGGCTTGTTACCGTGTCGCGCACCCTCTCTCCTTCCTCAGGATGTGTTCAGTAATCAGGACAAAAAGCTAGCAGGTTCTCCGGCGAAGGGAAAGGAGATTAATTCAAGGCAGGCCCGGATTGAAAAACATTCCAGTCCTTTCTCAAGCGATTGCTTCTTCTTTTTAAATATTCTGTAGACCGTGTGGAATACACATACATGCGGGCATGTGATAGGCTGTCTATGGATGTGAACGCCCATCCTCAGTGCCTACAGGTTAACCGTAGATTAATTGGGGTGATTTATGGGGGGTTTCAATGGAAGGGAAACCATTTGACCACTCCTTTTCATGGGCTGGGGTCTACATCAGGGGTGAGCTTCAAAAATTTTAGCAAGGGGTTCTCTGCCCAATTGCTGGGTGGGCGTGGTCATGGTGGGCGTGGCCTAGTTTGCTTCCTGCACCATGGCAAGAGGGGGCGTTTTTGCCCTCCCCAGGCTCCGGAGGCTTTCCTTGAGCCTCCGGGAGGGTGAAAACAGCCTCTCCAGGCTCCGGAGGCCCTCTGGAGTTCAGAAACATTTCCGGCCTTACTGAACTTCCGGTAGGCCTGTTTTTTGACTTCCCTGAGCCACTGTGTGCGCCCTGCACTTACCTGCATCCAAAATGGGCCGTGTGGGGACTCCTGGGAGGAGTGGGGTGGAGTGGGTGGGGCCAGCCAAGAGTGGGATTTATGGGTTCTCTGAACTGCACAGAATCTTAGCTAGAGCTTCTCCTGAACCCCTGCCAACCCCAGCAGCCCATCCCTGGTCTACACCAAGGCATTTAAGTACAAGTGAACTAAATCAAAGTAATCTGTAGACCTTATGAGGTCTTCTGAAATATCCACCACCAAGATAGTACAGGCAAAGTTCCCTACCACTTCATTCTATCCTGCCCTGCCCTGCCCCTCTCAAATTAAACTATTCCTATCCTATGCTATCTTATGCTATCCTATCCAATCCAATCCTTCTTAAATTAAATTGCATTAGTAAATGGCAGACTGAATTCTACTTTCAGCAAGAAACCAATTGTGCCCGCCCCTCAACATTTATCATAGTCTTTCTCCTACGCAGCCACATTTTCTGCAGCCAACTTTCATAGGCCAATATTTAAAAGTCAAATGCAAACAGAGTAAAGCTGCCCAATTCTTCATTAAATTTGGGGAAAACCTGATTAGAAGCTGGTCTATAGAAAGAGACAAGTTCTTAGGAGTGGAATGGAATATGGAATATGGAAGGATAGGATAGGATAGGATAGGATAGGATAGGATAGGATAGGATAGGATAGGATTGGATTGGATTGGATTGGATTGGATTGGATTAGATTAGATTAGATTAGATTAGATTAGATTAGATTAGATTAGATTTCTGGAATAGAATAGATACTGGAATGGAATGGAATGGAATGGAATGGAATGGAATAGAATAGAATAGAATAGAATCAAAAACTGGAATAGAATAAGAATAAGAATAAGAATAGATTATATTTTATTTAGATTAGATTAGATTAGATTAGATTAGATATTGGAATAGAATAGATACTGGAATGGAATGGAAATGAATAGAATAGAATAGAATAGGAATAGAATAGAATAGAATAGAATAGAATAGAATAGAATAGAATAGAAATCTACATTGATTTAGTAATTTGACCATATCAAATGATAAAACTACAAGCTCTGGTTGCCCCCCAAGCCTCAATTAAATCTCATTTCCAAGACTTAAAACCAAGTCCATTCCTGTTGGACAAAAACAATTTAGAAAAGTGGTCATCTAAAGACACGAGTTAAGAAATGCTTCTTGTCCCCCCACCCCCTTTATCCTGATTTTAAGACGCCAAACTCCGGGTGAGTTTTTATTGACAACTAAAAACATTTGGGCTTTCCTGGGTTGAATAAAGACATAGGAACCCTGGATGTGCTCCCCGCTGCTGCCTTCCGTCCTTGACAGAAAGAAAACAAAAGCGTAGATCCTATCTAAGCAAATATGAGACATAAATAAATGCATTTTTTCTTTCCCTCTCTCTCTCTCTCTCTCTCTCTCTCTCTCTCTCTAAACTAAAGAGAAGCCAGGATACAGAGCAATCAACAGATCCAAGGTTGTACAAGGAGAGTAGACAAGAACTGTCAAGATGCAAGAATGCACTGTCTCCATGTGTTTTTCTCCCACAATGCTTTCTTCTGACTTCAAACCATCCAAACCTCTATTGGTTCTTATCTCCTTAGGTTGATTTAGCGATTAAAAAAAAACTTTTCAATTACATTTTGCGGCTTTTGTGCAGGGCAGATGGCGGTGAAGGCTAATCAATTTATTTATCTATGCTCTTCGGTCTCCTTTATACCCTTGAGCTTGTGACTGCAATAAGAATTGAAGCTGGGAAGAAGAACTGAGAAATCCAAGGGATTTGGAGCATGTTCTGTTTCTTGAAGTGAGAAAGAGGGAGGGATGGAAGCTGACATGCTTAAATACGTCGAGTGAAGACATAAGGAACTGACTTGGAGAAAACAGAAGCTACGGGTGTTAAGTGAATCACTGCCTGTGTTCAATTAGTAAGATGGTTGTTAAGTGAACCTGGCTTCCCCGTTGATGTTGATTGTCAGAAGGACGCAAAAGGGCATCACATCAGTGGTGGGATTCTACGGGTTCTATCCAGTTCGGGAGAACCGGTAGAGGTGGCGGTGGGAGGCTCCACCCACCTGCCCGGACGTCAGCACGGACACTCTGCGCATGTGCAGAAGATTCTGCGCATGCACAGAGGTGGCGCGTGCACTCACATTTGCAAACCAGTAGTGAAGGTAAGTGAATACCACTACTGAATCACATGACCCTGCAACCATCATAAATATGAGTCACTTGCCAAGTGCCTGAATTTTGGTCACGTGACTATGGGGATGCTGCAACGGTTGTAAGTGTGGAACAATGGTCCTAAGGCACTTTTTTTTTAAGGTCACAATATGAACTGTTGTAAGTCGATAACGACCTGTAATCCATGTGGAAACTCTGGAGTTTATTGGACTATCCTTCTCAAGAAAGGAAGGTTTGTTTGGTTTGGCAATGTTTTCATACATAAGTCACAACTGTGTTGCCATTCATCCAACTGATGATTGCTGAAGATGATGAGAAGGGCTCTCAAGAATGGGAGAAGAACAGAAATGAGTCAGAATGGAGATTTCTTGTTCTAATCATTCCATCTGTCAACTTGCAAAGCATCCTTGGCCTGTTCTTGAGTTGCCATAGGCCAGGGGGGATGGGAAACCGGCGAAACGGCAGGGCAGTCAAACACAGATGCAAATTCCATGCTTATCTCTCTCAATGCTGTTTCCCAGGGTTACCCACAGCAGCCAGAGGGGAGTGAACTCCACAACTCTTGAAATTGCTCTGTTGGCAAATGTGATTGATGACACACCCTGGGGGGAGGGGGGAGGGAGGAAACAGGGTCATAATTGGGGCGTAAATTATGTAGGGTCAGAGCTGGCTTCACTTGGGAACTGCTGACATGAAGCTCCTAATAAATAACTGGATTTCTTTTGAAGCTTGGCTCGAGGCTCATGAATTAATAATTATTGATAATAACATTATTAACATTATTAATTAGGGCATTATTATAGGAACCCTGACACCATCTTCATTTGCAACCAATGTTAGACATCATCAATACATGCCAGTTGCTAAGTGCCCCAATTCTGATCACAAGATGGTGGGAATGCTGAGATGGTCATAATGTGAAGCCCAGTCGTAAGAGCCTTTTGTCTGTGCTGTGGTAACTTTGATTGGTTGCTAAATGAATTGTTGTAAGTTGAGGACTACCTGTATGTCTTAGGAAGGCATGGTGCTTGATCCGTACCAACTCATTCGCGCGTTCAAATCCACAGCTTGCACTCACAAATCAGCACGAGACCCCTGATAACATAAGAGACTTATTGTTGTGTGAAATGGCATTTAACTTCAGGGTCTCAAACATGTCAGAGAGTCTTGGTTCGAAATGAATACTTTATTTGGCCAGGTGGGATTAGACACACGAGGAATTTGTCTCCGGTGCAAAAGCGCTCAGTCTACATGCGAAGCAATAGAAGAATAAAATGGAATAGGAATTATAGGAACAATAGGAATAGGAATAATAGGAATAGGAATCCTCCAGAAGTTGAAGGTGCTCCATCACTGGAGGTTTTAAAGAAGAGATAGGACAGCCATTTGTCTGAAATTGTCTAGGGTTTCCCGCTTGAGCAGAGGGTTAGACTAGAAGACCTCAAAGGTCCCTTCCAACTTTATTATTCTTCCTTCCTTCCTTCCTTCCTTCCTTCCTTCCCTTCCCTTCCCTTCCCTTCCCTTCCCTTCCCTTCCCTTCCCTTCCTTCCTTCCTTCCTTCCTTCTCCATCACTGGAACTTTTTAAGAAGAGACTGGACAGCCATTTGTCTGAAATGGTATAGGGTCTCCTGCTTGAGCAGGGGGATGGACTAGAAGACCTCCAAGGTCCCTTCCAGCTCTATTTGATTGAATAATAGAAATAAGAATAATAGGAATAGGAATAATAGAGTGGAGTGGAGTGGAGTGGAGTGGAGTGGAATAGAATAGAATAGAATAGAATAGAATAGAATAGAATAGAATAGAATAGAATAGAATAGAATAGAATAGAATAGAATAGGCTTTATTTGGCCAAGTGTGATTAGACACACAAGGAATTGGTCTCTGGTGCAGCAGCTCTCAGTGTACATGCAAAGCAACAGAATAATAATAATCACCACCATCATAATACCAATAAGAAGGGGTAGTAAAGAAGATAACAAGAAGGATAAATAATAATACTACAGCCATACTATGTGGGTAGTATGCTACATTGTCAGCTGGAAAGTTGGCAGCCCAGGTTTGAGATCTGAGTTCCACATGACGGGGTGAGCTCCCGTCCTCGCCTTGTAACCTGCCAACCTAGCACTTCAAAAGCATGCAAACGCGAGTAGATAAATAGGTACCACTTTGGTGGGAAGGTAACAGCACTCCGTGATGTTATGCTTGGCCTCATGACCGTGGAAATGTCTTCGGACAGTGCTGGCCTTGAAACGAAGATGAACAAATGCCTCCTAAAGACAGCAACCAGTGCAGTAAAATCCGAAGGGACTCCTTCCCCCCCCCTTTTTAATACTACATCGGTAAATTTCTTGATTTGAAATGAAGCAATGCAGGGGTGAAATGTAAAATTTGTTACTACCGGTTCTTTGGGTGTGGCTTGGGGGGGTTGTAATGTGACTGAATGGGCGTGGCCAACTTTTTAAAAAAAAAAAACTTTTCAAAGCATTTTTTCTAATGCTTTGAAAAGCCTCTCTGCCGATCAGGCAACTCAGCTGGGATCATCAGAGACTTTTCAAAGCATTTTTTTTACCACCTTTTCGGCCAAGAGGTTGCAGAAAAAAATGCTTTGAAAAGCCTCTGAGGATCCCAGCTGAGCCGCGCGATCAGCAGAGGCTTTTTTTTTTACTTTTAAAAGCATTTTTTCGTCGGAAGAGGTTGTAGAAAAAATGCTTTTAAAAGTTAAAAAAAAAAGCCTCTGATGATCGTGCGGTTCAGCTGGGCATTGGGGGGGGGCGGGAACAGGGATTTTTACTACCGGTTCTCCAAACCACCTGCCGCCATCGCTACCGGATCGGGCGATCCGGTCCGAACCGGGAGCATTTCACCCCTGAAGCAACGGAGTGGTTTATGAATTTAGTCCTGTTTTGATTCAAACATCAGAAATTTCAGTGGACAGCAGTGAAAGGTGGAACATCAATCTCCCAGTGTTTGCAACAAAAGAAATTTTTTCCTGCACATGTTTCAACGAGAGAGGAGATCAAGTGGAAAGGAAATGATAAAAAAAAATGCATTGTCCCCATCTGAAATCGCTATAGGTTATTATGCTGTGTAAAAGCAGCTAAAATCACGGGCGAGACAGATGGAGCAGAGAATACCCACCAGTGTGAACATTCATCTACAAAGGATTCCTACAAAAGAGGCTTTTTTTGTGTGAGCAAATAAAATGTACCTACATGAAAGAGAGAGAAAGAGAGATGGAGGGAAAACAGTTCTTTTGAGCTTGCATTTCATCAGTCGGTACTCATCGAAATGATATTTAGGCAGGTGGTGAATGTATAGGGAGGAGAACTCTCTGGATTACACAGTGAGATTAATGTGCCTCTGGGTATATTAGTTTTTTTCAGGGTACCTTTTCTAAAAATACGCAAGCCTCACATTTTAATCAGGCAGGACAATTTTCTCCCTAATGCCAGCTCAGGACAAATGTGAATTTAGAAAGAAGGAGAGATAAAAAGGGAGGGAGGGAGAGAGAGAGAAGCAAAGAATGAATGAAGAAAAGAAAGAGAGAAAGGAGAGAGAAAGAAAGAGAGAGAGAGAGAGAAAGAAAGAGAAAGAAAGAAAGAGAAAGAAAAAGAAAGAAAGAGAAAGGAAGAGGAAGGAAGGAAAAGAAAAAGAAGGGGAGAGAGAGAGAGAAAGAGAAAGAGAAAGAGAAAAAGAAGGAAGGAAAGAAAGGAAGGAAGGAAGAAAGAGAAAGAAGGGAGAGAAAGGAAGAAAGAGAGAGAGAAAGGAAGAGAGAGAGAGAGAAAGAAAGAAAGAAAAGGAAAGAAGGGAAAGAGAGAGAAAGAAAAAAGAAAGAGAGAAAGGAGAGAAAGAGAAAGAAGGAAGGAAAGAAGGAAGGAAGGAAGGAAGGAAGGAAGAAAGAAAGAAAGAAAGAAAGAAAGAAAGAAAGAAAGAAAGAAATGCAACCTTGATAGAAGATAGAAAATGAGTTGGACCATCTCTCCTCCTGAAAAACGAGATTTAAAAACAGATCCTTTCTTTCTTTTTTTTTCCTTTCAAAAAGAGCAGGTGTGTTTATTTCAGCAAATGGTCGATTATGCTAGAAAATAGGCAAGAGAAGAATTATCTAATGGCTTCAGGAGATGTGAGAATTGGGAAACTGTTCTGGGCTCTGCTGCCAGTTTCCATTGCAGAGATTGGAAGGATGGTGAGAACGTACCACTTACAACACAGGCTCGGCCAATCTTGAGGTGGTATGACTGGCATGAGAAGAGATTGTGGAGTCAATAGAGGAGAATATTTGCAGCTCAGGGTTGAAACAAGGAGTCCTTGGTGCTCTCTGAGCTTGGTGGTTTTCTTGCAGATTTTTCCTGACCCAAACCAGATAGCCCTGATGATGTTACCTAGTTGGGTCATGAAACGTCTACAAGAAGACAACCAAGCTCCCACAGTTCAAATCCTGAGCTATAAAATATCCTCTTCAGTTGGTCCCATGCCTAAAGCAGGACTAGAACTCACGTTCTCACAGTTTCTACCCTAGGATCTTTCACCACTGCACTATACCAGCTCTCAAACTGTGGTGCTTTTCCTTGAAAGCTAGAATTTTCTGCAGTTTAGCCTCAAAACACTATTCTCATGAAATGCCGCTGTATGGTTGCAATTGTTACTTTTTCTTTTTCTTTTTTTACAGCCCGGGATGATTTATGAAGCACCATCATAAAATAACAGCAAGAGGATCAAACTCTCAAAAGAAACCAAGAGTCCCTTGTCCAGTTTTCCTCCTAGGCCCCCACTTTGATGGGACTTCAAACCTAGCAAAAAGATCACGTTTTGGTCCAGAAGTTGGTTTTTTAAAAAAATCCTGCAGGATAGTAAGAGAAACAAGAATCGTCAGCCAAATTGCGTTTGCGTGGCAACACTTCCATCTAGTGGCTGAGGCTACCCCTTCTGCTTATGTTTTGCTTGGCTTGCTCTTTCTTAAATTGAAACTTTCCAACTGATCCTGAAATTGCCCAAAAATTCTCCACTACAAGAAAAGGGAACAGAGCTTGTGGTAGTGTTTTGAGTTGGAAAATAAAGGCGACGAGAAGACAGATGCTCTTAAAGGAAGCCAACACCAGTTCTGGACCATTTTTGAATCTGGGCTGTTGTTTAGATTCAGGAGGTCCTTGTGATATACAAATACAGATTAACAGAGTTGGAAGGGACCTTATAGGTCATCTAGTCCAACCCCCCACCCAAGCAGAAAACCCTACACCATTTCTGACAGATGGCAATCCAATCCATTCTTGAAAGCCTCCAGTGATGAAGCTCCCACAACTTCCGAAGGCAACTTCTGTTCCATGGGTTGATTGTTCTCACTATCAGAAAATTCCTCCTTATTTCCAGGTTGAATGTCTCCTTGATCAGTTTCCATAAATTATTCCTTGTCTGGCCTTCAGGTGCTTTGGAAAATAGCTTGACCCCCTCCTCTCTGTGGCAGCCCCTCAAATATTGGAAGACTCCTCTCCTGTCTCCCCTGGTCCTTCTCTTCACTAAACCAGCCAGGCCCAGTTCCTGCAACCGTTCATCCTATGTTTTAGTCTCCAGGGATATTTTTTCCCGGTTCTAAAAATATAGGTTAGCGCAATGAAAAGTTAATGGATTCATGGGCCCATTTCATCATGCTTCACTTTAATTAACCTAGATGAGCTCATCTTGTCCCAATAAGATAGGGTCACCTCTTAGTGACCATATAAATTTTCCCATGAGGATCTGCCCCTAACCCGGTCTTCAGGTCTTCCAACAGGGCATCCATCCCTACTGTAACTATCTCTATCCACCTTTTTACTGATTGTCTTCTTCTCTTTTTCCTTCTACCTTTGCCAGTATTAGCAATAGCAATAGCAGACTTATATACAGCTTCATAGTGCTTTTACAGCCCTCTCTAAGCGGTTTTACAGAGTCAGCCTCTTGCCCCCCAACAATCTGGGTTCTCATTCTACCCACCTCAGAAGGATGGAAGGCTGAGTCAACCTTGAGCCTGGTGAGATTTGAACTGCTGAACTGCAGCTAGCAGTCAGCTGAAGTAGCCTGCAGTACTGCACTCTAACCACTGTGCCACCTCGGCTCTCTTAGAGTCTCTTCCAGAAATCCGAGTCTTTTCATTGATTGATTGGGTGAGGGAATTGAGTGATTCCCGTCTGGACTACTGCAATGCTCTCTACATGGGGCTCCCCTTGGGGTACACCCGGAGGCTCCAGTTGGTCCAGAATGCGGCCGCGCGGGGGATTATGGGAGCGACGGAGCACTCCCATGTGACACCTCTCCTGCACGAGCTGCACTGGCTTCCTGTGGTCTTCAGGGTGCGCTTCAAGGTGTTGGTGACCACCTTTAAAGCGCTCCATGGCTTAGGGCCGGGGTATTTACGAGACCGCCTTCTGCAACCAATAGCCTCCCACCGGCCAGTACGCTCCCACAGAGAGGGACTCTTCAGGGTGCCGTCGGCCAGACAATGTCGGCTGGTGACCCCCAGGGGGAGAGCCTTCTCTATGGCAGCACCCGCCCTCTGGAACGACCTACCCCCAGAGATACGCATGATACCAGACCTCCGGACTTTTCGTCGGGCCCTGAAAACACATCTTTTTCACCTAGCCGGGCTGGCTTGATCCCATTCCTTCGGTTTTAATTTGTAATTGGTTTTAATCCGGGTTGTTTTAAATGGATAGCCAAAATTATTTAATGTTTTTTAAACTGCTTTTAAATTTTATATGTTATGTTTTACCATGGCTGTTCACTGCCCTGAGTCCTGTTGGAGAAGGGCGGTATACTTACTTACTTACTTACTTACTTACTTACTTACTTACTTACTTACTTACTTATTACTTAATAATAAATAAATAAATAAATAAATAAAATAAATAAATAAATAAATAAATAAATAAATAAATAAATAAATAAATAAATAACATGCCTTCAAGCCAGTGCTGATTCCTAGCAACCACACAGGTAAGTTTTCTCCGTGATGATCTGATCCCTAACCTGGTCCTTTAGAATCTTCCAACAGTGCATCATCCTCCTTCTAACTGAATTCATCCATTCAAGCAATAGGAGGAAACTAACCAAGCAGAGAAGCAACCTAGAACTAAGGAGAAATTTCCTGACAGTGAGAACAATCAACCAGTGGAACAGAAGTTGCCTTCAGAAGTTCTGGGTGCTCCATCACTGAAGGGCTGACCGGTTTGATTGCCTTGCAGTCCAAGGGACTCGCAGGAGTCCTCCAGCACCATATTCTTCTCCAGCACAAGATTCTATTAATACAGCCTTAACGGTGATAATGTTACCCATTCAATCATGTCCGAGTCTTGGAGATTCTATGGGCCAGGTCTCCCCATGTCTTCCGATCATGATGACTTCTTTGAGTTATTCTATGCTCTGGCTGTCCCAAAGGTGCTTTTCTTGAGAGGCAACTAGACTTTCTGGTTATTCCTTTGAAGACATTTCGCTTCTCATCCAAGAAGCTTCTTCAGCTCTGACTTGGATGGTGGGGAAGGGAAGGATTTCTACTTGCAGACAGGAGCCCTCTCTCAACAGAGGGGGAAGGGATACGACATCACCTATCTCCAATCTACAACAACAGTCCTTTCAATAGTTTTCCAAGAAGGCTCCACACCCGTTTGCACCGCTCCAGTGACCCTGATGACATAGATAAACCTCCAGGTGACCTTAACGGCTCGCTAAAAGAATGCAAATGACCAGCTGTCTGTAAGGAAACAAACAAGCAAACAAACAAATAAATAAATGCTTCTTGAATGAGAAGCGAAACCGATGGTGATTTTTGTATCGGTTCACCCCAGTTCGGGCGAACAGGTAGCACCGACAGCAGGAGACTGTGCCCACGCCACCCGGATGTCATCACAGACGCACGTGCAGAAGTGCCGCATGCGAACAAAGCAAGCGCGTGCACACACGCTGCACACTCACAGTTCCGAAACGGTAGTGAAAGTAAAGTGAAACCCACAACTGAGTGAAACGCCTTCAAAGAAAAACCAGAAAGTCCAGTTGCCTCCTGAAAAAAAGGCACCTTTGGGACAACCATAACCTGGAGGACTGAGAAGCTCCATAGACACTAGCTGGTGTCAGCTTTGATGGTGTCCAACCACCGTGTACTTTGATACCCCCCCCCCCGCCCCCATCAGTGGTGGGTTTCAAAAATTTTTACTACCGGTTCTGTGGACGTGGCTTGGTGGGCGTGGTGTGGCTTGGTGGGCGTGGCAGGGGAAGGATACTGCAAAATCTCCATTCCCAGCCCATTCCAGGGGAAGGATACTGCAAAATCCCCATTCCCTCCCCACTCCTGGGTGAAGGATACTGCAAAATCTCCATTCCCTCCCCACTCCAGGGGAAGGTTACTGCAAAATCCCCATTTCCTCCCAATCAGCTGGGACTCGGCAGGCAGAGAATAGATGGGGGTGGGGCCAGTCAGAGGTGGTATTTACCGGTTCTCCGAACTACTCAAAATTTCCACTACCGGTTCTCCAGAACTGGTCAGAACCTGCTGAAACCCACCTCTGCCCCCCTGCCATGTTCCTTTTACTTACTGCTAAAGTCGATTTTATTGATTCTGGGTTTTAAATTGGGAACTTTTCGATTTTGCAGATCTGGGATTTTAAATTGGAAATGCCGATGATTTAATTTATTTTAGTTTTTTCTTAACTTTTGTACTATATGTCTTTTAAGTTTGGCTGTCCACCACCCTGAGTCCCCCTGGGGAGAAGGGAGGTATATAAGTTGAAATAATAATAATAATAATAATAATAATAATAATAATAATAAGAAGAAGAAGAAGAAGAAGAAGAAGAAGAAGAAGAAGAAGAAGAAGAAGAAGAAGAAGAAGAAGAAGAAGAAGAAGAAGAAGAAGAAGAAGAAGAAGGTCTTCCAAGCAGAATTGCAGTGAATTCACCCCGCATGACATGGCCAAAATAAGTGAGACGCAGTTTCTTCATGATATTTGTCTTCCGGTGACATGTTGGCTGTGATGCATGCCGGTACTCGCTTGTTAGTTAGCTTTGCTGTCCAAGGAAATGTAGCCTCCACGGTAAAGTGGAATGAGCTCCACTGGACATGTTTCCTGTCTTGTCTGCTTGGGATGGATGACAAGTTCATAGTCCTCGGTTTCTCGCGTTGGTGCTTCATTCTAGCTGACTTGTCAAGATTGATTGGCAGTCTTTCGCCTACCTTCTTTCTTCGCTCACAACTTGACTATAACAGGAAGAGGGGTGGATGGATTGCAAGGGTGCGACAACAGTATTCAAGCATCCGTAGGCTTCCGTGAGACGTTGCTGGCATCTCAAGGACATCCCGAGCAGATGTCCCTGCGTAGCTGGCTGTTTCCCATAACGAAATGAACAGAAGCGATGGGTGGACGTATTGGAGTGTGGGTGGCCCATAGGGAAAAGGGGGAATTAACTATGCTTGCTTTTGCGCGGGGAAACTCAGAGCTGGCTTTGTTCTTCTGTGTGCCAATGTGGTTTATTCAGTAAAGTTTTATACTCTTGGTAAAAAAAATATGTCTCAGGAGTTTTTCTGTTTCTGGATTTGCCAACTGGACAGTTGACAGACCCTACTTTACTTCATTTCTTTAAAATGAACTAATGTCTGCCACAGTCACTAACAGTAACAGTGGTTGGAAGGGACCCTGGAGCTCATCTAGTCCAACCCCTTTGCTCATGCAGAAGACCTGTAGTAGGGATTCAAACCGCCGAACTGCCGACCTTTCCGATCGACAAGCTCAGTGTCTTAGCCACTGAGCCACCTAGTCAGGCTATGGAAAACACAACTCTAAACGATGTGTTTTCAAAAAGGATCAAAAAGTCACTTCGTAGCTTCTCCCTCTCCAAAGTTCCCAGCCTGCTAACTTCCACCCAAAATGACCCAAGGAAAGAAGGAAAAGCTAGTCCTTCAAGTCCAGAAATGACCGTGTTTCAATTATTCTAACAAAGGCAACCGCTGAAAAATCTGGTCTCTACCACCAGATGTCAGACGTGTTCTTTGAGTCGTGTTTCTTTGATGGCTCATCTTCTGGTTACTTGGTGAAGAAAATTCAGAAAGCTCACCTGACAACATTGTTTTGGGATAACTGAGTGAGGATTGTATCCAAAATCTCAAACAGAGTCATCAACCGCAGCTTCCATTGATTCCCGGCTAAGGTGATGGACAGAAACTGTTCTCTCTCTCTCTCTCTCTCTCTCTCTCTCTCTCTCTCTCTCTCTCTCTCTCTCTCTCTCTCTCTCTGTTGCTGTTCTGACATTATTTAGAAAAAAGAATGTGGAATGAACAGATTTGAGAAGGGAAAGAAAAAGGGGAAGTTTGGAGGGGAGAGAGTTGAAGATCTATCGGGGAAGAGCAGGGGTGAAATGCTCCCAGTTCGGACCAATTCGGTTGAACCGGTAATGATGGCGGCCAGTGGTTCGGATAACTGGTAGTGATGGCAGCACAAGGCTCTGCCCACTCATCCGGTCGTTGTTTTTTACCCTCTGCGCATGCGCAGAGGTTCCACGCGGGCAGGCGTGCATGTACTTCCGAACCGGTTGGGAAGGTAAGTAGGTTTCACCTCTGGGGAAGAGGATAAAAATATCTCATGAAGTTGGACAGAAGGTTATTCCCTAACTTCAAGCATATAAAATGATTCCAGACTCAGAATATGATTGCCTAGCAATTTCTCAATATTTACGGAGTTATCTTAGCTTATTCTGGACCAATTCAAAGGTGTGGACTTTGGGAAGCAAATGCTATCAATTCCCAACCGAATCAAATCTCTTGCAAACTCCCCTCCCCTTTCGCTCCTCTTTATTCCCTATGGGAGGGACCATTCATTGTTCACCTGTGGCTTTACTCCTGAGTCGACCCTTGTTCCTTAGCTGTTCCCTTCTCCTGGCAGCTCTGCGCATGTGCAAACTGGGAACAGGCTCCAGCTGTTCTTCTGCCCCACTGATGTCCGCCTCCAACAACTGGCCCATGTTCCTCCCCAACCTCCTCACTGTCTGAATCTGCCACCAGCCCCGCTGGCTGCTTATGGGCCACATCAGGTCACTAAATGAACTGTTGTTAAGCCGAGGGCTATCTGTACTACAAACACATTTAGAATAGAATAGAATTCTTTATTGGCCAGGTGTGATTGGACACACAAAGAATTTGCCTTTGGTGCATACGCTCTCAGTGTACATAAAAGAAAAGATGCATTCCTGTAAGGATTGTGGCATGTAAGGATTGAAGCCCTTCCATTATGGTTAGCATTGGCTGGCAGAACCTTTAATGGTATAACAGAATAACAGAGTTGGAAGGGACCTTGGAGGTCTTCTAGTCCAACCCAACCAGGAGACTTCACCCTATACCATTTTAGACAAATGGTTGTCCAGTCCCTTCTTAAAAGCCTCCAGTGTTGGAGCATTCACAACTTCTGGAGGCAAGTTGTTCCACTGGTTAATTGTTCTCACTGCCCGGAAATTTCTCCTTAGTTCTCGGTTGCTTCTCTCCTTGATCAGTTTCCATCTATGGCTTCTTGTCTTGCCTTCAGGTGCTCTGGGAGATAAGTTGACCCCCTCTTCTTTGTGGTAGCCCCTCAAATATTGGAACAGCACTATCCCGTCACCCCTAGTCCTTCTTTTCACTACACTGGGTGTCTGCAACCTGCAGCTCTGGAGCCACATGTGGCTCTTTGAGCCCTCTGCTGTGTCTCCTTGTTGGATGATCCCACCACTGGCTGGACCAACCCCTCACCTTCCCTTCCCAGTCACTCCTCGACTGGCCTGAGAAGGTAAGAGCGATGGCAAGGAATGGAGAAGCGGGCGGGCCAAAGACAGAGAGATACAGAAAGAGATGGAGAGAGAGAGAGACATAGAAAGATACAGAGAGGGGGGAGAGAGAGAGGGAGGGTGGAGGGAGGGAGAGAGAGAGAGATGTCAAAAGGGTTTTGTGGTTCCCGTTGTTTTTTAACAACCGGTTCTCTGCCCTAATGACCAGCTGGGTCAGCATGGCTAGGGGGGGGTGTCATGTGACTGGTGAAAATGAGTGACGTTGACTTGGCCACGCCCACCGAGGTTTTGTGACTCCCAGTGTTTTCTTTTCTGTGGGAAACAGATCCAAATGGCTCTTTGAGTGTTTAAGGTTGCAGACCTCTGCACTACACTAAGGCATACCTTAAGAGAGTTGGAAATGGTAATGGCCCATAAAATACATGCCAACGTTTTGCCATCTCGAGAGTCGTATGTAAGGCCCCACAGACTGTGCGGGGATGTGATCCACCACAGATAATATGCGTGATAAATTATTCACTTAACCAAAAATTGTACATCAAGCCTCGGCAGCTGGTAAAAGCTGGATCTCTGCCCAGTTACATTAAGGGAAGTTTGCTTCCTCAAAGCTTAGCTCTACTTTAGGGGGATGTTGAATTATGCATGTTACTCGGAAAGCTAATGCCGTACATACGCATTCAAAGTTATTATTAACCTCATCAAGCTGTAAAGGCAATGGGGGAGAAGCAGCTGTTCCCTCCCCCCTCCCCGCGAATCCATTTAGGACACAAGGATGTTTGTGTAGATAACAAGCGTCTCCTTTTGACAAGAAATATCATCATCCTCGGAGGAGATTTGAGTTGTAGTCGCTGGAGAGTTGGAAGGGGGTTAGGGGAGGGGGCTAGGAAGGAAGTGGGATCCATTCTTGCTGCTTTTGCTACAGGTACTTCTCGACTTGCAACAGTTCATTTAGTGACCGTCCGAAGTTACAATGGCATATCAGAGGTGATATTCAGCTGGTTTGGACCGGTTTGGCCGAATTGGAAGATGCCCAGCCACCCATCCACCCCTGGCTCTATGCCATCCTATTTAGGCACTTTTTTGAGGCCGGGCACATGCATGGAAGGCACGTGCACCAGCAAAATACATGCACGCCAGTGGTGGGTTGCCCCCGGTATGGACCGGCTCTGCCCACCAACCCCGACGTCATCAGAACGCTTCTGGGCATGCGCAGAAGAGTGCACGGCCCCGTTGCGAACCGGTAGTAAAGGTAAGTAGAACCCACCCCTGATGCACACGCTCACATTTGTGAATTGGTAGGGAAAGTAAGTGAATATTACCCCTCCCCTGGCTGTGAGTTTGACACCCCTGCCTTACGCTAACCAGATTCCAGATCCACTCCCAAAATACTCCCACTTCATTCGGAGTTTTGAGTCCATGTTCTCCCCTAACCAGAAGTAAGACACAATAGACTTATTTAAAGAACAGAGAATTACAGTGATCCTTCACTGTAAAGAGTTGGGCCTGCTTGGCGAAGATCCCAAGTTAATTCTCCAAAACACTCAATGTTTGGGGATGAACCGTTATCAAAAGGCCGCCACTCTAAATTCAGAGAATGTCCCAATGCCGACGCTTGAACAGAGGAAGATTGCCAAGCCAACTGCTTTGCTCGAATCAACGCAATCAAACTCTACTCAGTCAAATGCTTATATATATATAACCCTCATCTTCCAATCATACCGATCCTAGCAACTCGAATCAGCGGGGATGCAAATATTATTTTATTAGCCCAACCTAATTCCTTGGCTCCCTGCATCTTCGGGGCCTCTTCGACTCTGTTTCACCTCAATGAATCTTCTTTTTGGACTGAAATTGAGCAGCCAATCACATTACTTCCGACTGGCTTCATTTTTTAATCCAGCAGTGTGCGTAGTGCAGTGGGGTGTGTGACAGGAGCGATGTGGATGGAAAGGAGCGCTGAACTATTACTGACCTCTCAGCCACATTTCTAATCACAACGGTCTATCAAAAGGAGTCAGGACTCAAGTCAACGGATCCCTGATTGCCCACCAACCGTCATGGGCTAAAGGCAATTGAAGAGTTTCTCCCCTTCTCAAAACACCTCCCCTCTGGTGATGTATCTTCCTACAGGTAGTCCTCGACATACGGCCACAATTGAGGCCAAAAATGTTATATCATCCTGGGCAATGGTTGTCTGGTCTAAGTGAAACATTGGTTAAGTGAGTTTTGCCTTGTTTTACAACCTTGCCTGCCACATTTTTGAAGTGAATCACTGCGGTTATTAAGTTAGTCACATGTTTGTTGTTAAAGGGACGTGGTGGCTCAGTGGCTAAGATGCTGAGCTTGTTGATCGAAAGGTTGGCTTTTCAGTGGTTCGAATCCCTAGTGTCGCGTAACGGGGTGAGCTCCCGTGACTTGTCCCAGCTTTTGCCAACCTAGCAGTTCGAAAGCATGTTAAAAAAATGCAAGTAGGAAAATAGGGACCACCTTTGGTGGGAAGGGAACAGCGTTCCGTGCGCCTTTGGCGTTGAGTCATGCCGGCCACATGACCACGGAGACGTCTTCGGACAGCGCTGGCTCTTCGGCTTTGAAACAGAGATGAACAGCGCCCCCTAGAGTCAGGAACGACTAGCACATAGGTGCCAGAAAAACCTTTACCTTTACCTTATGGTTGTTAAGTGAATCTGGCATCACCATTGACTGTTCTTGTCAGGACATCGCAAAAGGGGAATCATGTGACCCCGGGACACTGCATTGTCATAAATATGAGTCACTGAAGCCAAGCCTCTGAATTTTCATTATGTGACCTACGGATTCTACAATGGTCATAAATTGCAAAAAATGGTCATAACCTATAAGTCTCCAAATGTAAGAATTCAACTTCCAGCAGGGGTGGGTTCTACTTACCTTTACTACCGGTTCGCAATGGGGCCGCGTACACGTGCAGAAGCATTTTCATGATGTCAGGGTCAGTGGGTGGAGCCTCCCACCGGTTTTACTACTGGTTCTATAGAACCGGTGCAAACTGGGGACAACCCACCACTGACTTCCAGGCTCTACTTCTCAAGAGAATAAGCCACAGAGAATTGATAGAAACCAAAGACAATGAACACAGGAACATGCTGCAACGGTCATAAGTGTGAAAAATGGTCACAAGTCACTTTTTTTCAGTCACGTCGTAACTTTGAACAGTCACTACATGAACTGTTGTAAGTTGAGGACTACCTGCACTTGGTTTTATATTGCCCCCTTTCTATGTGAAGACAGAATTGATCTTGTCCAAGCTCAAGTTGTATCAAGCTTTGCCAAGCTAATTTTCATGAAGGCACCAGAGGTGGTTCGGACCGGTTCGCTGGAACCGGTAGCGGAAATCACGGGCAGGCCCACCCGCTCGCTATGCCATCCTATTTAGGCAAATTTTGAAGCCGCATGCATGTGTGCAAGCCGAGCAAGCGAGCAGAGCACATGCATGGAAGGCTGCATGCTCACATTTGCAAACCGGTAGGGAAGGTAAGTGAATACCACGTCTCGGTGGCACCCAGAAGTAAGAGTTTGAATTCTTCTTCAGACAACCGGAATCCATCTGTGGGGACTTCTATTTTTCTCGTTCTATTTTGCAACACCATTTGAGATGCTGCAAGGAGAAGAGACTAGTGGTAAAGTATAACATTCTCAGGCAAGAAAGATCGACACTTGAAGGTCGAATTTATTGCTACTCACAGGAATCTTCTCCACTAACAGTCAGAACCTGGTTAGAGTTAGATAAGGGTCAACAGAATTCAAAGTAGATTGGACCTTGTTTGCTTGTGGCTCTGTAGGGATTCTAGGGTGATCCCTCTTTTAACTCCACCACCTCCCCCTCAGGTTCTGCCACTCATCTCCTCTGAGATGAGTTCAGTTTCTGGTGTCTACATGGACATAATGTCAGGGTTTCAAGCAGTGGTTCGCACCGGTTCTATAGAACCGGTAAAAAAACCGGCGGGAGGCTCTGCCCACCAACCCCGACATCATCAAAACGCTTCTGCGCATGTGCAGAAGAGCGCACGGCCCCGCTGCGAGCCAGTAGTAAAGGTAAGTAGAACCCACCCCCAACAAAAGAAAACTCCGAGGCTTGAGTTTCCTCAAAGTTACATTTTATTAGAGGTGTCATATTGGCACATCTGGGAAAAACTTGAACCTGAAAGTTTCCAGGCTTTCCCCACCCAAAGAAAGGTTCAAGTCCCTGCCCGGCATCCACATGTCCATCACATGGTCCAATCAAAACACCATCCCAACTGGAGATGCCTTCCAGTTCCTGCTGTCCAGGTGCAGGGCAAGATGTCCTTGACTCTCTGAGAAAGGAGTGTTATTATGACTATATATCACCCAAGCTCCATACAATCCTCCCTCCCTGTTGTGGCTCCGTTACCTGAGCCTGTGTCATCGGCGGGAGAGGACTCCGAGAGTGAAGGAGAGGAGTTGGCAAGGCCTCCCTCTCCAGGACTCTCCTCTTTGGCAATGCCTTCGGTGTCCGCCGAAGGGCAAGAGATAGGGCTGGGGCCAAGCACGTCCACGCAGCCACAGGTGGACAGTAATGAGGGAGATGAGTCTTGGCTGCATCCTCGACAGCGTCGCAGAGATAAGCATGCGCAACAGAAGAAAAGGCGTGCCCGAGATTAGGCTGAGTCACTGGACCACACCCCACAGGGTATAAAAGGGAGCGTGGTGGCCAGTCAAGCCTTGTGACGAACAAAGCTGAAAGCTTCCACCCCATTCTGCATTGCCGGACTTTTGCTATAGACTTTGCTGGATTATATTTGGACTTAAGTTACTCTGTAATTATTGAACATTTTACTTTGATGTATCAGAAGCGGAGAGAAGTTATCTCTTTGTGAGTAATAAACTCTTGGCAGGCAGCCACTAGGTTGCTGCCAAGTTCCGTTATCATAAGGAAAAGGATTTTGTCGGTTGGTTTGGTTTTTAACTCTTGGACATCTGTTGATGTGTGTGCATGTGGGACGGGGACAGAACACTCCCAGTTTCCCACAGCAGTAAATGTGGCAGGTCTGAAGGCCCAACGAAAAAGATGGCTTCCAGGCCTGACACATGTCCAGGTTGTTTTCCTGACATTGAAACAGAAGAAGTTTGCCATTATCTTCTTCCAAGGTTAGGTTTGGGCTTCCTTGTCAACCTAGCTGTCACCTAACTGGATCTTCTTTGATTTGAATGCTATCCTTGGTGACCACATGGACACAAGCATGGAACAGTCCTGATCACAACAGAGGAGCCCTATGTCTTCCTCTTCCAAAAAAAAAGAAGCCTTCTACTGGGCCATTTTTTTCAACTTCCCACCCCAACCTTCTATACAGGGATCTTCTCATTTCATCCCAGCAGTGACCAAATCTGATCCTGTTTTGCTCCTGAGCCCAGACAAACCAGGAGGTGTTGGTACCTGCTGAGACAAAAAGGTAGGAGAGATCATCAAGTACTTTTCAACATTTATTATCTTGCCTTCCTTAAATGATGACACAGAGGTGGTATTCAGCCGGTTCTGACCGGTTTTGGCGAACCGGTAGCAGAAATTTTGAGTAGTTCGGAAAACCGGCAAATACCACTTCTGACTGGCCCTGTGCCCGATCTATTGGCTACCTCCCGAGTCCCAGCTGATCAAGTCCCAGCTGGTCGGTTGGGTCTTCTTTTGTTGCCCTGCACAGGAGAACAGAGCTGGAAAGCAGGCTAGTGGGGTGGGGAGGGAATGGCGATTTTGCAGTATCCTTCCTCCGGAGTGGGGTGGGAATGGAGATTTTGCAGCATCCTTCCTCTAGAGTGGGATGGGAATGTAGATTTTGCAGTATCCTTCCCCTGGAGTGGGGTGGGAATGGAGATTTTGCAGTATCCTTCCTCCGGAGTGGGGTGAGAATGGAGATTTTGCAGTATCCTTCCTCCGGAGTGGGGAGGGAATGGAGATTTTGCAGTATCTTTTGTCCGGAGTGGGGAGGAAATGTAGATTTTGCAGTATCCTTCCTCCGGAGTGGGGTAGAAATGGAGATTTTGCAGTATCCTTCCTCCGGAGTGGGGTGGAAATGGAGATTTTGCAGTATCCTTCCTCCGGAGTAGGGAGGAAATGTAGATTTTGCAGTATCCTTCCTCTGGAATGGGGTACGAATGGCGATTTTGCAGTATCCTTCCTCCAGAGCGGGGTGGGAATGGAGATTTCCATTCCATCCTTCCCCTGCCATACCCACCAAGCCAAAGCCACGCCCACAGATCCGGTAGTAAAAAAAAAAAATTGAATTCCCACCATGGCGATGACATTGTTTTCAGCGACAAGCTACATCAAGCAAAAATCCCACTCAGTTGCTTGTCCTGTTTTTCTCTAATTGCTTCAGGTGAACATAGTCCGTTTGAGATCTCTCTCTCTCTCTCTCTCTGACTCTCAGATCACTTAAGCCTAGAGAATCAATTCCAAGTTACCCCCTTGTTAGGCAGATGTTCTCTGGATGATTTATGACTCTTTCAAGCCTGATATCCCCGCGGAAGATTGTTAGTGAAAAGCCCAAAGTAATCCTTTGGAGTCAGGATTTATGATGTTTAACTTAGCTGTTCTCAGCAGGCGCTCAGACGGGATAGCAGTAAGCTTAAGGGCAGGAAAAGGTCAGTCCCCCGACACTGGCCTACCGCTGTACAAGGAGTTGGAATGCATCTCCACATGACGGAGCTGTTAAGGGACACCGGAGAAGCATCTCTGAGAAACGCTAAGCAGGGGAAGGCCGAAAGCTTCGTGGCAGGATCCAGTCAGCGGGAGCGTTCCCAGCCTGTTCTCTGGCGCCCCAAAGGAACCGAATCTATTAATCTATTGATTTACACCAGTGGTGGGTTCCTCCCGGTTCGGTCCGGTTCGGCCGAGCCGGTAGCGGTGACGATATGACGTCACCGAACCGGTTCTCCCCCCTCCCACCCACCCACGTTATTCTTACCTTTTATTTGGCCCCACCCCCAATCTATTGCTGCCTCCTGAGTCCCAGCTGATGACTAGAGTGAAAAAACCTGTTTAAACTCTTGCCGTGGGGCTTCAAAGGGCCGCCCTACAGCTGATCAGTGTTAAAAGCAAACAAATGAGTCGGGTCGTAAGTGCGAGGACTGGTCGTAAGTGTGAGGACCTTCCAGAAATGACTCTGACCAGCTAGCCATGCCCACCTAGTCACATGACCTCCAAGCCACACCCACAAAATAAGCCACGCCCACAGAACCGGTAGTAAAAAAATTTAGAACCCACCCCTGATTTATACATAAAATATAGAATTGTGGGGTTGAAAGGAACCTCGGAGGTCTTCTAATCCAACCCTTTGCTGCTCCAGGCAGGAGACCTTTATACCATCCTAGGTAATGGTTGTCCGGTCTATTCTTGAAAATCTCCAGTGATGGAGCACCCACAACTTCTGGTGGCAAGCTGTTCCAGGGTTTAATTGTCCTCACTGTTAGGAAGTTTCTCCTTAATTCCAGGTTGCTGCTCTCCTTGATTAGTTTCCATCCATTGTCCTGCCCTCTTGGTGATTAGCAAAAGTGAAATAGAAACAGTCTATGAAACAAGAGACTGGGCACCATAAAAATACACTCAGGTGCAACTGAGCAATTGTTGTCACTCTCAGGAAATTCCTCCTTAGTTCTAACTTGGATCTATCTTCCTTCCTTCCTTCCTTCCTTCCTTCCTTCCTTCCTTCCTTCTTCCTTCCTTCCTTCCTTCCATCCATCCTTTTTTCTTTCTTTTTCTTTTTCTTCTCTTTCTTTCATTCTTTCTTTTTCTTTCTTTCTTTTTCTTTCATTCATTCTCTTTCTTTTTCTTTCTTTCTCTTTCTTTATCTCTTTCTTTCTCTTCTTTCTTTCTTTTTCTTTCTTTCTTTTTCTTTTCCCTCCTCCTCCTCTTCTTCCTCCTCTCAAATCACATTCCTTTCTGTTTTTAAAAATTATTTTTAAGGTAATGCATTTATTCCTCAAAATAAATACCCATTCCGACTCTTTGCCCTTGAAGATGTCAAGGAGTAGGGTGGCCCATCATGAAAAACCACGAAGAGGCCTTCAAGATTTTTTTTTTTTAAAGAATCCATTAATGGCCCAGCACGTTCTGTGTTGTGGGGGGGGGGGAAATCACAATTTTTCTAGAGAGGATGAAAGATTTTAAAAAAAGAGTCAGGCTACATTTGTCTGCCACGGAGAATTACTCCAGGCAATGGCTTAATACGACTTCGTCCTGACAGCAGAGTCCAAATGGAAAATTAATGAGGCAGCGTGATCTATGGATCTTTTTAAATCTCATAACTGGCTTCCTCTGGAGAATAAAAAACGGCCCAATCGGATTGATAGTAGCAGAAGGAGCACAGAGCCTCCCTCTTCTTCCTTGGGATTTCCGCTACCGGTTCGCCTGAACTCGTTCGAACCGGCTGAATACCACCTCTGATTATAGGCACCATGCAGAGATATGAAGATGCTTTTTCTCGTTGGGAGAAACACTGACCTTCTCAAGAGTGATCTTCTCCTCAGTATGGACCTGTTTTCCATTTTGTTCTAAATGGATGGAACTAGGACAGCACAACGGGAAAACCCAGTAACATTAACCTCGGTATCAAAACAGCTTCAGTAGAATAAAGAAGGTGTCATCTGGAAGCACAGTGTTGTTAAATTCTAGGCCCTGTCAGGCATTGGAAGCCATCTTTGTCCTTGGCCCTTCAGGCCTGCCACATTTACTGCTGTGGGAAACTGGGAAGGGGGATTGTATGGAGCTTGGGTGATATATAGGCATAATAACATTCCTTTCTCAGAAAGTCAAGACCATCTTGCCCTGCACCTGGAAGGCTGGAACTGGGAAAAATCTCCAGTTGGGATGGTGCTTGGATTGGGCCATGTGATGAACATGTAAGTGCTGGGCAGGGACTTGGACTTTTTTTTGCTATCAGCTCACCCCGCGTGTGTATGCTTGCTTCGTGCATGGGCCCGGTTTGTGCCATCTTTGATTATAGGCACCGTTCTTGTAGTGAAACTGCAAGGAGCTTTACGATAGTCAAGTTCCTCGCAGTTCTTTGCCTGAGAAGAAGAACTACACAGCTAACCTTGTTGCAAAGGTTGCTACAACCCACGCTGTACCACACGATTACAGAATTTCACATCAGCTTCCCCTTTATTGGCAAAAGGCTAATTGTAAATTCCTCTTTATTTCCCCCTTCGCAGCTAATTAAGTTTTGTTGGCATAAGGAGATAAAAGAAAGGTTGCATCAGTTCACCGTCTCTTTGTGCCTGTCGAATTAAATTCCAGACAAAGTGAGGTGGTTGAAAGAGAGATGAAAGAGAGGGGGGGGGAGAGAGAGAGAGGGAGAGAGAGAGAGATGGAGAGAGAGAGATGAAAGAAAGAGAGAGGGAGAGAGAGAGATGAAAAAGAGAGAGAGGGAGAGGGAGGGAGGGAAAGAGAGGGAGGGAGGGAGAGAGAGGAAAGAGAGAGAGAGGGAGAGAGAGAGAGGGAGAGAGAGGGAGGGAGAGAGAGGGAGGGAGGAAGAGATGAAAGAAAGAGAGAGTGAGAGAGAGTGAGGGAGAAAGAGAGAGATGGAGAGAGAGAGAAAAAGAGAGGGGAGGGAGGGAAGAGGGAGGGAGAGTAAAGAGATGGAAAAGAGAAAGAGAGGGAGAAGAGAGAGAGGAGAGAGAAGAAAAGAGAGGGAGGGGAGAGGAGAGAGAGGGAGAGAGAGAGAGGGAGGAGGAAGAGAGAGAAAGAGAGAGTGAGAGAGAGGGAGGGAGGGAGGAAAGAGAGAGATGGAGAGAGAGGAGATGAAAAAGAGAGAGGGGGAGAGGGAGGGAGAAGGGAGAGAGAGAGGTAGGGAGAGAGAGGGGGAGAGAGAGAGGGAAAGAGAGGGAGGGGAAAGAGAGGGGGAGAGAGAGGGAGGGAGATGAAAGAGAGAGAGGGGGGGAGGGAGAGAGAGAGATGAAAGAGAGAGGGGGGGAGAGGGAGAGAGAGGGAGGGGGAGAGAGGGAGGGAGAGGGAGGGAGGAGGCATTAATAGACTTTAGAATAAAATCCAGACAGATTCAAATTGATTTCGCTGCCATAAGAAAATTGAGTGTTTAGGGAAATAGATTTATGCACTGTCAGCTCTAACTGCCTGGCAGTATCTATACCCAAAGCTGTTAAAATGGTAATCTTTAGAGATGTATGAAAATTGTGTGTGAACAGACCAATGAAGCATCTCAAGGAAGGTTATGTTTTGAGGATGGACCTTACAAGTCGGTGTTGTTATTATTAATAATGTATTACAAGGCAAACACTATGCATTATGGATGTAATTTAATTACAGCACTTAAACCCAGACACAGGAAAAACCCGCTCCTGGTATCTTCTCTTGCTCTCAGCTGTTGTTACAAGGCAGTGCATTTTATTTTTTTTTAAGGGAAAAAGAGATTCTTGATGGTAAACTAGGATTAAGTCTCTGAAATCTAGAGCTAGCCCATGATCGGTTGCTATAATCGCAGGAACTCTGAAGAACTACCATATTTTTAATATAACGGTATAAGATGCACCAGAGTATAAGACGTACCTTAGTTTTTGGGAGGAAAATAGGGGGGGGAAATTCTGCCTACCAGGTATTCATCTGGCCAGCCCCAGCACATGAGTTCGCTCGCTGGTTTTGAGGTGGGGCTTGGTTGGGGCTGTGCTTCTAAAGCACAGCTGATCGTGGGAGGGAGCAGCAATTAGAAAAGCAGGCAAAGCACGGAAGATCACATTGGGGCTGAAAAACAGCTTCAAAAGCAAAGCTGATCGTCAGAGGGAGCTCCAGTGACTAAAGCAGGCAAAGCGCGGAAGGAGTAAGAGAAGGCAGCAGCTGTTCCAGGTAGCCATTGTGGGTACCGCACGGGGGTTACATTTGGAGTATAAGACACACACAAATTTTCAGCCTCTTTTAGGAGGAAAAAAAGTGTGTCTTATACTCCGAAAAGTACGGTAAACCTTTTAGAAATATTGGGAAGGGGGTCTCAGCACAGAAGGGGGACAACTTGCAGTGGCCAACTCTACACAGGGACAATTCAACAAATGAAAGAAGTAACCAAGAACTAAGGAGAAATTTCCTAATGGTGAGAACTAGCAAGCAGTGGAACGTCTTGCCTGCAGAAGTTGTGGGTGCCCATCACTGGAGGCTTTCAAGAAGAGACTGGACGCCACTTGTCTGAAATGTTGTAGATTTTCTTTTATGTATGAAAGCCAGATGGGTGTCTTTGAGCCAATCACCAGAAACTATGAGTTCTAATCCCACCTTAAGATGAAAGCAGACTGGGTGTCTTTGAGCCAATCACCAGGAGACTATGAATCAGGGGTGAAATGCTCCTGGTTCGGATCAGATCACCTGATCCGGTAGCGATGGCGGTGGGTGGTTCAGGGAACCGGTAGCAAAAATCCCGATGCCCCACCCCATGCCCAGCTGAGCTGCACGAACATCAGAGGGTTTTTTTTTAACTTTTAAAAGCATTTTTTCTTCAGCTGAAAAAATGCTTTTAAAAGTAAAAAAAAAAAAACAGCCTGTGATAATCGCGCGGCTCAGCTGGGATCGTCAGAGCCTTTTAAAAGCAGTTTTTTTACAATCTCTTCGACTGTAGAGGTTGTAGAAAAAATGCTTTTAAAAGTTAAAAAAAAATGCTTAGCATATGGGGGGTTGTGTAAGAGGATGGTAAAGTATTATATAATCTGATATCAATTTGGATTTTATTTTGGAGAAGCCATGGGGGGAGGGGAGGGGGAGGGGGGGTTAGGGAGGAGGGGGGAAAAAATCTGTATTTGAAAAACTTTTTCAATAATAAAAAAAAAGTTAAAAAAAAAAGTTGGCCACGCCCACCCAGTCACATTACCCCCCGCCAAGCCACGCCCACAAAACCGGTAGTAACAAATTTTACATTTCGCCACTGCTATGAATTCTAGTCCCGCCTTAGGCATGAAAGCTGGCTGGGTGACTTTGGGCCAATCAGCAGAAGGCGAGGAGTTCTAGTTCCGCCTTACTCAGGAGCAATTCCATTACATCACACCATTATGGGCTCGAAGGTAGCAACCCCACCAGGAGATCTTCCAAAGCTATTTTCATTCGCAGAAGACTTGGGCATTTCGCAGGAATAGTTTTCTGTACTTCCTCACAGCTGGTTGGAAAAATAAGCCACTTGACGATTTTTCTGCATTTTATTAAGCTCCAACAGATGTTTTCGGGGCCCCCACCAACTGGCTTTGGCTTAATAAGATGAAGCAGAGAAAGAAAAGGTGGAGGAACATTTTGATTAAGAAAATCACTAGCAAACAAACTCGGGAAGCTGTTTCCCCAGAGGGGCGGGGAGGGGGGAAGTGTTTAGGAATGCTTCGAGTTCACAAATTTTCTTGCAAAAATCAGACTTAGCAAAGCAGAGGGACGCTAGGGACGGAGCTGGAATAAGCTGCCAGAATGGGTCCCGTCCGAAGAGAATTGGAATACCCTCCTTGCGATAAAAGACGAAAACATCTGCGCTTTTAAAAGCCTAGAACAAAAAGTCTGTTTTCATCAGACGCGGTGGACCTTTGAAGATCCAACGTGGGCACTGAGGAAACGTACCGTATTTTTTGGAGTATAAGACACACCTTTTCCCCCCCAAACAAGAGGGTGAAAATCTGGGTGCGTCTTATACTCCGAATGTAGCCCTGCCCAGCTTCTCAAACAGAGGGTTCAGAGGCTGAAAAAAGCATCAGAAACGAAGCTTCAGAAAAAAAAACCCCAAACCCCCATGCCCTCGTCACTTCCCGTCTGGACTATTGCAATGCTGTCTACATGGGGCTCCCCTTGAGAAGCACCCGGAGGCTCCAATTGCTCCAGAATGTGGCCGCGCAAGTGATAATGGGGGCAACCCGTCGCTCCCATGTAACACCTCTCTTGCGCCAGCTGCACTGGCTCCCGGTGGTCTTCCGGGTGCGTTTCAAGGTGTTGGTTACCACCTTTAAAGCGCTCCATGGCTTAGGGCCTGGATATTTACAGGACCACCTGCTGCCACTGACTGCCTCCCACTGACTGATACACTCCCACAGAGAGGGTCTCCTCAGGGTGCCTTTGGCCAAACAATGTCGACTGGCGACTCCCAGGGGGAGAGCCTTCTCTGTGGGGGCTCCTGCCCTATGGAACGAATTGCCCCCGAATATATGAAGGATCCCCGACCTCCGTGCCTTCTGTTGTGCGCTGAAGACCCTGTTATTCCAACAAGCCGGTCTGATGGGACAATAATTTTAATTGGGTTTTAAATATGGGTTTTAATATGGTTTATAAGGGTTTTAGAATGGGAATTTTAAATTTGGCCAAAACTGAATTATTTTAATATGGTTTTTAAATTTGTCTTGTATATTGTTTTATTATGACTGTTCACCGCCCTGAGTCCTTCGGGAGAAGGGCGGTATAAAAATATAATAAATAAATAAATAAACAGAGCTTCAGAAAAGAAGCCCCCAAACAGAGCTTCAGGAAAAAAAGTTTTTTTTTCCTGAAGCTCTGTTTTGGAGGCTTTCAGAGGCAGGAAGAAAAGTTTTTTCTGAAACAGAGTTTCAGACGTTTCAGAGGCAGGAAAAAAAGCAAAAAAAAAAAAGAAAAAAAAAAGCAAGGCACAGAGCTCACAACCAATGAACCTGTTGCTAAAATTCACCTCTGGGAACAGCTGATTGGGGGTATTCCGGGAGGCCGATCCACCTGCCAATCAGCTTTTTTCTTATTTTCCTCCCCAAAAACTAAGGTGCGTCTTATACTCTAGTGCATCTTATACTCCGAAAAATATGGTATGTTTGATTCATATAGGGCTTAAAAGGGATACAATACAGAGGGATTCAATCAAAAGCGAGTGAAGCGATCTTCCAAGCTTCCCCTGCTTTTCTCATTGCTTCTCTCTCCAAAGATCAGCTGTGCTTTAGAAGTTTTTTTTCAGCCCTAACGAGGTGCTAGCGAGTGAAGCGATCTTCCGAGCTTCCCCTGCTTTTCTCATTGCTTCTCTCTCCAAAGATCAGCCATGCTTTAGAAGTTTTTTTTCAGCCCTAACGAGGTGCTAGCGAGTGAAGCGATCTTCCGAGCTTTGCCTGCTTTTCTCATTGCTTCTCTCACCAAAGATCAGCTGTGCTTTTGAAGCTGTTTTTTATCCCCAAACAGGGGGATAAAAAGCATGCACGCATGCTCAAAACCAGCAAACTAATGTGCTGAAGCTGACCAGACTAAGGACAGTAGCCAGATGAATACCTGATAGGCAGTTTTTTTTTTCTTATTTTCCTCCCCAAAAACTAAGCTGCGTCTTATACTCTGGTGCGTCTTATACTCCAAAAAATACAGTAGGTGAAAACCGCAGGAACCTTCAGAGTCGGTTTTCACCAGCCTGTGCCAATATGACATATTAAATAAAACTATTCTTTAAGGAATTAACCTGCCTCAGAGTTTTGTTTGCTGTGGGTATGTTACTTGGAACCTGACACCCAGATGGCCATCTACTCATCTCAGATGCCAGATGGAACATGGAACATGATCCATTGCAGGCAAACCATGGGGAAGGGGATCTCGACCTGATCAACAGGCATTACCAATATTTGACCCCATATCAAAATATCCTCCAAGAAGACCCACATTAATAGACATCCAAATGCAGCAATTTGTTTCTTCCCCTCCAATGTGTTTATGTGCAGATTCCTCGTTCCACTCGCTAGAGGAAAGGTTAATGGCTAACAGCTTCTCTATCAAATGAGGCACTGATGTAACCCCAGCAGTATCTCAGTCTTTAATTGTCTTTGGCCTTTGGTGAGCTGAAGGTTAACAGCTGCTTCCCATATGTTGCTCCAAATATGCAGAGGGCTGTTGTACATTGTGTGGGTTCAGGAAAAAGCACACTTTCTCCTCGTACATGACTTCAGGAATTTGGACACACTAGCTGGATTCTTACCCAGCCACAATGGACTAGGGGTGACATGCAGTGGTGAGTTGCCCCCGGTTCGGACCGGTTCGCAAGAACCGGTAGTAAAACTGGCAGAAGGCTCCGCCCACTGACCCAGACTTCATTAGGAAGTTTTTGCACACAAAACGTGCACAAGCAAAGCAAGCGCGCACACACGGTCCTGTTGCAAACCGCTAGTAAAGGTAAGTAGAACCCATCCCTGGTGACATGATAGCAGTATTACAGGAATTGGGCATGGCTAGTCTAGTGAAGAGAAGGACCAGGGGAGACAGGAGAGCAGTCTTCCAACATTTGAGGGGGTGCCACAGAGAGAAGGGGGGTCAAACTATTTTCCAATGTACCCGAAGGCCAGACATAATGGATGGAAACTGTACAAGGAGAGATTCAACCTGGAGGAGGAGGAGAAGGAGTATGGGGTCCTTGGTGCTTTCTGAGCTTGGTGGTTTTCTCACAGACATTTCATGACCCAGCTAGAAGGGGTCAGTACTAGAAGGGAATGGGAATTGCAGGAGGAGGAGGGGGGATCCTTGGTGCTTTCTGAGCTTGGTGGTTGGGACATTTCATGACCCAACTAGACACCATCATCAGTACTAGAAGGGAATGGGAATTGCAGGGGGGGAGGAGGAGGAGGAGGAGGAGGAGGAGGAGGAGGAGGAGGAGGAGGAGGAGGAGGAGGAGGAGGAGGAGTATGGGGTCCTTGGTGCTTTCTGAGCTTGATGGTTTTCTCACAGACATTTCATGACCCAACTAGACTCCATCATCAGTAATAGAAGGGAATGGGATTTGCAGGGGGGAAGGAGAAGGAGAAGGAGAAGGAGAAGGAGAAGGAGAAGGAGAAGGAGAAGGAGAAGGAGGAGGAGGAGAAGAAGAAGAAGAAGAAGAAGAAGAAGAAGAAGAAGAAGAAGAAGAAGAAGAAGAAGAAGAAGAAGAAGAAGAATCCCAACACCAAAATACGACAATTCTGCTTTGCTTTCTTCCACCCACCCACTACAAGCTCCATCTTTACGTGAAAATGCATCCCATCCTTCAGATACAGACTTCTTATTCCCACCAAGATCAAGGCATCCTCTGACTTGATTCTGACATGCCCCAGCGAGAACTACACCCTCTAATTGCCAGCTGGCTGGTTTTGTCATATTATGAGTTCTTTTTTTTTTCCCCTTCTCCCTGCGCACACACCAGTTGCTAAATAAGTTAATCACTCCTTGAACAAGGAAATCTGCAGATGCCTTTGAGGCTTTGTGAACATAGTCCCTAAGCCAGCTTTACACCACCTTCTAATCCTCTTTAAGTCAGTATGAGGCAGTGAAGTACCCTATAATCAGTTTTTAAGGTTAGAGACAATAGCCCACTCAAGCTGGTTGCCTAGAGCAACAGGGTAGGGAATGAAAAAAATACTTGCATTGAGATGCCTGACTTTGCTTCTTGTTGATACAGAGGGGGGGAGGGGGGGAGGGAGAGAGAGAGAAATAGAAAGAGAGGGAGGGAGGGAGAGAGAGAGAAAGAGAGAGGGAGGGAGGGAGAGAAAGAGAAAGAAATAGAGAGAGAAAGAGAAAGAGAGAGAGAGAGAGAAATAGAAATAGAAAGAGAGAGAGAAATAGAAAGAGAGGGAGAGAGAGAATGAGAAATAGAAAGAGAGAGAAAGAAAGAGGGAGAGAGGGAGAGATAGAGAATGAGAAATAGAAAGAGAGAGGGAGAGAGAGAGAATGAGAAAGAGAAAGAGAGGGAGAGAGGGAGAGAGAGACATAGAGAGGGTGGGACAGAGAGGGAGGGAGAGAGAGAATGAGAAATAGAAAGAGTTAAATAGAGAGAAAGAGAAATAGAGAGAGGGTGGGACAGAGCGGGAGGGAGAGACATAATGAGAAATAGAGAGAGAGAGAGAAATAGAGAGAGAGGGAGGAAGAGAGAATGAGAAATAGAGAGAAATAGAGAGGGGGGAGGGAGAGAGAGAGAGAATGAGAAATAGAGAGAAATATATATAGAGAGAAATAGAGAGAGAGAGGGTGGGACAGAGAGGGAGGGAGAGAGAGAATGAGAAATAGAGAGAGAAATAGAGAGGGGGGGAGGGAGAGAGAGAATGAGAAATAGAGAGAAATAGAGAGAGAGGGAGGAGGGAGAGAGAGAATGAGAAATAGAGAGAAAGAGAGAGAGAGAAAGAGAGAGAGAAAGAAAGAGAGGGGGGAGGGAGAGAGAAAATGAGAAATAGAGAGAGAGAGAGAGGGAGGGAGAGAGAGAATGAGAAAGAGAAAGAGAAAGAGAGGGAGAGAGAGAGAGAGAGAGAGAAAAAAGAGAGAAAGCGCTTTCTGGTCCACCATCAGCTACAGTGAAGATCAAGGCACGATTTTTGTTCCCTTGCCAGGGTGAATCAGTTAAAACAGAATCCCAAGGAGAATCTGTGCTCTGATATTCTGGTGTCCTCGTATGCTCCTGATAGTTTCAGAGGGCAAACGAGCCAAACAAAGAAGGAATCAAGTCCACATGATACAACTAACCAAGCCAAGAGAAGTTTGGCCTAGAGACGTGCTCCGGTGCAGTATCCATCAGCCATGTCCAAGTTTGCAAATCAAACAACTATTTTCAGCATCTTCTCAGCTGAGGGGGTCCTTGTTGCCCTCTGAGTTGATTTCTTGCAGACGCTTCATGACCCAAATTGGTAAGGAACATCAGATGATGTTCCCTAGTTGGGTCACGAAACATCTGCAAGAAACAACCAAACTCAGAGAGCACCGAGGACCCCCGAGTCCTCCTCCTCCTTCACCCTTCTCCACTCAGCAAACCCCATTCCTCTCTAGCATTGATGATATTACCTAGTTTGGTAAATGAAACGTTTGCAAGAAAAGAACCAACGTAGAGAGCACCAAGGATCTCACAGTTCAACCTGGAGCGACAAATATTCTTTTCTTCTTTATTGCAAAGGACAATGGACATTGTGGTGAACTGATAAGATTTGGGTGCCACTTTGGAGGGCTTTGGAACAGATACCTGGGAATCTTCTTAGCATCAGGGGTGGGCTTCAAAATTTTTAGCAAGGGGTTCTCTGCCCGGTTGCTGGGTGGGCGTGGCCATGGTGAGCATGGCCTAGTCGGCCTCCTGCACCATGGCGGGGGGAAGGGGTTTGCCCTCTCCAGGCTCCGGAGGCTTTTCTTGAGCCTCCGGGATGGCAAAAACAGCCTCCCCAGGTTCCGATGTTTTGAAGTTCTTCCCAAACTTCCGGTAGTCCTGTTTTTCACCCTCCCTGAGCCTCCGTGCGTGCCCTGCACTTACCTGCATCAAAAATGGGCCATGTGGGGACTCCTGGGAGGGGAGAGGTGGGGTGGGTGGGGCCAGCCAGGAGTGGGATTTGGGGGTTCTCCGAACTGCACAGAATCTTAGCTAGAGGTTCTCCCGAACCGCTGTGAACCCCCAGCAGTCTACCCCTGCCTGGCATCCTTAGAAGTCCTTCCTTCCTTCCTCTAAAGAGGCAGGAGATCAGTTTTGGAAACTGAAGATAACCAGTCCGAAAACGATTCTCCGTTGGACCTTCAGATGGCACTGTGGTAGCATCTTTCTAACCTTGCAATGAGAAGATCCAGAAGCCTTCAGCATCTGCCCAACTTGTGTTATTTTCTCTCCTAAAATAATGTTTCCCAGCCTTGCTTTCATTTCTCCCTCGCCCCTTTGATTTCCAAAGGATGATTTCTCCTCAGGAGATCCGCAGGCATCCGAGAAAACATCCCACGGAGAATAAATTTGTTTATCTGAGGTATTTTATGACGGCCCCTCCTGGGGTAAAGTGAAATCATGGCTGTTCTTGGAAGGCGCTCTTTTTGATGAGGAAATGGTGTCTTTGAATAAACGTCCCCCAGGAAGATCCGCCAGAGGCCCTTGCTTCTGTGCGAGGGCTTAGATACACAAAGGCGCTGAGAATATACATCAGTGGGGGACGGTGAATTACATAGGAGATAAATGGTCTCCAAGGTACTTTTCAAAACAGCCAGAATTTATAGAGCTTCTCAGTTCCCCTCAAGGAAGTTGAACTCAACAACTCAAAATGTCCCATAACTGAGCCTGTAAAGACCGGGAGGAGTAACTGACTCTGGAGAAGGAAAAAGGCCTGTGTTAACCTCGGAGGTAACTAGGTAACATCATTAGTGCTAGAAGGGAATGGGGTCTGTGGAGAGGAAGAAGGAGGAGGAGGAGGAGGAGGAGGAGGAGGAGGAGGAGGAGGAGGAGGATGATGATTCTGGGGTCCTTCATGTCCTCTGAGCTTGGTTGTTTTCTTGTAGACATTTCATTATCCAAACTAGGTAACATCATCAGGATTAGCACTGATGGTGCTAATTCATTTGGGTAACGAAACATCTGCAAGAAAACAACCAAGCTCAGAGGGCACCAAGGACCCCCTCAGTTCAACCCTGAGCTATAAATATTCTCCTTGATTGGATTATTATACATCAACAGACAGGAAGGTTGTGGAAGAGTTTGACAAACGTCCCCAGGAAATGTTCGTATATATAGTCTCAAAGTAAAAGTTACCAAGGAATTGGTCTACTGCATTCATCACATTTGCCTGCCTTTTACCACCTCTCTTTTCTCCAGATGGCTGTGGGTCCTGCCTAACTTCAGCCAAGGGTCGGCTGCTGGGGGTTCGTGAGAACCTCTACTAAGATTCTGTGCAGTTCGGAGAACCCCCAAATCCCACTCCTGGCTGGCCCCTGTTGTGGCTCCGTTGCCTGAGCCTGGGCTATCAACAGATGCAGACTCTGAGAGTGAGGGAGAGGAGTTGGCAAGGCCTCCCTCTCTAGGACCCTCCTCTCTGGCAATGCCTCCGGAGGACACCGAAGGCCAAACGATAGGCTCAGAGCCAAGCACGTCCCCGCAGCCACAGGTGGACAGCGACGAGGAAGATAAGTGCTGGCTGGACCCTTGGCAGAGGCACAGGGAGAAGCGTGCACAGCAGAGGGGAAGGCGTGCCAGAGATTAGCTGAGTCACTGGACCACACCCCACAGGGTATAAATGTGGGTGTGGTGGCCGGTTCAGTTTGTGACGGGCAAAAACTGGAAATACTCCATGATCTCTGCGTTACTGGACTTTGCCTGCTTTATCGGACTGCATTTGGATTAATCCTTGTATTATTGACACTCTGCCTGTTTTATCGGAATGCTTGCAGTCTAATCTTTGTTTTGTGTGAGTAAAGTCTGAATTGGCAGCTAGCCACTGGGTTGCTGCCAGCTTTATCTTCAAAGAGTTTTGTCGTGTGGCTTATTAACTCCGGGCCATCTGTGGGGGTGCGTGTGGGGTACGGGGACAGAACAGCCCCGCCCCGCCCACCCCACCCCTCCAAGAGTCCCCACACAGCCCGTTTTGGATGCAGGTAAGTGCAGGGCACTCAGGGAGGCTCAGGGAGGGTGAAAAACAGGCCTACCGGAAGTTTGGGATATCCGGAGCCTGGGGAGGCTGTTTTTGCCCTCCTGGAAGCTCGAGAAAAGGCTCCGGAGCCCGGGAAGGGCAAAAACACCATGGTGCAGGAGGCTGACTATGCCATGCCCACCCAACAACCAGGCAGAGAACCCCTTGCTAAAATTTTTGAAGCTCACCCCTGACTTCAGCTCTGACTCCATCACAAGAGAACAGATTGTGTTTTGCCCAAAGGGAAGTGTGGCTGGACCAAGACAGTCCTTGCTATTTCAAAGTTATCAAGGAATGCCAGATGGGTCCCTGGCACGAGCTGCTTTGGGCTGGGTAAGTGCAAGAGAGTCACTTTTCAGTGTAGCTTATATCAGCCACTAAACGGAGGATACACAATGTCTGCACAGCAGCAACACTATCTGACTTCTAGAGAGTTTCGTATGAAGATGGCTTTTGGTCAGATTCTCTTCTAACTCCCTTTTTACGACCCTGTAATCCTTTAATTTGGGGAAGAGTTCCGGCAGCTAGATGGAGCTGAGTGTTTACTGGCCGGATGCCCTTCCTGATGCCCATGCAGAGTTTGGAGCAGATATATTTTTTTCTTTGCACCCTAGGAGACAAACATCTGCCGCTATCTAGGATTGAACTCTCAACCTTCCGAGTGGGAGGCGAGTGTCTTCACCACTAGGCCACCAAGCTGCTCAGATTCAGATTCTCTTCTGGAAGGTGAAAAATAATTGTAACCACTCAAAATTGGTCTCGGCCCACTTTGCCGCTAGCCATTTGGAAGGCCATTAATCTAGCAACGTCTGCAAATGAGAAGAATGCTTATCTCTAGCTGGCGCTCTTCAACATCTTGAGAACTTGGATGGCCTTGGAGACCGAGCTCAGCATTCCATCCTGGCAGAAGGGAAAAACCTTTGGCAGACTTTGGACAGGGCACCTCACCAAAACCACCCTGGTGGAGCTCCTCGCGAGGGAAGGAGGCCTTCGATCCACCTGCCCCCATCACCACCTTCCTCCCCTGACTTGGCCATGTATTGTCTTCTTTCCCCTCCTCCCTGCCGTTGCTTCTGTGCCATCTGGGCTTCTATCCAAAGCCTTTTGACAACACTTCCTCTATTTCCTTCTTTGCAGCGAAGGGTTGCTTTGTTTAGTCTACAATAGCTTCGATGGGCTCTCATCCAAGAGAGGGTCAGCCGGAACAAAGCGCTGACATTAAGATAAAAGCTTAAACCGCCATTTATGCAAAATAACTCGCTCTCAACAAACAGATCCTCCGCTTAACAAGTTCCTACGAGAAGCACTTTCATACACAATGAACCATTTGGCTTTTTGCGCCCTCCAAGGCTGTTTTCCTACTTCCATTCGTTGCCGTGATGCACTGAAAACTACCATGCCTCTTTCTCTCATTGATCGCCATGTTATAAAAAAAATAAAGAGGTTGAGACTCTAGAGAAGAGCAGAGAAGAGCAACAAAGATGATTGGGGGGGACTTGTTCTGCCCCAGCTATGGACCCCAAAGAACGCAGCACACACAAAGTCCGTTCAAACCTTAGTTTACTAAATAAACTAGTTTTTTACAACAACGGCTGTTAATTAACTGCATTAACAGCCACCAAGAATTCAAAGAATAATACCGAAAGCTTACTGTGGTCGGCAGAATGCCCAGAAGCAAATTGCAGGAAGTTGATAAGATACACAAGTCAAGACACGAAGGTATGTGAACGAAGCGGCTGAATATCACCTCTGAATGGATGGAAACTAATCAAGGAGAGAATCAACCTAGAACAAAGGAGGAAATTCTTGACGGTGAGGACCACTTGCTTCCAGAAGTTCCATCACTGGAGGTTTTCAAGAAGAGATTGGGCAGCCATTTGTCTGGAATGGCATAAGGGTCTCCTGCCTGAGCAGAGGATCGGACTAGAAGACCTCCAAGGTCCCTTCCAATCCTTCAATGTTCTTTGAGCAGAACTTGACTGCTCAAAAGCGGTATAAGGAATAGTTGTTTTGGTGGTGGTGTCAAACCAGCAAGATCTGCCAGAATCACCTCTCAATGGATATGATAGGAAAGTGATCGTAAAATTTAGGTTTGAGGACTTGGAACTACTACTACTTCAACTAAGAGCCGAGGTGGCGCAGTGGTTAGAGTGCGGTACTGCAGCTACTTCAGCTGACTGCTAGTTCAGCAGATCAGCGGATCAAATCTCACCGGCTCAAGGTTGACTTAGCCTTCCATCCTTCCAAGGTGGGTAAAATGAGGACCCAGATTGTTGGGGGCAATATGTTGTTCATATTGTCTTTGGTGTAAGCCGCCCAGTCATCAGACAGTGGGCGGCATAGAAATACGAGTAATTAATTAATTAATTAATTAATTAAACAATTCTTTGCAATCAAAGGTTTTAGTGAAATACATATAAAATTGTAAGTTTCTTGGTGTTTTCTGAGCTTGGTGGTTTTCTTGCAGGTGTTTCATTGCCAAACTAGGTACCATCATCAGTGCTGGCAGCCCCGCCCCAGTTCAACCCTGAGCTACAAGTACTCTCTTCTATCAAAAACATACAGCATTGCATTGATCAGAAAACCATGGACAGAATAACAGAGTCAGAAGGGACCTTGGAGATCTTCTAGCCCAACCCCCTGCTCAAGCAGGACATGCTATACCTGTGATGGCAAACCTGTGGCATGCGTGCCAGAGGTGGCATGCAGCGCCCTCTCTGATGGCATGTGAGCCGTTGCCACAGTTCAGCTCCACCGTGCATGCACGCGGACCTCCCACCAGCAAGCTGGTCTTTGGGTCTCTGCCACTCATGCGTGGGTGGCAGGGTACATGCGGGGACCACGTGCGCAAGCATGGGGGGCGGGAGGCATGTGGGGGGCCGTGCACACATGTATGGGATGTGTGTGGGGGGCTGTGTGTGCATGTGCAGGGGGCGTGTGCAGAGGGCACGCACATGTGTGGGTCAGGGTGCTGCAGGGGCGTGCACCTGTGCGGGAGGTGGGGCGCATGCATGGGGGCATTTTGGGGGTTCAGGCACACACACACGCATTCGTGTGCACACGCATGAGCTTTGGGCCCTCGGTCCAGAAAAGGTTAGCCATCACTATGCTATACCGTTTCAGACAACCGGTTGTACAATCTCTTCTTTCTGCTGAAATGACACAACCACAACTATCCTGAAATCCATCAGTACAATTTACCAGAATATTAAAAGATTCGCTGGTGTTTTGGGGATCCTATTCGCTAAGTTTCTCCATACACCCATAGTAAGTGAGTTACACGCTTGGTCAGCTTTGGATTCATTATTATTTTCTTTTTTAAAACACTCAACATAAGAACAACAATCTACACTACGATTCCAGGAATATATCAAACCATTCTTACTTTTGTGTATAAGTAAAAGTGCACCAGACGCTGTGATGGGATTCAGCCGGTTCGGGCTGGTTCGGGCCAACCGGTAGTTAAATTGCTAGCTGGTCCCACCCCTTCCTGCTCCGCCCTTTCCAGGAGTCCCCACGTGCCCCATTTTGGCTCCCAGGTAAGTGCAGGGAGGCCTCCTGGGCCCAAAATGGGGCGCAGGGGGGTGCGGTGCATTCCACCCCCCCCCCACGGCCTGTTTTTGCTCCCAGGGGGATGCAGGAGGCCAAGTGCTGCCTGTCACACCCCCTGGCCACGCCCACCATGGCCACGCCCACCTAGCCGGTCCTTAGGGCAGAGAACCGGTTGTTAAATTATTTGAATCCCACCACTGCGCCAGAAATGTCCTAATTCAAAATGAGAATAACACATTTGCTCTCATTCAAAGTCCTTCACACAACCATCTATCTACCGTATTTTTGGGAGTATAAGATGCACCGGAGTATAAGATGCACCTTAGTTTTTGGGAAGGAAAATAAGAAAAAAGCTGATTGGCAGGTGGATGGCCTCCCAGAATACCCCCAACCAGCTGTTCCCAGAGGTGAATTTTAGCAACAGGTTCCTTGGATGTCAGCTCTGTGCCTTGCTTTTTTTTGCTTGTTTTTCCTGCCCGAAAGCCTCCGAAACAGAGCTTCAGAAAAAAAGCCTCTGAAGTTCTGTTTGGGGGCTTCTTTTCTGAAGCTCTGTTTCTGATGCTTTTTTCAGCCTCTGAAACCTCCCTTTGAGAAGCTGGGAGGGCTACATTCGGAGTATAAGACACACCCAGATTTTCACCCTCTTGTTTGGGGGGGAAAAGGTGCGACTTATACTCCGAAAAATATGGTAGTCAAATAGGTCCACATGTTAAGAACTGAAAATCCAGATGTTCTGAAGGAGAAATCCTTTGCTGCAGAGATATCAAAAATAAACCACAATTCAGCTTCTCTCCAACTGTATGTTTTTAAACCTTTTTTGGGACCTAGCTAAGTTGCCTTGAGGGCTTCAAAAAAAAACAAAAACGGACAACCAGCCATGATTCAATAGATTGAGAAGGTCAATAGACCAGGTTCCAGAGTTTATGAAGTTCTAACTCGTATTGTTACACCATTAGGGTCTTCCTTGTCAACACCGAGAACACACACTGCGACAGAGAGAATGTGCGTGTATAACCTGTAGATGTCAAATTTTAATCACAAGCTTAATTGCTTTTCTAAATTACGGCGCAAATGCATCTACAGGAAGCCTTCTGACAGACCAGGCTGATCATAAAACTCTTATTATCAAAGTGATTTCAAAATAGCCATTAAGGCTTCGCTAAGAGAGCTTGTTTCGGTTGACTTCTAAGAAGTAATATTTTCCCATTTTCAATGCTTGGCCATTATCTAATGGGCACCGCCAAAGCAATTAGCTCTGCTTTGGCTAGTTCAAAACAATGACGGAATAACAATGATATTCATCATCACGTATTTAATATGATGGAAAAGCAACGCTGTTGACAGCTGGGCTCCTTCCCCAGTGGGGCACAGAAGGAAGGGCTCCAAAAAGAAGGCTGGAGCATGAACAATTGTCAAATTTTTCCAGCATGGACATTTTTGAGTCATGGATTAGTGCTAGAAAGCCAGCTGTCTTTGAGAAGACTGACTCCATCTTGATTAGAAAAGATCAGAAGAAACAAACAAGACCATCAGAGAAAGAACTTAAGAATCCTAGATTCCAGAAGAACGAAGGAGAAGACTCCTGATGAAGACTATAGCATGGTGCTCCACATGGGTCTTCCTTTGAGGATTCACCAAGACCCTCCTTTTTGATGATTCAGTCTCTCTTTGGTGACTCAGAAAATCCTAAGAAGGATCTCTTTTGGAGGATTCAGAACAGCGGTCATCAACTTCTGGCCCGTAGACCACTGGTGGTCCATGAGAAAATGTTGGTGGTCCTCAGAAAAATTATTTGCATTTTTTATATTGCACTAAATCAGGGGTCCTCAAACTATGGCCCCTGGGCGAGATACGTGCAGTGAACGTTTGTGTTGCTGCAGAGAGTCTTCCCCTTTGAGGTCTTTTTGTTCAGGTCAGAGGGGGACAGAAATTTCCACTTGGGATCTGCTTCAGCCTCCTGGTGGGGGGCTTTGGGCGAAGGCTGGAGGGAAGCACTGCTGGTGGTGGAGAGCCTCATTTCAGTGAGACTGCATCATGGCCTGGAACTGGCTGACCATCTCAGCCTGCTGAGCCTCCAGGCACCCGTACCTGGCCTTGCACTCCCGCAGGTCTTCCCTCTGCTTGGAAAGCCTATGCTCCTAGTCCTCAGTGAGGTGCTTCTGCTGAGCCTCCTTCTCGGTTAGATCCAATTTGAACTGAGCTGTTTTGCCAACTCTTTCTTGTGGTGGCTGCTTAGCTCCAACAACTGCTTCCTGTTGGGGCCCTAAGGAGCCCGGGTGGCGAGGCGAGGAGTTGGCCACACCTACCCAGTCACATGACCGTCTAGCCACGCCCACCCAGCCAGTCATTAGGCAGATCATATTAGTGATCCACGGGATTTAAAATTATGAACTTAGTGGTCGTTGAGGTCCGAAAGGTTGGCGACACCTGATTCAGAAGACCTTCAGAAAGTTTCTCTTGGATGACTCAGAAAGCCCTCAGAAGGGTCTCTCTTGGATGATGCAGAAGACCTTTGGGAGGGTCTCTCTTTGGTGACTCAGAAAGCCTTCAGGGGGGTCTGTCTTTGATGACTCAGTATGTAGGGACCACACACTAACCCTACGGGAACTGCATAGCCGTCTCTACCTTCCCAGTTGGGGTTCAAGCTTTTAATAACGAGATTTACTTGTGTGTTTGTCTGTTTGTTTATAAATGTGGGTGCTCCATCACTTTTCAAGAAGAGCCTGGACAGGCACTTGTCTGGAATGATATAGGGTCTCCTGTGTTGTGACTCCGTTGCCTGGGCCTGGGCTATTGACAGATGCAGACTCTGAGAGTGAGGGAGAGGAGTTGGCAAGGCCTCCCTCTCCAGGACCCTCCTCTCTGGCAATGCCTCTGGAGGACACCGAAGGCCAAGAGATAGGCCCAGAGCCAAGCATGTCCCCGCAGCCACAGGTGGACAGCGACGAAGGAGATAAGTGCTGGCTGGATCCTCGGCAGAGGCACAGGGAGAAGCGTGCGCAGCAGAGGGGAAGGCGTGCCAGAGATTAGCTGAGTCACTGGACCACACCCCACAGGGTATAAATGTGGGTGTGGTGGCCAGTTCAGTTTGTGATGAGCAAAAACTAGAAATAATCCATGATCTCTGCGTTAGTGGACTTCTGCCTGCCTTGTCGGACTGCATTTGGACTAATCTTTGTATTGCGGAAACTTTGCCTGCTTTATCGAAATGCTTGCAGTCTAATCTTTGTTTTGTGTGAGTAAAGTCTGAATTGGGAGCTAGCCACTGGGTTGCTGCCAGCTTTATCTTCAAAGATTTTGTCGTGTGGCTTATTAACTCTGGGCTGTCTGTGGAGGTGCGTGTGTGGGACGGGGACAGAACATCCTGCTTGAGCAGCAGGTTGGACTAGAAGTCTTCCAAGGCAGAGGTGGGTTTCAGCAGGTTCTGACAAGTTCTGGAGAACCGGTAGCGGAAATTTTGAGCACTTCGGAGAACCGGTAGTAAAAATTCTGACTGGCCCCGCCCCCATCTATTCTCTGCCTCCCAAGTCTCAGCTGATCGGGAGGGAATGGGGATTTTGCAGTATCCTTCCCCTGCCACGCCCATCAAGCCACGCCACCAAGCCATGCCACACCCACCAAGCCACACCCACAGAACCGGTAGTAAAAAAAAATTTGAAACCCACCACTTCTCTAAGGCATCTTCCAGCCCTTATGAATCTATGTTTTCTGATCTGGTATGAGACTATTTCTCCCTTCCCTACAATCGTGATCAAGGTGGCTTTCGATTAGATTTTTAGAGACTAAGCAATCTCTTTGCGTAGGCCAGTCTCTTTGCGTAGACCAGAGGGGAAGCGTGGATTTTATGTTCTCACCAGTGTGCTACAAAAACCGAGTCCTTTTTTTTTTTTTTTTTTTGTATCTGTCCCAGAGGTTCATGCATTATTCAGGCCCTTTTCGCAAACAGCCAAGAAAACTGAAGGAAATTTCAGGACGCGACAAACACGCAAGCATCCGTTCAGCATGCTGATTGCCAAGGAGCTTGTTTTAATTGCAAGGATAATGTCGGCCACCTCCTGAGCTGGGGGTGATGGTGGGGGGGGGCAGGGAAGAAACTTTCAGCTCAGCTGCCCTTATTTAGAGCAACGGGGAAAAAAAAAAAATCTTCGTCGTAATTTGATTTCTTCCACAGTGAATTGCAAAGGACCGGTTCCCAACTTGGTGGCTTTGCTAAGAAAGCGATTTCTTCCTTCTCCCGTTTTGCAGCGGGTGGGTGGGTGTGGGTGTGGGTGGGGGCAAAGGATATGAAATGAAATCCTGCTTTATATAAAAGGGTGGAACGTGGGGGAAAAAATGAATGAATCCATCTTGGGGTTTCTGCGGGAGCAAATTTCACAGCTCCACGAGGATAAAAGGACAGTAAAACTGAACAGATAAAGGAGAATATGTAGCTCGGGGTTGAAAATGATGGGGTCCTTGGTCCTCCCTTGAGTTTGCTGGATGTGAATGAGAGGAATTCACAGTAACTGTGCCTGACTGGCGCAGCAGACTAATGCTACTGTTAAAGGTAGTATTTAGCTTCCAGCTGCCTGCAATTTCTGCTGGTTCGAATCTCGCCAAGGCTCAAGGTTGACTCAGCCTTCCATCCTTTCTAAGGTGGGTAAAATGAGGACCCGGTTTGTGGGGGCAATAAGCTGACTTTGTATAAAATATACAAAAGGATGAAGGCTATTGCTTAATGCATTGTAAGCCACCCTGAGTCTCCGGAGAAGGGCGGCATATAAATAATAATAATAAAAAATCTTAATAAAAAGATGTTTTTGTCAGGACAAGGAGTCTGCTTCATGCTCTTGGGAAGCCTAGGTGAGAACCTGACATGTTCAGAGTTACAAGGGCACTGAAAAAAACTGACTTAGGGCCATTTTTCACACTTACCGACCCTCGCAGCATTCCCCATGGGTCACGTGATTCAAATTAAAATGCTTGGCCTCTGACTCACATTTATGACGGACGCAGTGTCACGTGATCCCTTTGTGAGACCTCAGACTGGGAGAAGTCTGGTTCACTTAACAACCGGGTTACTAACTTAACAACTGCAGTGATTCACTTAACAACGGCGGTGGGAAAAGCCATAAAGTTGGGGCCAGACTCCCTTAACAAACGTCTCACTTAGCAACAGGAATTTGGGGCTCAATTGTGTAGAGGTAGTCCTCGAGGTACAACTATTTGTTTAGTGACTGTTTATGACAGTGCTGGAAAGCGTGACTTATGGCCCGTCCTCACACTTACGAACGTCATAGCATCCCCATGGTCACCTGATGAGAATTCTAGCCCTTGGCAACCAGCAGGTATTTCTAACGGCTGCAGCATCCAGGGTTATCTGATCGCTATATGTGACCTTCCCGGCTGCCTTCTGACAAGCAAAATCAACGGGGAAAGCCGGATTCGCTTAACAACCCTGTGACTCACTGAACGACTGCTATGATCAGCTTAATGACCAAAAAAAGCTTGTAAAATCAGGCTCAACTTACTTAACAACCTAACCCTTTGCAAACTATTAACCGGAAAAGGATAAACTCAGGCAGCGTTTGTTCAGTTTTGAGTGGTTTTTTCTGCAGTTCTAATTATCCTCTGAAGTCTGGGTCTATCTTGTTGGGTTGCAGAGCCAAACCAGACGGTTATGGAGGTGCAGATGACAGGCTCAATTTAAAAAACAAAACAAAAAACAGATCGTGATCAACATTCCTCCACTTTACCTTAAATGCGCAAATGAACCTGATTTTTATTTAAGGCCAGATGAGCCATCCGTTTCTTACTTATTTATTTATTTTCCATCCTCCTCTGGCGTGGCAGGCAATGAAAGAACAATCACGCTTAATACATCACCATACATTGACATATTAGTCTCCGTGGCTTGTGTAATGCCTATCCGTGGACTTTTTCCTCTTAAAAGGGATGGCGATTGACGAGGTATAATTCAGGGTTTGAAACGATCCAAACGGATCAATATTTTTTCATTCCAGGCTGCAAAACTAATCAGTTAAAACAGAACGGAGGCCCGAGAGTTATTGCAAAGGTTCACATTTCCGCAAGTATCCTGATTACAGGCTATTGACTCCCCCGGACGATAAATAAAGGAAACGGAAAACCCAAAAAAGGTTCAATTGACCTAGGATGTAGAGAGGAGAAGTGGGGGGAGGAATTGTCAAATCAATATTCTGCCCGTTTGTGACTCAGAGCATCTTTTAAAAATATATATATCTTCCACGTAGTACCGGTAAATTTACGACCACAACTGAGCACAAATTTCCATTGCTAAGCAAGACCGTTGTTAAGTGGGTTTGGCCCCAACCTTACGACATTTCTTCTCAGCTGTTGAGTGAATCATTGCCGTTCTAAACTAGTAGCCATAGCAATAGCCCTTAGACTTATATACCGCTTCACAAGTGCTTTCCAGGTCTCTCTAAGCGGTTTACAGAGTCAGCATCTTTCCCCCAACAATCTGGGTCCTCATTTTACGCATCTCGGAAGGGTGGAAGGCTGGGTCAACCTTGAGCCAGTCAGGATCGAACTGCTGGCAGTCAGCAGAATTAGCCTGCAATACTGCATTTTAACCACTGTGCACCATAGCTGGTTGGCAGGCAGGCAGGCAGGCAGGCAGGCAGGCAGGCAGGCAGGCAGGCAGGCAGGAAGGAAGGAAGGAAGGAAGGAAGGAAGGAAGGAAGGAAGGAAGGAAGGAAGGAATAGCAATAGCCCTTAGACTTATATACCGCTTCAAATTGCTTTACAGGCCTCTATAAGCGGTTTACAGAGTCAGCGTATTGCCCCCAACAATCTGGCTCCTCATTTTACCCACCTTGGAAGGACAGAAGGCTGAGTCAACCTTGAGCCTGGTGAGATTCAAATTGCCAAATTGCAGGCAGCCGGCAGTCAGCAGAAGTAGCCTGCAGTACTGCACTCTAACCACTGCTCCACCACGGATCTTGACTTTGCTTGTCAGAAGGTCGCAAAAGGAGGTCATGTGACCCCAAGACACTGCAACAGTCATATATACATGCCAGTAGCATCGACAGGCAGCTGGGTAGGCGAGAGGGAGACAAATCACGCTAATATTAATATCCTTTATCAGTTGATGCCAAATTATGTAGGTAGCTGATCAGCTTCGGGAAAGCCAGCAAAGGATCAAAAGAGAAGTTAAAAAAGAGAAGGATTGGCTAGTCTCAGGTACCAACATGCACCAGCCACATTTAAGTTGCTAAGAATAGAATAGAATAGAATAGAATAGAATAGAATAGAATAGAATAGAATAGAATAGAATAGAATAGAATAGAATAGATACTGGGAAGAGAAGAGAAGAGAAGAGAAGAGAAGAGAAGAGAAGAGAAGAGAAGAGAAGAGAGAGAGAGAAGAGAAGAGATGAGATGAGATACTGGGAATAGAATAGAATAGAATAGAATAGAATAGAATAGATAGATAGAATGAATAAATAGAATAGAATAGATAGAATAGAATAGATAGAATAGAATAGAATAGAATAGAATAGAATAGAATAGTACTGGGAAGAGAAGAGAAGAGAAGAAAGAGAAGAGAAGAGAAGAGAAGAGAAGAGAAGAGAAGAGAAGAGAAGAGAAGAGATGAGATGAGATACTGGGAATAGAATAGAATAGAATAGAATAGAATAGAATAGAATAGAATAGAATAAATAGAATAGAATAGAATAGAATAGAATAGAATAGAATAGAATAGAATAGAATAGAATAGAATAGAATAGATACTGGGAAGAGAAGAGAAGAGAAGAGAAGAGAAGAGAAGAGAAGAGATACTGGGAATAGAATAGAATAGAATAGAATAGAATAGAATAGAATAGAATAGAATGGAATGGAATGGAATGGAATGGAATGGAATGGAATGGAATGGAAGGGAAGGGAAGGGAAGGGAAGGGAAGGGAAGGGAAGGGACTTTGGAGGTCTTCTAGTCCAGCCCCCTGTTCAAGCAGGAAACTCTATACCATTTCAGAAAAATGTCTGTCCAGTCTCTTCTTGAAAGCCTCCTGTGATGGAGCACCCACAACTTCCGAAGGCAAGCCATTCCACAGGTTAATCATTCTCACTCTTAAAGGAAATTTCTCCTTAATTCCAGGTTGCTTTTCTCCATAGTTAGTTTCCACCCATTGTTTCTTTTGTCTTGCCTTTTTTTTTTTTTTTTTGGTGCTTTGAAAAACAGTTTGCCTTTGTAGGAGCCCTTCAAATCTTGGAAAGGAGAGCAATGGAAGAGATAAGGCCATGTTTCCATAACCCTCTTCCTTGTTGCTTTTAATATTTAAAAGAAGGGGATGAGTGACAACAGTGGTGTAGGCCAAGACCTTTCGGGTTCCTCCACCAGTTATTTCTGCATCACTTTGTCATCTTCAGACATCTTCCTGTATCTATGGGGCTCCCTAAAGCCCCTTAATAATGGATATTACACTGTTGCGATCATCGCATTCAAAAGCACCCCAAATTACCAGCTTTCCTCAAACGGGCTGATTTGTTATTTTAATGCTGTCAACCTGCCGAAATAGATTTATTGTTATTAATAATAGTGATTTGCCTACATTTTTTTTTGCTAGTTAAATTACAGGGCTGTATAGTTAGTTCAACAATACGGTGCTGGAAGCGTGCCAAGAGATCGCTCGTAGCACCGAGTGGAAAAGAGCAGTTGGCCTGCTTCCCATTAAGGCATTAAAATTTGAATCAGAAACATAACAGATGCAAAACAAAACATGAGCTTGCTCGTGGGGATTATATAAAAACAATTAAAACAAATTAATTACCAGTTATGTTAATGTGGCGCCGTGTACTGGCAAAAAAATAAAATAAAAATAAAAGGATTGCCAGAAAACTCATGGCTGAGATTGGGGAAGCCATGAAGGTGAGAGAAGTCTTTGGGATGCTAGGAGGATGTTGGCCAAGAATTACATGGACATCTTTGACGGACACGGGAGAAAAGACTGCAGGAAGGAGAGGAGCTGGAGTTTTCCCACTGGAAGGCTTTTTCGAGATGAGAAAAAGTTGTAAATTAAAAGCTTGGATCCGTGTTTTTCAAAATTGGCAACATTAAGATGGCTGGAGCTCAATTCCCAGAATTCCCATAGTTTCCTCCAGAGAAGAGTTGAAGTCCGCAACTCTTGAATTGTCAACTTTGAAACACACTAGCTTGGACCTATATTGGTTTTTGATCACGATTAAGACTGATTTGAAAAGCTGTGAGGCCCTTTCTAACAGCCAAGTAAGACATGATGGGAAGAGATAATGGAATAACAGAACAATAGAGTTGGGAGGACCTTTGAGGTCTTCTACTCCAACCCCCTAGACAAACTGCACAAAACAGTTTTCCAACATCTTCTTAAAAACTTCCAGTGTTGGAGCATTCACAACTTCTGGAGGCCAGTTGTTCCACTGATGAATTGTTCTCACTGTCAGGAAATTTCTCCTTAGTTCTAAGTTCCTTCTCTCCTTGATTAGATTCCACCCATTGCTTCTTGTCCTGCCCTCAGGTGCTTTAGAGAATAGCTTGACTCCCTCTTCTTTGGGGCAGCCCCTGAGATATTGGAAGACTGCTATCATGTCTCCCCTCTTTTCATTAAACTAGCCATGCCCAGTTCCTGCAACCGTTCTTCATACGTTTTAGCCTCCAGCCTCCTAATCATCTTTGTTGCTGTTCTCTGCATGATTTCTAGGATCTCAACATCTTTTTTTATATCGTGGCAATCAAAACTGGATGCAATATTCCAAGTTTGTTCTTATAAGTGTATGGGTACATTTACGTACAATATATGTGCATTTATGCATAGATGTGCATGGGTAGGTAGTCCAGCCACACTCAACTTAAGAAGCAAGAAACGCATAGACTTCAGTAAGATGCCTTTAACGCTGGTATAACAGGTAGAAGGACTTCTTGGAGACTGTAAGAACTTCCCAGCCTCATTAATAAGGAGTTAATTAAGGCAAAGTCTTCACGGAAGACTCAAAATGTTTCTTCCCAGGTTTCTTCCCAATTGGGCCGATTTGTCATTTGAGAAATCAGCTACTGATAAATTCCTCTCTATTGCTAATGTATGCTCATTCTGCTATTTCTTTTCTGGTGGACTATTATGCTTTCCTCTATTATATAGCTGTACTAGCTGGACGCCTATGCTTCACTACGAAACTATGTGATTGGGTGTGATAAATTGACACTTAAAGCCTGAAACTTAATGTAGAATGTGTAACTCTGTAGCATCAGGATGTGTTCATATGAGGCAATTGGCAGTTGGAACAGAGGGGGAGGGAAGTAGAATGTCCCAGCCCACAGGCCGGATGAGTCATGCGCTGGCCATGCCCACGCCCAGTTTAGCGAAGGGATAGCATCAGAGCATGTTAATATAAGGCAACTGGCAGTTGGAACAGAGTTCTTTTCAGGTCTGGAGGGGGAGTAGAACGTCTAACTCCTTAGCATCAGAGCATGTGAATATAATACTGTATATGAAATACTAATGATCTGATGGTCATTTCAAAAAATCCTTTCTTAACAAACACCTAGAAGTCAAGAGGAACATACGTGCCAAATTTCAAGTTTATAGGTTTTACCGTTCTGGAGATTTCGTGATGAATGAGTGGTATTTGGCTTATATATATATATATATATAAAGATTGGACATGCCACTAAACCAGGACTTGTTCCTTCTCTCACTACCAAGGGGGTATGCTTCGGATGACTTGTCAAGAGCCCCACTCTAAAAGGGGGGGGAGATTCAGGATTTGATTTGATGAGATCTTGGAAGAGAAGAACTTGAGCTCCAAATCCTTCTTTGCGCTGAACAACCACAAAATACTTGCTGGTAGGATGCCCTCGTTGGCCTTCCAGGTTTATCCACAGCTGGCCTGGTTCACATGACCAGATGAGCTAAAAGCAACTCCCACAATGGTCTAGCGAGTTGTGTGGAACCGAGCAGCTGGTGCCAACGTCTCCCTTCAAGGCGTATCAGCGCCCCCGCAAGCCTTCCCTCCCTTTGCTACAACCTCCGCAAGCTTTCCTCCTCCTGCTGCTCTTTCCCAATAATTACAAGAGAATTATCAGCATGAAAGAATCCAGCGGCCCCATTGGCAGTGCCGTATCTTTGGGGGAAAGACAAGCCGAGAGACAGGCCGACGCTAATTACTGAAGTGGCTTCCCTCAAACTCAGCAAAGCAAGAACTGCTGGTCGCCTCTGATTTGAAGATCACTGCAGCCTTGGGAAATGCTAACAACCCGTATTAATAAACCCAGCAGTAGCTCTGAACAGCGCTGAAGAGCAGTCACCAAGACCAAAATATCTGCGTGTGTAGAGGGAAGATAATTTAATTGCCTTCAGCCGGCTGTTCTGCAGCTCTCTTGTTTTTCTACAGCCAGAATTCAAGAGAACATTCCATCGAAGATCCAAGAGAGCACTTAGCACTTAGACTTATATACCGCTTCCCAGTTGCTTTCCAGCCCTCTCTAAGCAGATTTACAGAGTCAGCCTCTTGCCCCCAACAATCTGGGTCTCCTTATTTTACCCACCTCGGAAGGATGGAAGGCTGAGTCAACCTTGAGCCGGTCAGGGTCGAACTCCTGGCATTGGGCAGAGTTAGCCTGCAATTCTGCATTCTAACACTATGCACCATGGAAGGAAGGAAGGAAGGAAGGAAGGAAGGAAGGAAGGAAGGAAGGAAGGAAGGAAGGAAGGGAAGGGAAGGGAAGGGAAGGGAAGGGAAGGGAAGGGAAGGGAAGGGAGGAACGAAGGAACGAAAGGCAGGCAGGCAGGCAGGAAGGAAGGAAGGAAAGGCAGGAAAGGAAGGAAGGAGTAAAGAAAGTACAATAGCAATAGCACGTAGACTTCTATACTGCTTCACAGTGCTTTACAGCCCTCTCTAAGCGGTTTACAGAGTCAGCCTCTTGCCTCCAACAATCTGGGTCCTCATTTTACCACCTCGGAAGGATGGAAGGCTGAGTCAACCTTGACCCTGGTGAGATTTGAACTGCCAAACTGCAGGCAGCCGGCACTCAGCAGATGTAGCCTGCAGTACTGCACTCTAACTAGTATGCCATCGTGGAACCAAGGCCAACCTTCTGGCTTAGAGTTTCATGGAGAAAGAGGTCACCGTTGAGTAAATCTTAGCGGTAGCGTGTCCAAGAGGAAGCCATGGATGAAAGAAGACGTAAACATCTCACACGGTGAGGTGGCCTCTCCACTTCTTCTTTCACTCTTTCTTTGAGAAGCTTTGACGATGTCCAACCATCATGTTCTTCTGTAGCCTGCTTTCCTTTTATTGCTAACTCTTCCCAACATAATTGCTTTCTCCAGTAAATGGCATGGCCAAAATGGCATGGCACGCTCACATTTGCGAACCGGTAGGGAAGGTAAGTGAATACTACCCCTGGTTGTAAGTCAAATGGAGGTGGCCTTGATAGGACTTAATTTAACTCTAATCTACCCTTCTGCATCCCATCTTGCTTTCCGCTTCCTGCTGTTTTCCAAATCTCCTCTAATAGAGACTTAATTTCAACATCTGATAACCAATGGAGGACCCAATGCTGAAATTCATTCAGTCGGATTTCATGCCTAAGGAGGTACTAGAACTCACTCAGAGGTGGGTTTCAGCAGGTTCTGATCAATTCTGGAGAACCGGTAGCGGAAATATTGAGTAGTTCGGAGAACCGGTAGTAAAAATTCTGACTGGCCCTGCCCCCATCTAGTCTCTGCCTCCCGAGTCCCAGCTGATCAGGGAGGAAATGGGGATTCTGCAGTAACCTTCCCCTGGAGTGGGGTGGGAATGGAGATTTTACAGTATCCTTCCCCTGCCATGCCTACCAAGTCTTGCCCACTAAGCCATGCCACGCCCATCAAGCCACACCCACAGAACCCACAAATAAAAATTTTTGAAACCCACCCCTGAACTCATTGTCTGCTGATTGATCCGGAGTCACCCAAGCTGGCTTCCATGGTGAAGGTGGGACTAGAATTCACAGTCTCCTGGTGACTGGCCCAAAGTATTGAGATACAGTTTTGTCGTTGCTTGTCAATCACCTTTGCTGTCCAAAGAATACGCAGGAGCCTTCTCCAGCACCGCAGCTCAAAAGAGCGGGATCGCCTTCTTATGCCAGAGAACAGAATTCCAACCCAAATATCTGTATGAATTGGGGGATTTCCCCCCCCCTTTCTCTTTTGCACAGATGCCAACGCTGCGGACTCCGTCAAGAAGCGAGGCTCCCATCCAGAGGTTGTAATAACAAAGAGGCAGGACAAGTGCTCAGCAACAGAAAACATACAGGAGGGAGATTGCATGCTTCCCCTATATACAAACTGTGAAAAGTACAGACCGTCACTGACTTGCAACTGCCTGTACGCTGGAGTAGGCTGACAGTTAAGTACTAGGTAAGGCACTTTCGTCCAAGCAGGTAGACATTTACAAATCAAAATAACTATGATTCATGTGGTTAGAATGCAATTTTTGGAGAGCCCTTCACGCTACATTTCTATGCCTGCCTTGTTATTAAGAGTTCTCTCATGCTCCTACCCAATATATGTATTTTATTTTTCCACCAGTTCCTTGGTCTCTCTGTCCAGTAGATGGCACCTTCATCCAATGCTTCTTGCTTTCCACCTTGTCAACGCGCTATAAATCCTCAACTTCAATTAATCAGAATAGAGCAGGAAGAGACCGTGGAGGTCTTCTAGTCCAACCCCGCTGCTCTGTTGTGACCCAAGCTCACTTCGTCATTACAAGGCACAATTGGTCCCAAACAAAACTGTTTTATTATAACAGCTGAGAATTACTTCATTCCCAGCTTAGTCCAAATTAATTCCAAAAGAAATCCTTCAGAAAAAGTCCTTTGGGCTTATCATAAACCTTTATCTTCTTTGGCACCCTGCCAAAGGCCTTTCTTGGCAAAGCCCCATAAAGTTCAGAAACAAGAGATGCTGACTGGAAAACAGATTTAGCAACGTTGCTTTCCTACAAAGAGTCCAAGAGCCTTTGCTGCTCTTTTAAGCCCTCTGGGAGGGGCCAATCATCTCCTGGCCTTACTCCTGAGTCGTCCTTTTTGCTTTAGCTGCTCTTGCCTTCTGGCAGCTCTGCACATGCGTGCACTAGGAACAGGCTCCTCCTGTTCCTCTGCCTCTTTGCTGTCTGACTCTGGAGGCTCCGGAGTCCATGCATCACACCCAGATGGCCCTGGCCCCATCTCTGCCTCTGACACAGAGCCCTCATCCGGGCCTTCCCCAGACTCCAGGACTGGCCCATGTCCCTCCCCAGCCTCCTCACTGTCCGACTCCATTACTACTCCATGGGCTGCTGGCGGACCACAACATGCTCAAGCAGGAGACCCCATACCATTTCAGAAAAGTGGCTGCCTTGTCTCTTCTTAAAGACCTCCAGTGTTGGAGCACCCACAACTTCTAGAGGCAAGCCGTTCCACCGGTTAATTGTCCTCATTCTTAGGAAATTTAATAATAATAATAGTAATGTCTTTATTGTCATTGCACAACATATGTACAATGAGATTGGTGGAGCTCCCTCAGTGCACCCCCCACCCCAATGGTGGGTTCTAACCGGCTTTACTACCAGTTCTCTTTGTTCATGCGTTTCGCACACTATTGCCTCTTTGTGCACACCCCAGGAGTCCCCACATGGCCTGTTTTGGATGCAGGTAAGTGCAGGGCACATGCGGAGGCTTGGGAAGGGGGGAAAATGAGTCTACCAGGAGATCAGGAAGGCCGGAAATGGCCTCTGGAGCCTGGGGAGGCCATTTTTGCCCTCCTGGAGGCTCAAAGAAAGCCCCTGGAGCCCGGGGAGGGCAAAAACGCTTCCCCCATGGTGCAGGAGATTGACTAGGCCATGCCCTCCATGGCCATTCACACCCAGCAACCAGGCAGAGAACCCCTTGCTAAAATTTTTGAAGCCCACCCCTGGAACAATGGTGAGTTTCTACATTTTTTGCTACCGGTTTGGTGGATGTGTCTTGGTGGGCATGGCATGGCTTGGTGGGTGTGGCTTGGTGGGTATGGCAGAGGCAGGATACTGCAAAATCTCCATTCCCTCCCCAATCCAGTGGAAGGATACTGCAAAATCTCCTTTCTGTCCCCAATCTAGGGGAAGGTTACTGCAAAATCCCCATTTCCACCCGATCAGCTGGAACTTGGGAGGCAGAGAATAGATGGGGGCGGGGCCAGTCAGAATTTTTACTACCGGTTCTCCGAACTACTCAAAATTTCTGCTACCGGTTCTCCAGAACTGGTCAGAACCTGCTGAAACCCACCTGTGCCCTGGAGGCAACTAAAACTAAGGATTTACCTGACAGTTAGAACAATTAATCAGTGGAACCAACTTGCCTCCAGAAGTTGTGGATGCTCCAACACTGGAGGTTTTTAAGAAGAGATTGGACAACCATTTGTCTGAAGTGGTATGGAGTTTCCTGCCTGAGCACGGGGTTGGACTAGAAGACCTCCAAGGTCCTCTTCAACTCTGCTGTTTTTGTTTTTGCTGTTGTTGCAGTTCTTCCAAGTGTTATATGCCGTCTGATCTCAGAGCTGCAGTCCCCGCTTGAAATAAGAGATCAGCAAAAATGGGAGAGGATATTTTGTGTGTGTGTGTGTGTGTGGAGGGGTGTGTGTGTGTCAGCAGTGGCTGGCACCGTGATCTTCATTCCTAGACATGCCAACCTTTGGACAGCCCACATTCTCACAGTTTGTAACTAGCACTTCTGGGGCTGTACCCAATGGTGATTAGTCTCTGTGTATCAGCTGCACAGTCTGGGACTCCACCATCTGCTTCGTCACAACAGCTCATCTTCAACAGCAAAGGCTTGGAGAACAGCATCCCCTTCTTGACTTTGTCAGGTTAATTGGATTAACTCCAGCTGGCTGCACGCATTGACCAAGAGACAGAACAGCTGGGGGCGGTCCTTGCGTGCCTGGAGAACATCTTTGGCAGGTGACAAGGTGCATTCTCAAGCTTGTCACTCACCGGAAGACCTTTTAGATATTATTATTTCATGCAATTATGATCACGACATGATGAGGTGCCACGGCGAGGAGCCGCCGGGGGCTGCCGTCACTCACAAGGAGTTGATGCGGAAGGTGGAGCTGTCAGGAAAGGTACCGCAAGCTGCAAAAGTTGAGGCTGTGCTTGAGGGGAGAAGTCGGTGCTTGGGGAAAGCTGGCAGGTTGAACTGGGCAACCGATGAAGTCCCCTACAATTGCTTAATGCATTGTAAGCCGTCCTGAGTCTCTGGAGAAGGGCGGCATATAAATCAATTTAAAAAAAAACAAAAAAATACAAGACCAGTGGAGGGGAGGGGAGGGAGGGATTTGAAAAGGTCATTTGAAACAGAGTTGTTTTTTTTTAAAAAAAAACAAATAAATAGGTGAGCACTTCTGCTCACCTGGGTTGTAAGAAGAGGTGGTATTCAGCCGGTTCGGATCGGTTCGCCCGAACCGGTAGTGGAAATCACCCCACCTCTATGCCATCCTATTTATGCACATTTTTGAAGCTGTGTGCATGTGTGTTAGGTGCGTGAGCGAGCAAAGCGCATGCACGGATGGCCGTGAGCATGCATGGATGGGGCGCATTGGGTCCTCCATTGGTTATCACATGTTGAAATTAAGTCTCTTGTAGGGGTGGTATTCACTTACCTTCCCTACCAGTTCGCAAATGTGAGCAATTGGCCATGCCATTCACTGGAGAAAGCAATTACGTTGGGAAGAGTTAGCAGTAAAAGGAAAGCAGGCCACAGAAGAACACTGTACACCAAAGCCCACTGTAACAACATCGCCAAAAAGGCATTAAGGGTTGTAAACCTAACCTTGCATATCTTCTTCTTCGGTAATATTACTGTTGTGGTCCGCCCGCAGCCTGCGGAGCTGGCAGCGGAGTCGGACAGCGATGAGGCTGAGGAAGAACATGGGCCAGTCCTGGAGGCTGGGAAAGGCCCAGATGGTTGGCTCAGAGTCACCTGGATGGCTTTAATGCCTAAAGTTGAACTAGACTCCCAGTCTCTTGGTGATTGGCTCAGAGTCACCTGGATGGCTTTAATGCCTAAAGTTGAACTAGAACTCCCAATCTCTTGGTGGTTGGCTCAGAGTCACTTGGATGGCTTTAATGCCTAAAGTAGAACTAGAACTCCCAGTCTCTTGGTGGTTGGCTCAGAGTCACCCGGATGGCTTTTATGCCTAAAGTGGAACTAGAACTCCCAATCTCTTGGTGATTGGCTCAGTCACCCGGATGGCTTTAATGCCTAAAGTTGAACTAGAACTCCCAGTCTCTTGGTGATTGGCTCAGAGTCACCTGGATGGCTTTAATGCCTAAAGTTGAACTAGAACTCCCAATCTCTTGGTGATTGGCTCAGAGTCACTTGGATGGCTTTAATGCCTAAAGTTGAACTAGAACTCCCAGTCTCTTGGTGGTTGGCTCAGAGTCACCCAGATGGCTTTAATGCCTAAAGTGGAACTAGAACTCCCAATCTCTTGGTGATTGGCTCAGTCACCTGGATGGCTTTAATGCCTAAAAGTTGAACTAGAACTCCCAGTCTCTTGGTGGTTGGCTCAGAGTCACCTGGCTGGCTTTCATTCACCTGGAACTGGAATTCACAGACTCCCGGTTTCTAGCCAGGTGCCTTAACTGACTGCTGGAATTCTTGTAAGCATTCCCCTTCCACCTGAATAAATCTTATCGAAAAGCACTCTGTGAGATTTGTACTTGAAAAAGAATCAAATTTAGTTTTAGGCACCTATCAAAGAGCTTGACAAATGGTCCTTCGTTCACACCTCTCCAGAATCTCCTTCTCTGAAGCACCCGCTCTCTAGAACTTAATCTGGGATTGAGGATATCAATCTTTGAGGAACAGGTCTCAAACTCAACCTCCACACTCGGCTAAGTGGAAGTTTTTTTTCCTGACAGCTTCTTCTTCCTAGAACGTTAGCTTTTCCTTTGCATTTTGGGGGGCTGTATATACAGTTGATGATACTTTTTGTGACATATTACAGATCTGTCTTTCCTAGGGAGAGTTGGCAACATCTGCCAACTGTACGAGTCTGGCTTAGGAGCCTCAAACATCTGTCTTCCTCCAACAAGCAGCAACCTTCCCCCTCGCCTCGCTGTTTTCCCCTTGCTTTTTGTCATCTTTCTGAGGGATTACAGGATCCTGCTGTCTCAGAAGCATGGGGATTATCTCTTTCTCCGAAGACTACAACTCCCAGCTTTCTTTTGTCCAGGAAGCATCCATCAGTCATGTCTCACATTATTATTATTTTTTTCCAGAGCAATTCAAGACGTGATACACTGCAATTCTGGAACTAATTTCGGCTGAGTCTTAGCGTGAAATCATAAGCTAGTGGTAAAGTTTGTTGACTTTGGCTGATCTCAAGCCAAAGCCAAAATCCCTTCTAGCGCTGAGGATTTATCTAGTTGGGTCATGAAACATCTGCAAGAAAACCGCCAAGTTCAGAGAGCACCAAGGGCCCCTAGGTCAGAATAACAGAGTTGGGTTGGATCTTGGAGGTCTTCTAGTCCAACCCTCTGCTCTGGCAGGAGACCCTATACCCATGATGGCGAACCAATGGCACGTGTGCCACAGGTGGCATGCGTAGCCCTATCGGTGGGCACGCAAGCTCAGCTACGGCGTGCATGCGCATGCCGGCCAGCTTATTTTCAGGCCTTCCGGGCCCACCAGAAGTAGGGAAACAGGCTGTTTCCTGCCTCCAGAGGACCTCCGAGGGTGGTGGGGAAGGCCCATTTTTCTCTCTCCCCAGCCTCCAGAGCCTTTCTAGGAGTCTGGGGAGGGCAAACATGGCCTTCCCCACATGCCCCCGGAGGCCCTCAGGAGGCCAGAAATGGCCTGTTTGCCAACTTCTGGTGGGACCTACGCAGGGGCAGAGTGCATAAAATTATGGGTGTGGGCACGCATGCGCCCCCTGCCCCCCGCTCCTGACACGCGATGGCAAAAAGGTTAGCCATCACTGCCCTTTACCATTCCAGACAAGAGGTTGTCTAAGAGTCGCTTCAACAACGAGGTGGGCAGTGTATAAATTTAATAAATAATAATAAAGATGTGTGGATTTCAAGTCCCCGAATTCTTAGAATAGAATAACAGAGTTGGAAGGGACCTTGAAGGTCTTCTAGTCCAACCCCCTGCTTAGGCAGGAAACCCTACACCTCTTCAGACAAATGGTTATCCAACATCTTCTTAAAAACTTCCAGTGTTGGAGCATTCACAACTTCTGGAGGCAAGTTGTTCCACTGGTTAATTGTTCTCACTGTCAGGAAATTTCTCCTTAATTCTAAGTTGCTTCTCTCCTTGATTAGTTTCCACCCATTTCTTCTTGTCCTGCCCTCAGGTGCTTTGGAGAAGAGCTTGACTCCCTCTTCTTCATGGCAGCCCCTGAGATACTGGAACAATGCTATCGTGTCTCTCCTGGTCCTTCTTTTCACTAGACTAGCCATGCCCAGTTCCTGCAACCGTTCTTCATATGTTTTAGCCTCCAGTCCCCTAATCACCTTTGTTGCTCTTCTCTGCACTCTTTCTAGAGTCTCCACATCTTTTTTACATCGTGGCGACCAAAACTGGATGCTGTATTCCAAGTGTGGCCTTACCAAGGCATTATAAAGTGGTTTTAACACTTCACGTGATCTTGACTCTATCCCTCTGTTGATGCAGCCTCGAACTGTGTTGGCTTTTTTGGCAGCTGCTGCACACGGCTGGCTCCTATTTAAATGGTTGCCAAGTAGGACTCCAAGATCCCTCTCACAGCTACTACTATTCAGTGAGGTACCCAGTGGTGGGTTGCCCCTGGTTCGCACCAGTTCTATAGAACCAGTAGTAAAACCGGTAGGAGGCTTCGCTCACCGACCCCGACGTCATCAAAATGCTTCTGCGCATGCACAGAAGAGCACATGCACACAGGTGCAAAGCGACTGCGCAGGCACAGCCCCATTGCGAACTGGTAGTAAAGGTAAGTAGAACCCACCCCTGCTGCCATCCCTCTCCTAATATTCCTTTTTACTTACTCTTTTCATGTATTCAAATTACGTTTATACTTTTACCTGTTATCTTATATATGCTTGACAAATAAAACTTACGACTTATGACTTAATATTCCTTTGTTTCCAGGCCTGGGTCACTTCAGACAGATTTTGGAGTTAATTGTCATGCTGATGGATCAAACCTCTCTCCTTGCATTTTAACCAAGTCAGGGGCATCTTTTTGGAACGTGTATTTTTCAGTGTCCTTTGCATCATGGTGGGTTTTTTTTGAACATCTACCAAGAGGCAAATGGTAATTAAAAGAACTAAGGTCTATTTAATTACTTTCCAAGACAAGATTGTTTGGCAAATTGAACTAATGGCAGTGAAGAAGTAGCTAGGGATTTGCTATCCCATTAACACATAGGAGAACAGCTTCAAAACAGATTCTTGGATCTAATTAGCTTGGGATCCTGCCAGTTTTAAATTTGAAATGGAGTTACCCATTCAGAGATATGTAGTAGCATTTTACTATTAATTAGGAAGGAAGGAAGTTTTCCACCGCATATATATTTCTCCACTCCCTGGCAAATAGTTTGGGGGCGCAGACCTTCACTATGCATTTATTCAGGTTGGAAAATCCATTTCTATATATCTGTATTGTGACTAGTATTTACGAGCGGAGTGGTGGCCTACTGGTGAAGACACTTGCCTCCCACTTGGAAGGCTGAGAGTTCAATTCTAGGTAGCAGCAGATATTTCTCTCCTAGGCTGCAAAGAGAAAATATCTGCTGTGAACACCGCATAGATGTCAGGAAGGGCATCCGGCCAGAAAATGCTGAACTCCAGTCAGTCACCCCAATTCTACCCTAATTAAGGGATTACAGGGTTGTAAAAAAAGAGATGGATGGATGGATGGATGGATGGATGGATGGATGGAGGGTGGACCTAGTGGTGGCCTACTCGCTTCCCACATGGAAGATTGAGAGTTTAATCCTAGGTAGCAGCATATGTTTCTCTGCTAGGGAGCAAAGAAAAAAATATCTGCTGTGTACTCCGCATGGCATCAGGAAAGGCATCCGGTCAGTAAATGCTCAACTTCATTCAGTTACCCCGACTCGACCCTGAATTAAGGCATTACAGGATCGTAAAAAGGGAGTTTTACTGTGACCAGTATTTAAATATCCTCATCTTCTCCAGCATGATGTTTTCCAGATGCTACAGTTCCCATCATGACTAATGATCAGAGATGATAGAAATTGTATTTCTATATAGAGGACATCTTATTCAGGAGGACCATCTTAGACTATAAGAACTTTGACTATGGATTGTAAGCAGTGGTGAAATCCTACCGGTTCGCACTGGTTCGGGAGAACAGGTAGTGATAAAATCTACTGGTTCAGCGAACAGGTAGTAAAAAAAAGCTTCTGGTTGGTCCAAACCAGTATTTCTGACGATCAGCTATGCCGCGTGATTTATATTCTATATCTAATATTTATATTCTATAATCTAAATCACGAGGCACAGCTGTTCCCCCCCCGTCGCTGTTCTACTTACCTTCAAATGGCTCCTTTTCCTGCACGAAGCGCACATTTGGTGCGCAGTGCGCATGCATGCATACACAGTGTGTGTTTGGTGTTCACTGCACATGCGTGCACAGCAAGCATCTGGCAGCGAACCAGTAACAACCCGCGGAGGTTTTCACCACTGATTGTAAGTACCTGTTTTGGGGTACATCATAACTTCAAATTGGGGAATTCTGGATCCTAAGGTCACACATCTGAAAATCTGGGTTATAAGTACATGTTTGGGTCCATCATAACTTCAAACAAAGCAACTGGTTGTAAGTCAAAGATTACCTGGATGGATTTCAACTCCCAGGATTCTTAGTCATAGGCATTCTGGCTGTGGAATTCTGGACGCTGAAGGCCACGCATCTGGAAATCTGGGTTATAAGTACCTTTATTGGGGCCAGTGGTGAAATTCAAATTTTTTTACTACCGATTCTGTTGGAGTGGCTTGGTGGGTGTGGTGTGGCTTGGTGGGTGTGGCAGGGGAAGGATACTGCAAAATCTCCATTCCCTCCCCACTCCAGGGGAAGGATATTCCAAACTCTCCATTTCCACCCCACTCTGGGGCCAGCCAGAGGTGGTATTTGCCAGTTCTCCAAAATACTCAAAGTTTCCGCTGCCGGTTCTCCAGAACCTGTCAAAACCTGCTGGATTTCAACCCTGATGGGGGTTTACCATAACCTTGAACTAAACAACCAATTATAAGTGAAAGACTCTCTCTATGGACTTCAGCTCCCAGAATTCTTAGCCATAGCCATGCTGGCTCGTGGATTCTGAGTGCTGAAGGTCACACATCTGGAAATATGGGTTGTAAGTAAGTTTTTTTGGGTCCATCATAACTTCGAACTGAATGATCAGTTGTAAATGAAGGTCTATCTGTATGAACGTCAACTCCCAGAATTCTTAGCCATAGCCATGCTGGCTGGGGGATTCTGGATGTGGAAGGCCACACATCTGGCAACTATCAAAATGGAGATACCTTGTGCTAAAGCAGAGGTGGTGAACATTTTACGCACTGAGTGCCGAACAGGTACGCGCTTTGTGCGCATGCCATCCGCGCTCCTCCCCCATGCACTGTGCATTCAACCACATCATCTGCGCATGCACACAGCTTTCGTGCGTGCCCTCACCTTGCCCTGCACATGCAATCCCACCATCTGCACATGTACACAGGTTTCACGTGGCTCCCCCCATGCTCTGTGGGTGCAATCGCACCATCTGCACATACGTGTGGTTTTCACATGCACAATACACATGTGTGAATGCCATCTGCACATGCGTGCACTATGCACCAGTACTCTCACACGCATGCGCAAACATGTGCTCATGCACAGGAGAGCTCCGAAGACCAGCTGGGTCTCCTGAATTGCACACATGCACACCGGAGGTCCGAACAGCAGCTGGGGCATGCACACATGCGCAGCTGCAGGTGAGCTGGGTGACAATTCCCGTGCCCGGAAAAATGTCTCTGTGTGCCACTTCCAACACACGTGCCATAAGTTCACCATCACGGTTGTAGAGTAAAACGGAAAGATTTGCCCAATGAAAACAGTGAACCAACTCAACAACACAGATTTTGATGTCACCTGTGCCGGCTCAGCAGACGACTGAGTTGTAAGAGGAGTGTGGGTTACACTGGACATCTCTGCCTTCCAAGCTCCCACATGGGCCCACCCTGAGCCACGAAGCTCTGGTTCCACGAGTGACATCTGCAACTCTTCCACCTCATTTTGTGTGTGCCCCCCCCGATCCGTAATTGAGAAAATCACCAGCAATCAGAGGAAGTCAGCTGTGCAGCGCCCGTAATGAAAGAGGGCTGGAGCAGCTGTGCACCATCTTGAGGTGATTATTCTCCTCTCTGGCTTGCAAACTAATCACGGTTCCCGGGAAAAGTTGGGGGGGGGGAGAGAAATCACCATGCATGAATTATCTCCAGAACGAAGGGTGGATTCCCTGCTGGGCTGGTTTGTAGGCGGTGGGGAGCATCAAAGCAGGGAGTCCAGGCACCTGGAGACCCATCCAGCAGGAAAGAGATCCGAGCTTTTTCCAAGACTGCCTTCCCCATGAATAAAAATAAATAAATACAAATAGTACGATGGGGGGTGGGGGGAAGACAGATCACAGCCTAAGAAATCCATTTTTACAAAAGGGTTGGGATAAGCAATAGAGTTCTGCCTTTTTGTAGCTCCCCAGCTGGGTCTCCCTTTGCTCGATTAAAGAAAATTTGCACCCGAGTTCCAATGTTGCACCCCACCCCTCTCAGGTCACATGACTGTATTTTGGGCACTCAAGGAAGGAAGGAAGGAAGGAAGGAAGGAAGGAAGGAAGGAAGGAAGAAGGGCAATAGCAATAGCCCTTACACTTCTATACCACAGTACTTTACAGCCCTCTCTAAGCAGTTTACAGAGTCAGCATATTGTCCCCAACAATCTGGGTCTTCATTTTACTGACTTCGGAAGGAAGGAAGGCTGAGTCAACCTTGAGCTGGTCAGGATCGAACTGCCGAACTGCAGTCAGCCGGCAGCCAGTAGAAATGGCCTGCAATGCTGCATTCTAACCACAGCATGGCTCAACCCACATTTTTAGCACCCCGTGATCATATGACCTCGATTTATGATGGTTCTGCTAGAAACCGGTATTTACTTCCAGATTTTCTTCCAGGAAACAATGAGTTTGCTTAACAACCGCAGTGTTTGCTTAACGACTGTGGCGTCCGCTTTATAACCACTGCAAGAAAAAAAACCTCATAAAATTGGATCCGGTCATGAGGTGACCCATTTGACAACTGTCATAATGTAGGACTATAATTTTGGGATCCATTAGGGTTATAAGTCGCGGAACAGGGGTATTGGGATAGTTGGCATCTTCTGAATGCAGCAAATAAAGCAATGGAACAAGTCTGACTTTCAAAACGTGTCAGCGGCTTTCAGACATGCTATGTTAGTTGGCAAAATTAATAACTGTCTGCCTTCTCTGTGCTCAGGTTAGCAAAACAGGTAATCATTTTTATGAGTCTTGAATGTCACACCTGAATACTTATACTGTGTAGCAGTAACTGTGAGAGGGATCTTGGAGTCTTAGCGGACAACCAATTAAATATGAGCCAGCAATATGTGACAGCAGTAGGTCATCTGGTCCAACCCCCCACCCAACCAGGAGACCCTACACCATTTCAGACAAATGGCAGTCCATCCCTTCTTGAAAGCTTCCAGGGATGAACCTCCCACAACTTCTGAAGGCAACTTCTGTTCCATGGGTTGATGGTTCTCGCTGTCAGGAAATTTCTCCTTATTTCCAGGTTGAATCTCTCCTGGATCAGTTTCCATCCATTGTTCCTTGTCTGGCTTTCAGGTGCCTTGGAAAATAGCTTCACCCCTTCCTCTCTGTGGCAGCCCCTCAAATATTGGAAGACTGCTATCATGTCTCCCCTGGTCCTTCTCTTCACTAGATTAGCCATGCCCAGTTCCTGCAACCGTTCATCGTATGTTTTAGCCTCCAGTCCCCTCATCATCCTGGTTGCTCTTCTCTGCACTCTTTCTAGAGTCTCAACATCTTTTGTATAGTGTGGTGACCAAAACTGGATGCAGGATTCTAGGTGTGGTCTGACTGAGGCTTTATAGAGTGGTATTAGTACCTCCCTTGATCTTGATTGTATCTCTCTGTTAATGCAATTTAGGATTGTGTTGGCTTTTTTGGCTGCTGCCACACACTGTTGTGCGGATATCCTCACAACAAAACTCACTTAACAACTGTCTCGCTTAGCAACAGAAATTTTGGGCTCAGATGCGGTCATAACTCAACGGCTCCTTGTACCCATGATGGAATGAAAGAAGAATCTGAGAACTGATTAGCAAGTTGTTACGGAGACGAGTATGCTCTGTCAACATGGGTTTGATGTTTGGCATGCTGTTTCCTGGTAGATACTCGCCTGCTCAACTTGGAACAGTGGTGAAATCCAATTTTTTTTTACTACCGGTTCTGTGGGCGTGGCTTAGTGGGTGTGGCAGGGGAAGGATACTGCAAAATCCCCACTCCCTCCCCACTCTGAGGCCAGCCAGAGGTGGTATTTGTGAGTTCTCCGAACTGCTCAAAATTTCCACTACCAGTTCTCCAGAACCTATCAGAACCTGCTGAATTTCACCCCTGACTTGGAAGCTCTTGAAAATAACCAAATAATTGCAAGTACCCACTGCTCCCCAGAAGAGGATGGACCCAGCACGCTACCACTGGTGTACTGGTGACCCCAACTGTTTTGGAGGGAAATTTAGATCATTTATATTTGGGCGGGCTTTTTCTAGTTCTATGATTGGTTAAGGCCCTGTGGGCCTACAGTATAAATAACAGGCATTTGTCTGCAGTTCCTCAGTTCCATTTTTGAGTCAATAAATGCTGTTACAGCTATGCTGGTATGGTTCTTGCCTACTGAAGCCCGCTACACAATACTCCCAAACAGCACTTTAATGCTTCTTCAGTTCCAACCTCTGTTTTCTCCAAAGAGATCCTTCTACGGCCTCAGAGACAAGGCAGGGATGGAGCCTCTGAATGTCGGTGCTGTTATCAAGAGTCAAATTAGTGCGCCCTCACCCTCCTTACTGACAGCCTCCCATCACTCATTCCTTCTCTAATCTCTATCACCGGGAGGATTTACAAGCGATTGATGGAAAGAGAGGCCGGATCGAAAAGCATTCACCAGTGGAATCAAAACTTAGATAACTGAAGTATTTGAAGAATGCAGGGGAACGAGGAGAGAGCGAAGTTGATGAAACAACAAGGAAAGGATCACTATCATGTCCTCAGCAAGAGGCAATCCGAAAGAATACAGAGTAATCGAAGGGGCCTTGGAGATCTTCTAGTCCAACCCCCTGCTCAAGAAGGAGACCTTATACAAATGGCTGTGCAATCACTTCTTGAAATCCTCCAGTGATGGAGGAAAGTCGTTCCACTGATCAATTGTTCTCATTGTCAGGAAGTTTCTCCTTAGTTCTAGGTTGCTTCTCTCCTTGATGAGTTTCCATCCGTTGTTTCTTGTTCTACCCTCAGGTGCCTTGGAGAATAGCTTGACTCCCTCTTCTTTGGGGCAGCCCCTGAGATATTGGAAGACTGCTATCATGTCTCCCCTAGTCCTTCTTTTCATTAAACTAGACATACCCAGTTCCTGCAACCGTTCTTCATGTGTTTTAGCCTTTAACACCCTAATCATCTTTGTAGTGGTAGATTCATGATCAAGACTGATATGAAAAGCTGAGAGTCCCTTTCTAATAGCCAAGTTAGACGGGATGGGAAGAGGTAACAATAACAAAGTTGGAAGGGACCTTGGAGGCCATCTAGTCCAACCCCCTGCTCACGCAGGAGACCTATAGTAGGGATTCGAACCGCCCACCTTTCTGATCGACAAGCTCAACATCTTCGCCAATTGAAAAGGACTTTGGAGGTCCTCTAGTCCAACCCCGTGCTCAAGCAGGAGACCATACACCATTACAGACAAATAGCTGTCCAGTCTCTTCTTAAAAAAGAAGCCTCGCTAAAAAGAGCCTTGGTGGCGCAGCAGACTAAAGTGCTGTTAAGTAGCACCAGCTGCCTGCAATTACTGCAAGTTCCAATCTCACCAGGCTCAAAGTTGACTCAGCCTTCCATCCTTCCGAGGTAGGTAAAATGAGGACCCGGATCGTGGGGGCAATAAGCTGACTTTGTATAAAATAGAACACCGCTCGGGGGGGGGGCAAAAAGCCCCACTAAGCAGGTATATACAAAAGTATGAAGGCTATTGCTTAACGCATTGTAAGCCGCCCTGAGTCTCCGGAGAAGGGCGGCATATAAATTGAACCAATAAATAAATAAATAAAAGCCTCCGGTGCTGGAGCACCCACAACTTCCGGAGGCAAGCCGTTCTGTGGATTAATTGTTCTCACTGTCAGGAAATCTCTCCTTAATTCTAGGTTTAAACAGATAAGTTAGTAATTACAACTTCTAAGGATAACCATTCATGGTCGTTTGGAGATTTGGTTCACTTCCCACCCGCTGATTTTTTTGCAAACATTTGCAATTATTGACCGAAGGAGAAACCCAGGGAGAAAGTACAGAGTTTTCAGCTTTGAGATTCCAGCAGTTGCTGCCAAGGTGATGGTTCCCCACTCCTACCCCCCACATTTGCTCCTACCTCCTCTGAGCGGACTTGACTTCCCAACCTTGAGATGCCACCTGCCTTTAAGAAGACGGCAGTTCCGGCTGATGTACGAAAACTCTGCCAAGCGTTTGTCATATGCAAACAAAAGGGCTAATTACACAGCCGGAGAATCCAAGGGGCCTCCTCATTTTTCTCACAGTTGCAAGTCTAACCTCTGCCAAAGAGGATGCGGAGGAACACAAAAAGGATGTAGGCATCTCCACCGACTCTGTTTCTCCCCCCCTCCTGCTTACGGGGGTGATGAATGGAGATGCTTCCAACAAGCAACATCTTCCCAAAGCCGTTGAAAAATTAGACAGGGAAGCTGCAAGAGGTGGCACTGGGCCATCCATCATTCTCCTTTTCTCTCCCAACCATCTCCAGAGGGTTCGCTTAATAGTCACATCTTTTACCAAGATTTAAACAAAAGTCATTTCTGCCAGAGATGGGGAGAGCTGACAAGCTGCCATAAAAAGTACTTTTAAAAAAAAGGGGGGGGGAATAACGGCGGTTCGCTCCAGAAGAATCTGGATGGGGTGTCACCACAGCAGAGTGAACATTATAATTCAAGACTAACCATTTTGACTGTTTCGGGGACCTGTTGGGAGAATAAAAACTCATTTTTTTTAATTTTATTTTTTTGTGAAGGTGGTGGTGACGCGGTTGTGATTTTTGAAGCATTAGCGAAAGGGAAGGTCTTATTTATTTATTTTATTTATTTTATTAAATTTCTATACCGCCCTTCTCCCGAAGGACTCAGGGCGGTGAACAGCCAGAAGATAAAACACAGAAATACAAAATTTAAAATAAATTAAAACGAATTAAATAATTTAGGCTGAATTTTAAAATACCCCATAATTAAACAGATTAAAATTTATGTTTAAAATTTAAATTTAAAAAGGAGAAGATTTAGGCCAGGCCAGCTTGATGAAATAAAAACGTCTTCTCGGAAAAAGTGGAATGCGCTCATCAAAAAAGAGAGGAGAGGAAGTGATGGGCTAGGCCTGTGATGGCGAACCTATGGCACGCATGCCACAGGTGGCACATGTAGCCATATCAGTGGGCATGCCAACTCAGCTCTGGCACGCATGTGCGCGCCGGCCAGCTGATTTTCGAGCCTTCTGGGCCCACCAGAAGTAGGGAAACAGGCTGTTTCCTGCCTCCGGAGGGCCTGAGGGGGTGGGGAAGGCCCGTTTTTCTTTCTCACCTGGCTCCAGATCCTCTCTATGCATCTGGGGAGGTCGAAAACAGCCTTCCCCGACAAGGAGAGTGATACACGAGGAGAGATAATACATGGAGGAGAGAACACACAGCACAGAAAAGAGTCTGCAACAGTCCAGCTATCCAGACGATGTAACACTGTAAACCGAGATGATGAAATGAGAATGAGTCAGCAGAGTTATTGTCCCTTTATGATTGAGGATGAGTCAGCAGGGTTATTGCCACTTTAAGAAGCTGTCTATATAAGACTTTAAGAAGCTGTCTATATAATGGAGGCCATTAGAGGGTGTCTCTCTCTCTCTCTCCTTGTGGATCTCTCTCCTCGTGTTCTATCTGCATTGTAGCTCTCCGTGTAGAGTTGAAGACTGATCGCTTGCCTGGTATGTGCCTCCCACGTGTATGTCTGTATATAGAAGTCTTGTATATAAACCACTGTTTGTAATGACAAAACCTCTGTGTCCTGTATTTTGCTCCTCCTGGGCTGTCTCAAAAATAGTAGTCACGCTTTAAACACTCTGACAAACCTCTCTTGAATTCCTCTGACCCTTAGCTGGCACCACTTTCACACTCAACTTTAGTTGATTGGATTCTTGTCTGTCTTCTTCTTCTTGTGCCATATCCATCATCAGACGTTAGCAATCATGTTGGCGATCCTATTTTTATCAACAGCCGCACGAAAAAGTTTTATCCAAACCAGTCCCTTAGATTTTGAAGTCATGATGTTCGTTTTCTGCCTGGACCTCATTTGCCTTCAATCTTTCCTTAGAGGATTAAGTGAAGTATGGCCTATTTTTCCAGGTGTCGCATCACATGTCCAAAATATTCTAACTTTTCACTTTTTTATGGTTTTGATGATTTCCCTTGGCTTTTCCCAGGCGGCTTTCCCAATTCTTGTCCATATGCTTGAGCAATCAATCTTAAACAGCAACTTAATGTATGGTCCTGATCCCTTTGTGACTGACAGTTGGAAAATGTAAATCTGCAGAAAATTCTGGACCTGATCCTCTATTTCATCTTCCTTTTTGAAGAGACTTGAACATTGGGCGCTATCTAACAAAATGAAATTCAATGGTGAAAAAAGTAAGGTTCTACATTTAGGCAAGAAAAACCAAATGCACAGGTACAGTATATGTGGTATCTTGCTCAATAGTAGTAACTGTGAGTGGGATCTCAGAGTCCTAGTGGACAATCACTTAAATAGGAGCCAGCCATGTGCAGCAGCTGCCAAAAAAAGCCAACACAGTTCTAGGCTGCATCAACAGAGGGATAGAATCAAGATCACATGACGTGTTAATACCACTTTATAATGCCTTGGTAAGGCCACACTTGGAATCCTGCATCCAGTTTTGGTCGCCACGATGTAAAAAAGAAGTGGAGACTCTAGAAAGAGTGCAGAGAAAAGCAACAAAGATGATTAGGGGTTTGGAGGTTAAAACATATAAAGAACGGTTGCTGGAATTGGGTATGTCTAGTTTGATGAAAAGAAGGACTAGGGGTGACATGATAGCAGTCTTCTGATATCTCAGGGGCTGCCACAAAGAAGAGGGAGTCAAGCTCTTCTCCAAAGCACCTGAGGGCAGGACAAGAAGCAATGGGTGGAAACTCATCAAGGAGAGAAGCAACCTAGAACTAAGGAGAAATTTCCTGGCAGTTAGAACAATTAACCAGTGGAACAACTTGCCTCCAGAAGTTGTGGATGCTCCAACACTGGAAGTTTTTAAGAAGAGATTGGATAACCATTTGTCTGAAGTGGTGTAGGGTTTCCTGCCTAAGCAGGGGGTTGGACTAGAAGACCTCCAAGGTCCCTTCCAACTCTGTTATTCTATTCTAAGAATTCGGGGACTTGAAATCCACACATCTTTATTATTATTTATTAAATTTATACGCTGCCCACCTCGTCGTTGAAGTGACTCTTAATGTCGCCAAGGCTGAGAAAAACCCTGCTCTAAAACATCTAAAAGCGTTTCGGGGGCCAAGATGGGAACGCAAATTTCCAGCCGGAAACTGTGATCAACTCTTAATATAATTAACAAACCCTAACCAACTAAGCCAATGACAGCTCTTTGTCAGCCTATAATAACCTGCAGGGTGGAAGAGGAGCTGCTTTTAATTGTCCTTAATGTTTCATTAGGCACAATTAGATGTAAAAATGTCAACTGCACCATTTGTTGTGGTTTTAATTACACAACGGGCATGATAAAAGAAAATTTGATTAACCTGCTTCTTTGTTTAACATGGGGCGGGGGGAGAAGCTGGGGAGATGCCCCTGTTAAGCAATGGGGCGATTTTTCAGGCTGGCCAATCCAGGAAAAATGGCTCGGCTATAACATTCGTCATTTCATTGACAATTAAAGGAGCAGCTTTGTGGCCCCTTAATGTTTTTAGCAAGACCATTGAGGCAGGGCTCTATTTTACTCAAGTTATAGTAAAAGAAAGGAGGAGGAGGAGGAGGAGGAGGAGGAGGAGGAGGAGGAGGAGGAGGAGGAGAACAAGGAGGATCCTTGGTGCTCTCTGAGCATGGTTGCTTTCTTGCAGACATTTCATTACCCAACTAGGTAACATCATCGGGGTTAGAAGTAAATGGGGTTGCTGGAGGAGGAGGAGGAGGAGGAAGAAGAAGGGGAAGGGGAAGAGGAAGAGGAAGGGGAAGGGGGGAAGACTGTGGGGTCCTTGATGCTCTCTCTTGCAGACATTTTGTTACCCACCTAGGTAACATCATCAGTGCTAGAAGTAAGTGAGGTGGGGAGGAGAAGGGGGAGGAGAATGAGAACTGTGGGGTCCTTGATGCTCTTTCTTGCAGACATTTTATTACCCAACTAGGTAACATCATCAGGACTAGAAGGGAATGAAGTTTGCCGTTTTTAAATATCCTAGTGACTTGTCCTGTCAGTGTTGGTGGAAATGTTCTTGGTGGCTCCTTAATTAGACTATTGTTTACTGTTTGATTGCTACTCAGAGCTGGAAATCCCACCAGTACTGACAGACAGGGCAAACCACCTGATCAATAGTAACATGACACTGAAATCCACCTTTACAATTTCTCATGAGTTTTCCTTTCCTGCCAAGGAGCTCCTGGGTTTCGACCTTATTCTCTAATGCTGGAGAATTCTTTGCGATGTCTCTTGGTGGTGGTGTTGAGCTTCCTTGAATGTAGCATGTGGTAGAAAGGTTATATTCTTTAACCACTCTGAAGTTTCCCTGGTTGCTTCCATTTCTTTTTTTTATTATTATTATTATGCAAGGATCCCATGGGATCTTCTCTTCAGATGTCACAGAGCAGGGGGAGGTGGAATCCTGAAAGATTCTAGAGAGGCGATTGCACTGGTTATTTTTGGTCAGTCTTGAGCTAAACAAATATAAGTCCCATCACACTTCATTTTGGAGAAGTGGGTATTTGCGTCCAGCATCTAAATTTCTTGTTGTTAGTCGCAAAGTAGTGTCCGACCCATCGTGACCCCATGGACCACGTTCCTCCAGGCCTTCCTGTCCTCTACCATTCTCTGGAGTCCATTTAAGCTCACGCCGACTGCTTCAGTGACTCCATCCAGCCACCTCCTTCTCTGCCGTCCCCTTCTTCTTTTGCCCTCCATCGTTCCCAGCATTAGGCTCTTCTCCAGGGAGTCCTTCCTTCTCATTAGGTGGCCAAAGTATTTGAGTTTCCTCTTCAGGATCTGGCCTTCTAAAGAGCAGTCATGGTTGATCTCCTCTAGGACTGACTGGTTGGATCACCTTGCAGTCCAAGGGACTCGCAGGAGTCTTCTCCAGCACCAGAGTTCAAAGGCCTCCATTCTTTGGCGCTCAGCCTTCCTTGTGGTCCAACTTTCACAGCCATCCATTGCAACTGGGAAAACCATTGCCTTGACTATAGGCACTTTTGTTGGCAGGGTGATGTCTCTGCTTTGTAGTAGGCTGTCTAGATTTGCCATGGCTTTCCTCCCCAGGAGCAAGCGTCTTAATTTCTTGGCTGCAGTCCCCATCTGCTGTGATCTTGGAGCCCAGGAAAATAAAATCTGTCACTACCTCCATTTCTTCCCCATATATTTGCCACTTGGAATTGAGAAGGCCGGATGCCATGATCTTAGTTTTCTTAATGTTGAGTTTCAAGCCAACTTTTGCACTCTCCTTCTTCACCCGCATCAAGAGGCATCTAGATTACGGACAGGCAAGCTGGTGGCATCAGGGCTCTTATATCAATCGCACCAAGCTGGGTTAACTGCAGATCTATTATAGACCTTGAGAAGATTGTGAAACAAGTGACAATCCAAGAGGAAGTCGTGAGATAAATCTTTGTCTAGACTGTTGCTTGCTCAACCATAAGAGAGCAGAATTACCTTAAGTTGTCTACTCTCCATCACAGTCCTTTAAGTTGTCTGGAATTAACTAATTAACAACTAGTTCAGCAGGTAGTAGCATCTAGTATATCTTGTTGGAACCTGGATGCTAAGCACATGTGAGCTACCCTGTTTCTCCCAAAATAAGGCATCCCCTGATAATAAGCCCAATCGGGCTTTTGAGTGCATGGCAATAAGACCAAGCGCTTATTTCGGGGTTCAAAAAAAAATATAAGACAGGGTCTTATTTTCAGGGAAACACAGTAGATAGAAGTTGGAAAGGAGGATTTGTTCTCTTTCCCAACAATCCAAACTTGTGGATGCCACCAATCTATGGCCAGGCCAGCTTGTCTTTTAACAATCAACAACCCAAGAGGGCCCAGGAAAGTTCTACAATCAATTGCATCCTGATTCAGGTGACCCTGAGGGCACAGATAAACCTCCAAGTGGCCTCAACGACTCTCAGAAAGAATACTAATGACCAGATGATTGCAAGGAGTATAAATCCTTCCATCCTCCACCATTCAGTCAGAACTGAAGAAGCTTCTTGAATAAGAAGTGAAATGTTTTCAAGGGGAAAAAAAAACCAAGGAAGTCCAGTTGGCTTTGGAAAAAGCACCTTTGGGACAACCGTGACCTGGATGACTGAGAATCTCCCTAGACAATCCATCATTCAATTCTTTATTATGCTCATAAGGTAAAGGTTCCCCTTGCACATATGTGCTAGTCGTTCCTGACTCTAGGGGGCGGTGCTCATCTCCGTTTCAAAGCTGAAGAGCCAGCGCTGTCCGAAGACGTCTCCGTGGTCATGTGGCCGGCATGACTCAATGTCAAAGGCGCATGGAACGCTGTTGCCTTCCCACCAAAGGGGGTCCCTATTTTTCTACTTGCATTTTTTACGTGGTTTCAAACTGCTAGGTTGGCAGAAGCTGGGACAAGTAACAGGAGCTCACCCCATTACACGGCACTAGGGATTCGAACCGCTGAACTGCTTATGTTCATAGGCCAGCCTAAAACCAGGGGATTATATTCCTTCAGTATTCGTCTCTGGGTTTTGGCATCCGTCCACCAAGAAGAAACATCTCCAAGCACCACTGGTGGCCCCAAGGGATTTTTCTTCTTTCAAAACACAAACCAGGCGCGCAACTGTTAGTTTCATCTTTTGGCTTGAATCAAAGAGGCAACTGACAACGAACAAATCGTCGGTGATCGTCGGAGCTTGTTCCCTTGACAAAGGGATAATGGGAGGAGGGGAGAACCAGGAGGCATCTGATTTCTGCCATAAAACACCGCGTTTGTGTCATGTCCATTGTTAATCACAATTTCCCATTCCCCAGAGAAGGTACTTTCTGTTTTGAAGTGGAGGCATCAAAATGAGAACAGTCTCCCGGCTTGATAGATTTAAACGTGGCCGAGGACTAAAGAGGCCCACTGTGGTACAGATTACTAATGTTTATACAGCTTTATAGAGGAAACCGTAAAGTGCTCTTTAGATGAAATCGGTACATATTTGCACATTAACGTAATTTAATCATAACACTCGTATTATCACTTCGTTCTGAGTGGGAGGTTGGGAGAGGGTAAGGGTTCGACAAACGCTTGTTCCCATTTCGAGGGGATCAAGAGTGTGTTCCCCAACGCCATGGTGTTGTGACTTAAGCCTAAGTAGTTATTACCAGACACAATCAGTCCTAAACAAACATATTTTATTAGAACAGCTGAGAATTACTTCATTCTCATCTTAGTCCAAAGTAATTCCAAACAGTCCTTCTGCCTTATCACCAACCTTTGTCTTCTTTGGCACCCTGCCAAAGGCTTTTCTTGGCAAAACCCATTGAAGTTCAGAAGCAAGAGATGCCGACAAGAAACAAATGTAGCAACGTTGCTTTCCTACAAAGATCCCAAGAGCGGTTGCTGCTCTTTTAAGCCTTCTGGGAGGGGCCAATCATCTCCTGGCCTTACTCCCGAGTCGTCCTTTTTGCTTTAGCTGCTCTTGCCTTCTGGCAGCTCTGCGCATGCACGCACTAGGAATGGGCTCCTTCTGTTCTTCTGCCTTTCTGCTATCTGCCTCTGGAGCAGTGGTGGGTTCTAATCAGTTTTACCACCGGTTTGCACCGCGCACACGCTTTGCACACGATCATTTATACTTCTATGCTTTACATGTTTAAAAATATCCTCAACGTGATTTACCAAATTATGGTTAGAGGCAGGGGTGAAATCCAGCAGGTTCTGACAGGTTCTGGAGAACCAGTAGCGGAAATTTTGAGTAGTTCAGAAAACCGGCAAATACCACCTCTGGCTGGCACCAGAGTGGGGTGGGAATGGGTATTTTGCAATATCCTTCCCCCAGGAGTGGGGAGGGAATGGGTATTTTGCAATATCCTTCTCCCAGGAATGGGGTGAGAATGGAGATTTTGCAATATCCTTCCCCCAGGAGTGGGGAGGGAATGAGGATTTTGCAGTATCCTTCTCCTGTCACGCCCACCAAGCCACACCATGCCCACCAAGCCACGCCCACAGAACCAGTAGTAAAAAAAATTGGATTCCACCACTGGGTAGATGTGAGAAATATAAAGGAATGAGAGATCTTAACAATCTTTTCTCTACCTGCGTTGCAAGTCCTGGTTTGGTTCTCAGATATCAGAGGGTTTTCCGAAAAAGTTCTTCCACATGTTTGTAATTTGTAAAGAGAGAGGAAAAATCAGATCTGCTTACTGTCATAAATCCTTGGGAGGAAAAATACTCTGGCTGTTCGTTTTCTATTTTTGCCACCGCCTTCTGTAGCCCGGTGTCTTTCTTGCTTTTTTTTTAAATGGTGAAAGGCAGGGGGACAGAGGTAAAATACTAACCACTTTAGTCTTTCAAGGGCCTGGAAATCGAATTTGTCCTTTCATTCATTGGGTTCCATAAATTCCCCAAATACAAGGACAGGAAAATCAATGCTCAAGAGAGATAAACCAGTCCCCTCCCTACTCACTGGAAGGAAAAGCTTGAGTTGTATCAGATCTATCAATAAGATCTGGCGTAGCATGTCAAATTGTGTTTTTCAAGACGACTTATGTCTGTTGGGGGAAGGGCTGGGCAATGAGAAGGTCTTGAAATAGCTGACATAGGGGAGGGGAGGGCAGGGGAGGAGGGGAGGGGCGGGGAGGAAGAGAGAAGAGGAGAGGGGAGGGGAGAGGAGAGGAGAGGAGGAAGAGAGGAGGGGAGGGGAGGAGGGGAGAGGAGAGGAGAGGAAGAAGAGAGAAGAGAAGAGGAGTAGAGGAGTGGAGAGGGGAGGGGAGAGGAGAGAAGAGGAAGAAGAGAGAAGACGAGGGGAGGAGAGAGGAGGGGAGAGGAGAGGAGGGGAAGAAGAGAGAAGAGGAGAGGAGGAGAGGAGAGGTGAGGAAAGAGAAGAGAAGAGAAGAGAAGAGAAGAGAAGAGAAGAGAAGAGAAGAGAAGAGAAGAGAAGAGAAGCTCACAGTTTCTGGTTAAGGATGGATAAGTCTATTTCAGATTCTTTTTTCAGCTCCATCACAATTGGCAAAAATTATCTTTAACCATCTGTAATATATTTGGGGCCTTTTAGTATTCATTTATCCCAGCTGCAATTCCATTTGCAATGTTCTTCCTAATGCATAGATTTATCCATTTCCCCAAATTCTTTTCATGAATATAAGAACTGTTGTTCTATAATCTCTCTCTGTCTCTTTCTTTCTCTCTTTCTCCTTCTCTCTCTGCCTTTCTTTCTCTTTCTTTCTCTCCCCCCTCTTTTTCTCTCTCTGTGTCTCTGTCTCTCTGTCTCTCTGTGCCTCTGTCTGTCTCTGTCTCTCTCTCTCATCTCTCTCTCTCATCTCTCTCTTTGTCTCATCTCTCCCTCCCTCCCTCCCTCCCTCCCTCCCTCTCTCTCTCTCTTTCTCTCTCTCTCTCTCTCTCATAACCAGCATTTCAAAATTTAGAGGACAGTCTGTTTCAGATGATAAATATTGTATACTGCCCAGAGTCACTTGATGGTGAGATGGGTGGCTCTCTAAATACGATTTGCAAATATAAAAAAGAAATAAATAAATACATTTCTGAATTTGTCCTCCATCCTCCATCTTCAGGCCTATCCTTTGGAGAAGAATCTGCCCAAATGAAGGAACAGTCTTGCCTTTGTTTCTGGAATGCCAGAAGTTGGCAATCAGAGTTAACAACCACCGAGGGATCTCACAACCAGAGAAAGACTGTAGTTGAGAGAGGGGCGGGGATGGGGTGGGGGAGGTGGGGTGGAGAAAAAGAGTAGATACATATGTATGGAGCAAGACACATTGGGTTGCTCATGCTTGAAGGAAGGAATGAAGGAAATAAGTCACCCCTTCTATACAACACGCGCTCGTCTCTTTGCGGCGACATGAAATTCAGATGAAAACACTGCTAGTCTTTTCCACAAGTTGCTTCTGATCTCATCCGGGGCTATCGTTCCAGCATGCTCACCTTTGATATGCAAATTTTTTTTTATTCTTCTCTTCCCAACTAGAGTAAGGGGGAATGTAACTCACAATATGATAAACCAGGGAATTCGCCTAGGAGGCACAAGGAGTGCGGAAAATGCAAATGGACCGCTCTGAAATGGATAGGCACGGACAACGGCCACTTATGAAAAATCTACGTTTTTGTCCTTTAAGGGTTGCCCTCAACTTACAACCGTCATTGGGGCCAGAATTTTCATGGCTAAACAAGGTGGTTACTATGTCAATTTGCAAAGCTTTCAAGTTGCCATGAGCAGGAGGGAGGGAGAACTGAAGTGAATTCCATACATTCTTCCTGACCGCAATCAGAAGGAGGGTGTTAGGTTTCACAGCCAGCCAAAGTGGTTAATTGGAGAATGTGATTTATGACAGAGAGGAGGGGAGAGACAGGGTCATAGGGGAACGTAAATCTACGTAGGATCAGTCCTAACTGCATCTGAGTATTGCTGGAATGGTGCTCCTAATAAATGAATATATTTCCTTTGAAGTTTGGATCATGGCTCATGAATTAATTAGGGCATCTTTTGGAAACTTGACATACTAAAGGGGTGGGGGGCGCTCAGGCCTGATTTTACAACCTTTCATGCATTAGTTAAGAGATTCACTGAGGTTGTTCAGTGAATCATGTGGTTCCAGGGGTGGGCTCCTGGGGGGTTCACAGGGGTTCGGGAGAACCTCTAGCTAAGATTCTGTGCAGTTCAGAGAACCCCCAAATCCCACTCCTGGCTGGCCCCGCCCACCCTGCCCCTCCCCTCCCAGGAGTCCTGACGCAACCCGTTTTGGATGCAGGTAAGTGCAGGGTGCACACGGAGGCTCAGGGAAGAAGAAAAACAAGCCTACCAGATGTTCGGGAAGGCTGGAAACAGGCCTCCAGAGGGCCTCCGGAACCTGGGGAGGCCGTTTTTGCCCACCCAGAGGCTCGAGGAAAGCCTTCGGAGCCTGGGGAGGGCAAAAATGCCCCCCCTGCCATGGTGCAGGAGGCCATCTAGACCACACCCACCATGGCTACACCCACCCAGCAACCGGGCAGAGAACCCCTTGCTAAAATTTTTGAAGCCCACTCCTGGGTGGTTCTTAAGCAAATCTGCCTTCCACCCTTTCACTTTGCTTGTTGGAAGCTGGCTGGGCCTCAACCCTGAAGCTGACCTGACAGGCGCCATCTTGTAGCTTCAGATTTTTTTTTTTTTTGCTTTAATTTATATGCCGCCTTTCTCCGGAGACTCAGGGCAGCTTACAATGCGTTAAGCAATAGCCTTCATACTTTTGTATATTTATACAAAGTCAGTTTATTGCCCCCACAATCTGGATCCTCATTTCACCTACCTTTGAAAGGATGGAAGGTTGAGTCAACCTTGAGCCTGGTGAGATTTGAACTTGCAGTAATTGCAAGCAGCAGATGTTAATCTGTTAATAACAGTGCTTTAGTCCACTGTACTACAGGCTCTTCTAGTTGCCACACTGGAGCTGAGGGATAGGGAGGGAGGGGGATTAGAGATAGCTGGGATGGTGTAGTCATAATAAAATACTTTCTCTTGGGAACCAAGGATATTCTCACACCTGGCTTGAGGAAGGAGGAGTGATGTCACCAGGCAACCAGTCTGTGCCTTGATTGGACCATGTGACTGATTGCTTGGGGTGGGGGGGGAAACTCTTACTTTTAATTAGGTGAAAACCACAGGAACCTTCAGAGTCGGTTTTCACCAGATCTGTGCCAATATCATAAATCCAATAAAGCTGTTCTTTGAGGAATCTACCTGCCTCAGAGTTTTGCTTGCTATGGGTGTATTACTTGGAACCCTGACACTAGGAAGGTCTCAAATGACCATCACAGGACCCTGGGATGCTGCAACTGTTGAAAATACAAGCCCGGTTGCCAAGCAACCGAATCTTGACCATGTGACTGTGGGGAATGCTGCGATGGTTGTAAATGTGAGGACCGGTGGTAAGTCAGGTTTTTTCAGTGCCATTGTAACCTTGAATGGTGGCTAAATGAATGGTTGTGAGTTGAGGATGATCTGAATTGTTCTTGATGGCCAAGTGATCAAAGAGAGGGCTAAGAATGGGCACCCTTAAAAAAACCCTCCCATTTCATCCTTTGGGATGTTCTTCCAGTTTGAACAGACATGTTTCCTGGGCAACACTTGTGTTACATTAAAACCCTCTGGACATCTCCCAGCTCAAGAGTGTCTGATGGAGAAGAATCTTTGCTGCGAAAAACCCAGCTGAGTTATTAGGCATTTAGATTCTGGTTGTAGGCTGCCTGTCAAGCTACCAATTGGAAAGCTTGAAAAGCTGAAGTGATTTTCCAATAGATCGCCAAAGTGTTGGAGATGCAATCACAAACAAGGGACATTCTACCACATGTGGTGGACTTGCCCGAAAGCCCAGAAATATTGGAAGAAAATTAAAAAATGGTTAGAAGAAATTACAGAACAAAAAACTGAAATGAAACCAGAGTTGTTCTTATTGGGTATTATAAAAGGAAATATAAGTAAAAAGTCTCAATATACTATACTTCATATTATAACAGCAGCAAGAAGTACATTTGCCCAGAATTGGAAACAGGAAAACATGCCATCAAATGCAATGATAATTTTAAAAAAGGTGCTCGATTGTGCAGAAATGGATAAATTAACCATGGAGTTAAAAGATAGAGAGGAAACAGAGTATTACAAAAGTTGAAATATGTGGTATCACTAGCTAGAAACTAGATGTAAAATTAATGCATAAAGATGATATAGAAAGTATGTTAATTTGAAAATTGTATATACTTATGAAAAAACAGGTTAAAGGGTAAAAGGAATAGATAGATAGATAGATAGATAGATAGATAGATAGATAGATAGATAGATAGATAGATAGATAATATATATGAAGACTATACTATATTGATGTTTAAAGAAGAACAAATGTAGAGGATAGGAAAAGATATCATGTATTTAAGTGTGCACATAATGTATAAAATGAAAGGCCACAAATTGGAATTATGAAATTTGAATTGTTACCGATTATTGAAAGCTGTAAAAGTGGAAATGTGTTTTTTAAAACTAAAAAAGGTTGAATAAAGATTATTTTAAGAAAGAAAGAAAGAAAGAAAGAAAGAAAGAAAGAAAGAAAGAAAGAAAAGCTGAAGTGATTCCAAGTGGACAGTCACTGAAATATGAGCCAGCCATGTGTTGCAGCTGCCATAAAAGGCCAACGCAATCCTAGGCTGCATCAACAGAGGGACAGAATCAAGATCATGTGAAGTGTTAATGCCGCTTTATAAGGCCTTGGTAAGACCTCATTTGGAATCCTGCATCCAGTTTTGGTCGCCACGATGTAAAAAAGACATTGAGATTCTAGAAAGAGTGCAGAGAAGAGCAACAAAGAGGATTAGGGGACTGGAAGATAAAACATATGAAGAACGGTTGCAGGAACTGGGTATGTCTAGTTTGATGAAAAGAAGGACTAGGGGAGACATGATAGCAGTCTTCCAATATCTCAGGGGCTGCCACAAAGAAGAGGGAGTCAAGCTATTCTCCAAAGCACCTGAAGGCAGGACAAGAAGCAATGAATGGAAACTAATCAAGGAGAGAAGCAACCTGGAACTAAGGAGAAATTTCCTGACAGTGAGAACAAGTAAGCTTGCCTCCAGAAGTTATGAATGCTCCAACACTGGACGTTTTTAAGAAGAGATTGGACAACCATTTGTCTGAAATGTTATAGGATCTCCTGCCTGAGCAGCAGGTTGGAATTAGAAGACCTCCATGGTCCCTTCCAACTCTGTTATTCTGGAATGAAAAACGGATAAGTTAAAAACATACTGCAATTTATTCAGGATGATTCCAACCTTCCAGATCTCCGTGTGCGTTGACTGTGATAGAGTTTGCTCATTTGAATTCCATTTGCCTACCTTCGCCCTTAATTGCAGTCTCTTATTCTCAGGGGTAGTTCCTTGTCACCAAATCTGATTAGAAATGCAGCCTACCTACATTATCCTTTTGCTACAAAGATTCCTTGATGAGGTGAAATGGGATAACCCACCCGAGTCATTCAGGAAGGTCAAAACAATGATGAAGGAGGATAAGACAGAAAGCTTAGCAGCCAGAGGGAAAACAAAAACACATTTTGGCCCCAAATGAACCTGGTAAGCCAAAGAATCAGAAAACTGAGAATAATTAGTCTGGAAACCAAGTACTATTACAACAGGTTTGGGGGGCATACAACGTTACAACCTGCTAATCTGTTTCTAGAGCTTATTATTACATCCCCTTTCATTAATCAAGTTTTAGCCACAATTGCCAAGTTTCCACAATATGTTAAGCTATAGAGTTGTACAGTTAAGACCACACCTAGGATACTGCATCCAGTTTTGGTCCCCGCACTATAAAAAAGTTGTTGAGACTCTAGAAAGAGTGCAGAGAAGAGCAACCAGGATAATGAGGGGACTGGAGGCTAAAACATACGAAGAACAGTTGCAGGAACTGGGCATGGCTAGTCTAGTGAAGAGAAGGACCAGGGGAGACAGGATAGCATCTTCCAATTTTTGAGGGGCTGCCACAGAGAGGAGGAAGGGGGTCAAGCTATTTTCCAAAGCACCCGAAGGCTGGACAAAGATGGAAACTGAACAAGGAGAGATTCAAGCTAGAAATCAGGAGAAATTTTCTGACAGTGAGAACAATCGACCGATGGAACAGAAGTTGCCTTCAGAAGTTGTGGAAGCTTCATCACTGGAAGCTTTCAAGAAGAGACTGGACTGCCATCTGTCAGACATGGTGTAGGGCCCTTCATGGCATGGGTCTGGGGTACTTGTTATGTTGTTTCTATTCTGTGAGCCGCCCCGAGTCCTACGGGAGAAGGGCAGCATATAAATTTGATAAATAAATAAATAAATGATGGCGAACCTATGGCGCGTGTTGCACAGATGGCACGCAGCGCCGTCTCTGTGGGCAAGCAAGCCATCACCCCAGTTCAGTTCCACTGCACATGTGCAGGCACCTCCTGCCGGCCAGCTAGTCATCCGGTTTTTGCTGTGCTTGTGTGGAGGGCATGGGCATGCAGAGGGGTTGCGCACACATGCGTGAGTGGATCAAGACATGTGTGGAGGGTCGCACATCTGTTCGGGGGGTAAGAGTGCTTTGCATTTTGGGACTTTGGGCACGCACATGTGCATTCACGTGCACATACACATGCTTTGGGCACTCTGTCTGGAAAAGGTTAGCCATCACTGGTGTAGGGTCTCCTGCTTAGGGGGGGGTTGGACTAGATGACCTACAAAGTCCCTTCCAGCTCTGTTAATTTGTAAATTACAATGAATGGGTTCTCACAATTCACCGCATATTTATTTATTTATTTATTTATTTATTTATTTATTTATTTATTTATATGCCTCCCTATCTCCAATGGACGCAGGGCGGCTCACAACAATTAAAACAAAGCAAACAAACCATTAAAACAAAAATCCAAGTTAAAATTAACAAAAATTCAATAAAACCCAGTTAAAATTCTATTAAAACCCCCATCAGTCCAGGGCGACCAGGTGAAATAGCCACGTTTTCAGGCCACGGTGGGAAGAGCGAATGTCGGGGGCCACCCGGAGCTCCAGAGGGAGTTGATTCCAAAGGGTGGGTGCACCCACAGAGAAAGCTCTCTCCCTGGGGGTAGACAGCCGACACTGTCTGGCCGACGGCACTCTGAATAGGCCCTCCCTGTGGGTACGCACAGGGTGATGGGAAGCTGTTGCTGGCTGCAGATGGTCCGCCAAATATCCCGGGCCTAAGCCATGTAGGGCTTTATAGGTGATCACCAGCACCTTGAATCTCACCCGGAGGGCAACCAGCAACCAATGCAAGTCACGCAGGAGAGGTGTAACGTGGGAGTGTCGGGATACTCCCATCACTACCCACGCGGCCGCATTCTGCACCAGCTGAAGCCTCCGATATTATGTCTTAATGGGCTGCGTGAATTCGTATTTAAAGCATGGGGATAACTGAAAACGGGAGAGTTCAGAGTGCAAACCACCACAATCACCCCCATCACAATCATCTTCCCCCCCCCCCTTAGGGCCTTTGTACTCACAGACTACCTCGTACGTTGAACAGATCACCCTTCATTGGTACATCTGTGCGTGCAAAGTTAATTATCTCCAAATAGCTTCCAGAAGCCTCAAATCAATTTATGAAAACAAAAATTAACTTTCCATATAAACATAATTACACGGAAACACCAGTATCCCAGGCTGGTACGAACATTGTTTTGTAAACTGGGAAAGGAGCCAACTGAGTTTATTAGACGATATAATTAATGACACTTCCCCCCCCTCCCCTCATTCCCTCCTTGTTTCAGAAAACTGTTTACAGCCCTCCAAGTAGGAGGCAGTTCAAAAGAGACACAGGTGCACCTGTACTCACAATAACACATGACAGTTTTGGAAGGCGTTTGGACGTGGAGAAACTAGGACGACGCCAACCAGGTCTCAGAAGTTGAGCGAAAAAAGTAGAATGACATGCTTACAACTTACTGTACTGTAGAAGTTCTCTCAACGTCTTCTCCACCTTGCAGCGAACGAAGACTACGTAGCTCAGGGGTAGATCTGCTGAATTCCAGAAAGAGAGTCCCATATTCATCCCCCGACAGGAAATCCATCTGACGTTCTCACAGAAACTTTTCCCATCCGATCCACCAGCACGCTCAAGATGTAAGATGTAGCCCGACCATCGATGGGAGTTCTTGGCTTCCCAACACTTCCTGTAAACAACCCGACCAAAACAGGACATTCAGAATCTGCTTCTCTCTGGCTCCAAGCACAGCTGCACATCGAGGTTCCTTTATCAAACTCTTGATCACACGTCCCAGGAAAGCATTTGTTAATTACCACTTTCATTTTGTGGCCTGGCCTACCGCTCCTGTGGAATGCCCTCAATTAATTCCCTGCACCACCGGAATTGGATTTGCCAGTGACGGACACACTGAGCGAATATTTAAGCAGCCTGTGATGGAGAGCAGGCAATGCCACCACCGCCGTGGGGTGGGAGAGACTCCCTTCCTCCTCCTCCTCCTCCTCCTCCTCCTCCTCCCTTTCTCCCCACACAAAGCAAGAGAGTGAATTAGTGTGTTCGTGAAAGGACAGCGGAAGGCAGAGATCAAATATCAAGCTCCTAATTCAATCAGGAAGGATGCGCTGTTCCTTTCCCGCAACACGCACACACGGTCCTGCCAGAGTGATAGGTAGGATGTTGCTCGGATTTAATGCCCCTTCCTGCTGTCCTTTTTTGTTAATTTGTGTGTTGTCTCCGTTTCTTGCTGACATTGGAGCTCTGAGCCTCAGACGTCCATCTGCAAATCAGGCGGGGGAACTATACTGTGGAACATTATTGATGATCCACATGGTGCTTGGGAAACAACCTGCATCTGAACATCAGCAAGACAAAGGAGATGGTGTTAGACTTCTGGAAGAAGAGGGAGGAACCTGTCCCACTCTACATTGAGGGGGGGCTGTGTGGAGAGAGTTTCCTCCAGTGGTGAAATCCAATTTTTTTACTGCCGGTTCTGTGGGTGTGGTTTGGTGGGCGTGGCGTAGCTTGGTGGGCATGGCTTGGTGGGTGTGGCAGGGGAAGAATACTGCAAAATCTCCATTCCCACCCCACTCTGGGGCCAGCCAGAGGTGGTATTTGCCGGTTCTCTGAACTACTCAAAATTTCCGCTAATGGTTCTCTGAACTGCTCAAAATTTCCGCTAACGGTTCTCCAAAACCTGCTGGATTTCACCCCTGATTTCCTCCTTTAAATTCCCGGGAGCCTACCTCAGCGAAGATCTCACCTGGAAAATCAACACAACCCAGAAAGGCCCAACAGACACTCCACTTCCTTAGAGACTTGCGAAAAAACAAAGTGGAACAACACCTGATAACCACCTTTTACTGGTCCACAATAGAAAGCATCCTCACTCATTGCATTATGGCAGGGGTCTTCAAACTTGGCAATGTTAAGACTTGTGAACTTCAACTCCCAGAATTCCCTAGCTACCATGGCTGGCTGAGGAATTCTGGGAGTTGAAGTCCACAAGTCTTAAAGTTGCCAAGTTTGGAGAACCCCTGCACTACGGTGTGGTATGCTGGCTTGACAGCCGCGGATAGAAAGACATTACAGAAGGTGGTGAGCACAGCACAAAACATCATGGGTTGTCCCCTGATATCACTGGGCGCAGGGGTGGGTTCTACTTATCTTTACTACCAGTTCGCAACGGGAGCACGCACGCTTCTGCGCATGCACAGAAGCTTCTGCACACGTGCAGTTCACCCATGATGATGGCGTGGCAAATGGTTTTACTACCAGTTCTATAGAACCAGACAGAAACGGGAGCAACCCAGCACCGACTGGATGACATCGCTAGGGCTCGCTGCCTTAGAAGACTGAGTAAAATCCTCAGGGATGACTCACACCCTAGTCAGCACTTCTTTATTCTCCTGCCATCGGGAAGGAGATACAGAAGCATAGGCAGCCGCACAAAAAGGCTGAAGAACGTTTTTTATCTGTGAGCTGTCAGGCTTCTGAATGGAAAATAACTTTGCAACAACATAGTACGATGGACTTGCGGGGCCGGTGCAATGTGCAATAAGTTCGCAGTAGGATTGTGTGTTTGTTAGTCGGACTCACTGGGTCAGGGATTTTTCTTTTCTTTTACTGTCTTTCACTGTGAGTCTATTGGCTTGGGGGGGGTATGCACGAAGGGAGGCTCAGCCAATCTCATTGTACACATGTTGTACTCTGACAATACAGCAGGGGTGAAATGCTCCCGGTTCGGACTGGATCACCCGATCCGGTAGCGATGGAGGCGGGTGGTTCGGAGAACCGGTAGCAAAAATCCCTGCCTCCCCCCCATGCCCAGCTGTGCCGTGTGATCATCAGAGGCTTTTTTTCTTTTAAAAGCCTCTGCCGATCAGGCAACTCAGCCTCAATCATCAGAGGCATTTAAAAGAAAAAAAGCCTCTGCTGATCAGGCAACTCAGCTTGGATCGTCAGAGCCTTTTGAAAGCATTTTTTTTACAACCTCTTTGCCGAAGAGGTTGTAGAAAAAATGGCTTTAAAAGTTAAAAAAAATTGGCCACGCCTACCCAGTCACATTACCCCCCCACACCAAGCCACGCCCACAGAACCAGTAGTAACAAATTTTAGTTTTCCCCACTGCAATACAGTTTGAATTGGATTGAATTGAACAGAAGAAACCTACAAGGGAAGAGCGGCTGATCACACATCTCTGGGACACTCTGGGTTACTACCGGTTCGCAATGGGGCTGCACAACCCTGTGCATCCTTTCTTTTTGGGGTTCCAGTTTTCACACGTGGAAACCCCACGATTAATATGGACCCGATCGGCTCCATTGGATTAGCCTCAGCTCCTGGGTGCTTTACCCTGTCAATATTCTAATACACTTCTCATTATTGCCTTGTTATTGGGGAAATTGAGTTTCTGCTGAAATCTGCAGGAGTGACTGATTGGCATGAGTCACTGCGTGCTACAGAAACCCTGGTGGCTGGCCCAGTACCCCACGAATCAGGCAGCTCCAGATGGCACTTATCAGGATATTGACCATAAATCTTGTGGATGGAAAGCTGGAGAAGAAAAAGGAAGTTATAATGACCCATTAGGCTCCTACCAGGCCCTGCTTTGTGTTTAGAAATTAGGCCAGCTGCCCGCCAGCATTTATTTTCATTAACAGTCGATTCTCCAAAAAAGAAATAATAAAATAAAATAAAATAAAATAAAATAAAATAATAAAAATAGTAAAAATAGTAAAAATAGTAAAATAAAATAAAATAATAATAAATAATAATAAATAGTAAAATAAAATAAAATAATAAAAAAGTAAAAAAATAATAAAAACAGTAAAATAAAATAAAATAGTAAAAATAGTAAAATAAAATAAAATAAAATAATAAATAATAATAAATAGTAAAATAAAATAAAATAATAAAAAATAGTAAAAATAATAAAAACAGTAAAATAAAATAAAATAGTAAAAATAGTAAAATAAATAAAATAAAATAAAATAATAAATTAAAATAAAATAAAATAATAAAATAATAAAATAAAATAAAATAAAATAATAAAGTAAAGTAAAGTAAAGTAAAGTAAAGTGAAATGAAATGAAATGAAATGAAATAAAATAATAAAATAAAATAAAATAAAATAAAATAAAATAAAATAAAATAAAATAAAATAAAATAAAATAAAATAAAATAAAATAAAATGTGGGGTCCGTGCTGGTTAGAATCCCAAAGATACTACACTTGATCTTAGCCAAAAGGCCGAGAAAGGCCTGATTGGGGTAGATTGCAGGGTTGATAAAAGAAATATAATTTTATGACGTTTTATTGTTTGACATGTTTATGTGTTAAATTATTGTATTTTATCCTATAATGATTGTATTTTACCCTACTCTCATTTTAAATTGTTTGTTTAGAATTTTATTGGTAATATGTGTTTGAACCTGTACGTTGATATGGCCTATAGGCTAATCAATCAATCAATATATATCTACAGAATGCCAAAGCAAGCAAGCAATGGGTTTACATTGAGATAAGGCACTGGAGCAGAGGCAGTTATGCTTCAATTCATGTTCACCGGCTTGAAATGCTCTCTGTCCATGCCAACTGTGCTATTGAACCAGAGCTTTTTAAAAAAATCCCTACCCTGATAAATGAGTATCCTAATTTGCCCTAATTTTTCCCGCTGTCTTTCTAATTTCTTTCCGTCCAGACACACTCTCTCTTTCTCTCTCTCTCTCCCCTCTTTTTAAAGATCCCTGCTTCTTACCATAAAGATAGCAGAGGTAGTCCTTGACCTAAAACAGTTCATTTCGCGACCATTCAAAGTTAGAACAGCACTGAAAGAACTGACTTACAGCCCTTTTTCACACTCGCGACCGTTGCAGCATCCCCCACGGCCACCTGATCAAAATGTGGATGCTTGGCAACTGGTTCAACTGATCCAGTAGTGGCATTCAGCTGGTTCTATCTGGTTTGGGCGAACCGGCAGCAACGGCTGCGGGTGGCTCCGCCCACCCGCCCGGATGTAATCACGCCCCATTTATCCACATTATTGACGCTCTGTGCATGCACGCACATGCTCACATTTGCGAACTGGTAGCAAAGGAAAGTGAATACCTTCCCTTGACATCAGTTCTTCTTGCTATGTGACCAACTCGTTTCCATTTCAATTCTTTAAGTCGCTCTTTTTTTTTTTAAGAAAGTTTTTTTTTAAGACAAACAAACATTTAAAACATCATTCATTTCTTCCATGTGACATTTCTGTGTTATCCCCAAAAATTTCTTCTCTTCTCTTCTCTCTTCTCTCTTCATTCTCACCAAGTCCATCACAAAAAATTTCCACTAATATAATATTCTAGTTGCAACATTCTTTTTCAATCTCTTTTAAAACTTATTAATAATCCCTTTTCTAACCAATAGTAAAATTGATTCCATATCTTAAAAGTCTTCTCTTTCTTTTATCATCATAGTTAATCTGTTCATTTCTGCACAGTCTAAAATTTTCTTAATTACTTCTCCCTCCGATGGTATATTCTCTGCTTTCCAATTTTGTGCATAAACAGTCCTTGACGCTGTTATTACATGTATAATCAAATATATATTGTCTTTAAACCCTTGACATCCGTTCTTCGTGCTATGTGACCAGCCTAGGGGTGAAATGCTCCCGGTTCGGACTGGATCGCCTGATCCGGTAGTGATGGAGGCGGGTGGTTCGGAGAACCGGTAGCAAAAATCCCTGGCCCCGCCCCCATTGCCCAACTGAGCTGCGCAATCATCAGAGGCTTTTTTTAAAATTTTTAAAAGCATTTTTTCTACAACCTCTTTGGCTGAAAAATGCTTTTAAAAGTAAAAAAAATAAGCCTCTGATGATTGTGCGGCTCAGCTGGGATCATCAAAGGCTTTTAAAAGGAAAAAAGCCTCTGCCGATCAGGCAAGTCAACTGGGATCGTCAGAGGCTTTTAAAAGCATTTGATGGTTTTAAAAGTAAAAAAAAAGAGGTGGCCACGCCCACTCAGTCATATTACCCCCACCACCACCAAGCCACGCCCACAGAACCGGTAGTAACAAATTTTACATTTCACCACTGGACCAGCCCGTTTCCATTTCAATTCTTTGACTCTCTTGATGGCATCATATGCTTTCGTTTTTTCCCTAATCCATGTGCAAGTCTTTCTCTCTTGCCTTGTAATGCTGAACATGCAGCTTTCCATGACTCTTTGCACCACTTGTAGCTTTTGTATTGATTGTGAGGTTAGTGTCCATGTTTCAAAGGCATATGTTAGAGCAGGTAGTACACATTGATCGACAACTTTTCTCTTCAAGCCTAAGGGGGGGGGGCAGGTTGTTCTTGAAAATTATGCTTCGCTTGCCGAATGCCTGACAACCACATTTAGCATGGCGTTCAATTTCCTTTATTGTATCCCCTTCCATTGAGATCTGACATACGGTATGCTGTGTATATACATATATAGACCTACATGGACGGACGGACACACTCACACACACCAAAACATTTAGAATACATAGCAGAAAAAAGAGTCTGGAAAGTTAACAAGGTTGACACTATAAGGTACAAAGTTATTATAGAATCCAGTTGTTCTGCTTCGGATACCATGAAATAGAGGGATACAATCAAGATCACATAAGGTAGTAATACCACTCTATAAAGAGTGGTATTACTGAGCCGCCCCGAGTCCTACGGGAGAAGGGTGGCATATAAATACGATAAATAAATAAATAAATAAACAAATAAATAAATAAATAAAGCCTGAGTACGACCACATCTAAAATACTGCATCCAGTTTTGGTCACCACGCTATAAAAACGATGTTGAGACTCTGGAAAGAGTGTAGAGAAGAGCAACCGGGATGATGAGGGGACTGGAGGCTGAAACATACGATGAACGGTTGCAGGAACTGGGCCTGGCTAGTCTAGTGAAGAGAAGGACAAAGGGGTGATATGACAGCAGTCTTTCAATATTTGAGGGGCTGCCACAGAGAGGAGGAAGGGGGTCAACCTATTTTCCAAGACACCTAAAGGCCAGACAAGGAATAATGGATGGAAACTGATCAAGGAGAGATTCAACCTGGAAATAAGGAGGAATTTTCTGACAGTGAGAACAATCAACCGATGGCACAGAAGTTGCCTTCGGAAGTTGTGGGAGCTTCATCATTGGAGGCTTTCAAGAAGAGACTGGACTGCCATCTGTCAAGAATGGTGTAGGTTCTGCTTGGGTGAGGGGTTGGACTAGATGACCTATAAGGTCCCTTCCAACTCTGTTAATCTGTATCTGTATCTATCTGTATCCTCCCAGAAGGTAACAAAGGAAAACAGGTCATGGAGAAGATGTGTAGGGTCCCAGACAATCCTGCAGAGGCTGTTCAAGCATCGGTTATACGCCATGTCCTGGATAGAAGGAAGTGAACTTCCAATAACTTTTTCTGCTGTCCTCACCACTCTCGGCAGCCTTATCAGCCCAACGTCTTGAGGATGGAGGAATGGAGGAAGCCTCTCAATGATATCTGTGTCTTATGGAGCAGAGTCATGTGCTATTTCAATGTTCTAGAACAGGGGTCTCCAACCTTGGCAACTTTACGACTTGTGGACTTCGAATTCTGGGAGTCGAAGTCCACAAGTCGTAAAGTTGCCAAGGTTGGAGACCCCTTTTCTAGAGTTGACCCAGCTCTTTCCACCAAGTCGGATCTCAAAACTTCTAAGGAGCCAGGAACTTGCATAATAGCAGTAACTACAGAGGTTTTAGCTCGGTGCTGTTACCAGGGAAACCACTTGCTTGGCTCTTGCATTTCCAACATGTCACTTTGGATCTGGCATTGGTTCAGAAATGCACAATAATCTCTCTCCAGATAAATGTTTTTAGAAAATACAACATGCTACAGACGTCTCTCCCCCCTTTTTTTCATTGAAATAAAAGGGAAAAAAAACTGTCAAGAAAGAAGTGATGGAACAGCAGTTTCCCTTTTTCAAGGTTTACTCATTCTTAACAGGTGTCAAAGTGTTTATTATATTTTACTGATTTAGCGTGCTGGGTTTGGGCTGGTTAAATCCACTTTGAACAGGAAAAAAAAACATGTTAGTCTGGTTCTAAGCCATTGAAAAGACCAGATGCAAAAGATCACAATGGAGGGCACCCATCGGATCCCTTGATCAGTATTGCATACCCTCCTAAGGGATGGAATAATCTGTGCTAAAATGAAAGACGGCCATCAAACCAAATTCCCACGAAAGATTGTAAGTTGGGGATCTCTGTGAAGAAATTGGATAGTTGCATTTTAAAGCAGGCTTAGGAAGGAAGGAAGGAAGGAAGGAAGGAAGGAAGGAAGGAAGGAAGGAAGGAAGGAAGGAAAATGGGAGGGAGAGAGAGAGGGAAGGAGGGAGGGATGGAAGGAAGGAAGGATTATGGGAAGGAGGGAGCAAGGAAGGAAGGAAAGAAAATGGGTGGGAGGAAGGAAGGAAGGAAAATGGGAGGGTGGGAGGGAGGAAAATGGGAGGGAGGGAGAGAGGGAAGGAAGGAAGGAAAAATTATGGGAAGGAGGGAGCAAGGAAGGAAGGAAAATGGGTGGGAGGAAGGAAGGAAGGAAGGAAATGGGACGGAGGGATGAAGATGGGAGGGAGGGAGGAAGGAAGGGAGATGGGAGGGTCGGAGGAAGGAAAATGGGAGAAAGGGAGAGAAGGAAGGAAGGAAGGAAGGAGGAGGATTGTATATAACAGGAGTTACATCTATGTAAATGGGCGCTGTGAGATTCAGAACCAATGCAAAGATACTTCAAAGATAGAAGTCTATGAGAATTAACGGAGATTTGGAGACAGACTTTAAAAGAGGACTTTATATTTGGAGCCAGACTACATAGGAAAATGAAAATAGAATAATTGAGGTAATGGGGGGAAATGAAAGGAGATTAGAATGATCTTAAAAACAGACACGTTATGCGAAGACTTATCTTATTATGGGGAAGGCTCTCATGGTGGGAAAGGTGGAAGGAAAGAGAAGAAGACGACAACCAGCAGAAAGAGAGATGGACTCAGTTAAAGGTTTGGGTTCGGATATTTTTCCTTGCTCAGCTTAGTTCTAAAAATACAACTCATTTGGAATGCTTGGACTACTTCCCAGCAGAACAAAAGTGGTTTCGGATATTGCCAAAAACTCTCTGAGAGGAAAAGAAACCGAGGGTGCAGCCCTGTGAAATTTGCAAGGCAGAAAAGCCTCATTTTATCACATGGCAAGGGTACGAAAAACGAAAAAACAAATAAATAAAAAAACCTTGGAAGCCTTCCTGTTCATTCCATAATTAATCACATTTTATTATAATTACATTTCAACTTCAAATATAATTACGTTTTCATCCCATCGGTGCCCTCAACCTAAGAAAACCAAATGCCCTGTTAAGTGCCAACCCTTTTGCCAGGGGAGAAATAAACTGGAAATTTTCCAGGCTGGGACCAAATAAAACATTAGGTAGCCAGTCACTGTTCAATTTCCAGCTGTTTTGTATCTCCCTCAGCTAATGGGGGAAGTTATGTCTCCATCAAACTCAAACATGCCTTTTTCCTCCCCTTTTTGGTTTGAGAAACCGTAGAGGTTTGGGGATGGGTGCAGAAATTAGCTGGGGGGGGGAGTATTTGAATAGGGCAGGAAGCAGGGTAAAGTCAACAGAAGAGGAGAGATTACTGAATATAATTTGCTCGGGGCCCAAGGGATTTTATTTTTGCCTGCTTTCATGCCATTTAGCCGTTCACCCTGAACTCCGTCCAATATCGAATTGTACAAAACCACTGTTTGAACAGGGGCTAATTAGCTCTCTTTATCATCATCTCCCAGGAGTTTGGAGGAAGGGAGGAGGGAAGAGGGAAATGTCTGTGTGTTTTAATGGATCTAAGGATGTGATGTTGCACAGAGCTGATAGTAGTGTGTGTGTGTGTGTGTGTGTGTGTGTGTGTGTGCTTGAAAGCGTGTGGGATTTATTTTGTTTTGGGTGGGACATGCCTTGGAATGTGAGAACAAGGACTAAAGAATATCTCTGGTTTTCAGGGAGAATAGAAGCTTAAGCTGTGGACTAACTTTACTGACCTTTACATGTCAACACAGGAATCCCACTGAATCCAAAGGGGATTGACTCTCAGGTCAATTGGTAGGAGACAGTAGGCCACCCAGATTTACAGGCTGGTACTAAGACTTCCAACTGAATTGTGCAAAATCTTCCCTTCCAACTGAATTGTGTAGAATCTCCCTCCCAACTGAATTGTGTAGAATCTTCTCTTCCAACTGAATTTTGTAGAATCTTTTCTTCCAACTGAACTGTGTAGAATCTTCCCTTCCAACTGAATTCTGCAGAATCTTCCCTTCCAACTGAACTGTGTAGAATCTTCCCTTCCAACTGAATTGTGTAGAGTCTTCTCTTCCAACTGAATTGTGTAGAATCTTCCCTTCCAACTGAATTGTGCAGAATCTTCTCTTCCAACTGAATTGTGTAGAATCTTCCCTTCCAACTGAATTGTGCAGAATCTTCCCTTCCAACTGAACTGTGTAGAATCTTCCCTTCCAACTGAATTGTGTAGAATCTTCCCTTCCAACTGAACTGTGTAGAATCTTCCCTTCCAACTGAATTGTTGAAAACTTGGAAAACTTGATTTTCTAAAAATCTTTGACTCTTTAATGAATTGCACCAAAGCATCTAAAGAGGCCTAGAAGCAATGGATGGAAACTAATCAAGGAGAGAAGCAACCTGGAATTAAGGAGAAACTTCCTAATAGTAAGAACAATTAACCAATGGAACAGCTTGTCATCCAGAAGTTGTGGGTGCTTCATCACTGGAGGCTTTTAAGAAAAGACTGGACAGCCATTTGTCAGAAATGGTATAGAGTCTCCTGCTTGAGCAGGGGGTTGGACTAGAAGACCTCCAGGTCTCTTCCAACTCTATTCTGATTGATGTTCTAGTTTTAATCCTATTTATTTTACATACCTTTTATACATGCTCTATTTTTACAACTATTTTCTTTGTTCAGTATTGAAGGTTATACATCTGTAATTTGAAGGTGCTTCTGACATGAACAAGGAACAACTGTTATCCCACATCAAGTTAAGCCTGGAAACAGATCTTCCATGTGTTGTCTGAACCAATTTCAACGGCCTTTGAGGCAGAAAGAATAGCATTACTAGACAGATTTGACTTCCATTTCACGCCTTCTTTTCTGAGAGCATCTCTTCCTCAACCAAATCTTACTCCCAAGTTAAACATACATTGAATTGCATGCACTTCAGTGTTTAGCACCACTCCTCTGGAGAGTATATACTGGGGAAAAGATTAGCATAGTAGCTTAAACTCTCCGACTCAGAGTTCTGGGTTGATATATAATTCATTTTCTGGCACGTTTATTGCACTGCTAAATACACACAGTTGCCTTTGGAGCTGAACAAGGCTTCACATTTGGTGCTATAAAGCAAATTCTTCTCAACGTCCCCAAAAGGGGGTTTGTTTTGTTGGTTAACTGAATTACAATTAATTTTACATCCAGGGGAGAAAGGAGGGAGCCAGAGTTCGAGAGACTGCCATTGAGCTGTTCTCTCAACAGCTTTATGACCTGAAAGTCCACCCTGAGAAAGCAATATTTTGACATTTTACTGTCAAAAAAAAAAGGACTCTTGAGAACACACAATTGCTAGAAGGGCAGGAATGGAGCCCCTCTTCTGTTCCACTCATAAAAGTGCAATGGGACAATGGCTGAATTCGGTAGTTTCTTTATACTAAAAATAAGACGACATTCCCCGTTGTATGTAAAATAATAATAAAGAGGGGATTATGAGCCGAGTAGTGAAATATTGTATTCTTGAATTTAGAGAACTTCTACCCAAATCCAGGCTATCCGCTAGTATAGGTGTTAGTTATCACCTTTAAAGCGCTCCCTGGCTTAGGACCTGGGTACCTACGAGACCGTCTTTTGCCACCAATAGCCTCCCACCGACCAGTTCGTTCTCACAGGGAGGGACTACTCAGGGTACCGTCAGTCAAATTATGTCGACTGGCGACTCCCAGGGGGAGGGCCTTCTCTGTGGGGGCTCCAACCTTTTGGAATGAACTGCCCCCGGAGATACGGAATATCCCTGATCTCCGTGCTTTCCGCCGTGCCCTCAAGACCCTGATGTTTCAACAGGCGGGGCTAAACATATGAACATGTGAATGATTTTTTTTTTTAATGTTATGTAATTCTGGGTTTTATTTAATTGACCAAACTAAGTAATAATTTTAATTAGCAATTTTATGATGTTTGTGTGTCTATATTTTTCTTGACTGTACACCGCCTTGAGTCCTACGGGAGAAAGGCGGTACAGAAATAAATAAATAAATAAATAAATAAATAAATAAATAAATAAATAAATAAATAGGACTTTGGGGCAGACACAGTTGGATTGTTGATTGATCACACTTTCAAGAATAGTTGTTAGAAAAGTGAAGATGTCCTGGAATGTTATTCATTACTGAGATGGTTTGGGTGGGGGGAGGACAGACCTTGGAAACAGGGGGAAGAGACACTACCAAGGCAATAGATAGATAACAGACAGCTTAGTCCACAGCTATAAAATGGGTGGGATAAGAGACCTAGAAAAGACCCTCCCAAGTTTCTCAGGTTGTAAAGGAGATGGGGGAGAATTGCAAGATTCTGAAAATGTAGCTTTACATTAAAATAGAACTAGCTTATCTGGTAGAGGGACGTGGTGGATCAGTGGCTAAGATGCTGAGCTTGTCGATCGAAAGGTTGGCAGTTTGGTAGTTTGGATCCCTAGTGCCGCGTAACGGAATGAACTCCCGTTACTTGCCCCAGTTTCTGCCAACCTAGCAGTTCGAAAGCATGTAAAAAATGCAAAAATAGGGACCACCTTTGATGGGAAGGGAACAGCATTCCGTGCGCCTTTGGCATGGAGTCATGCCGGTCACATGACCACGGAGATGTCTTCAGACAGTGTTGGCTCTTCGGCTTTGAAATGGAGATGAGCACTGCCCCCTAGAGTCAGGAACGACTATCACATATGTGCAAGGGGATCCTTTACCTTTACCTAGTTTATCTGCTCATATTTTCCTCTCTGGTCTATCAGGTAAGGCTGACAATTCTTGAAAGCCGATAATATGGTCAGCTTAATTAGTTAAGTATTACTGCAACTCCTTAATAGGTATCACACATTTTGTAGGACGGACGAACATTCTTGTGGAATTCTAAAAGCTAACAACATACAGATTTTGACCCAAAAGTGCTTTTTCAGGAAGCAACTGAACTTTCTGGGGTTTTTTTGAAGATGTTTCGCTTCTCATCTAAGAAGCTTCTTCAGCTCTGACTTGGATGGTGGGGGAATGGAAGGATTTATATTCCTTGCAGACAGCTGGTCATTTGCATCCTTTTAGAGGGTCGTTGAGGCACTTGGAGGCTTATCTGTGTCCTCAGGGTCACCTGAGTGGTGCAAATGTTTCCTGTAGTCTGCAATTTTTCTCTCTGGAAATCCATTCCTACTCCCACACCATTCAAAAAGTGTCCATCCCAAATTGTATAGCTAAAACTTTGTAGAGATTCTCAGTCATCCAGGCCATGGCTGTCGCAAAGGTGCTTTTTCAGGAGGCAACTGGACTTTCTTGGGTTTTCTTTGAAGACGTTCACTTCTCATCCAAGAAGCTTCTTCAGCAGCAGAAGTGAAACGTCTTCAAAGAAAAACTAGGAAGTCCACTTGCCCCTTGAAAAAGCACCTTTGGGACAACCATGACCTGGATGACTGAGAATCTCCATAGACATAGAGATTTTGATTTTCATCTCTATGCTTCATTCTTCACGATCAAGGAGAAGGAACTTTGTCCACTAGATAATTCTGAGCTAGAAGTCTCAGCAGCTCCAACCAGCCTGGCCAATATCTGAAGATACTCAAGGAACATCTGGTAGACCAGAAGCTTGTACTAGAGAAGAATCCCCAATACAGATAATTAAAACTTGATGTATTTTATGTAAAGTAGAGGTACACAACATTTTGGGACCTATTTTGAGTAGACACGCTTAAGAGTGTCCTGTAAAACATCACCCCAAAATTGAAATATTGTATTGTTAATAGTTTTAAATATCACATCGATTGAAGAGTAAGCACGGCAGATTTGACTCTTTTTCACATCAAGGAGAAAAACTGAATTCAGAAACAATGAATTGAATTTAATGCTACTCATCAATCTGACCTAAATACAGAGTCAAGCATGCTCTCACATTCAATTAAATCAAAGTCAGGCAAATTAAAAATGATTGCTAATTAAAGACACTGCTCTCAAAGGGTCACGAATGGAAATTTAAATAAATAAAGCTTGAAGTTCTCCGTTGCAATTTATTTAAATATTTAGCTCTTGGCCAGGCTAAGAATGGGGAGCAGAATACCTCCTAGTCTTAAGGTTTGATCCCCCTCAAAATATTACCTGCTAAGAATCCGGGAAAGCTGGCCATGCCAGAAATAAGAGTTAAAACAGGAAAATTGACCGTTTCATGTGGTATGATTTGTTGAGATGGAGCTGAAGTTGGTATTTGGATTAAGACAGCCATTCTCAAAATCCTTAATTTGCAGGACTCTAAACAGTGAGGGGGGATGCGGTGGCTCAGTGGATAAGACACTGAGTTTGTCGATCAGAAAGTCGGCAGTTCGGCGGTTCGAATCCCTAGTGCCGCATAATGGAGTGAGCTCTTGTTACTTGCCCCAGCTTCTGCCAACCTAGCAGTTCGAAAGCAGGTAAAAATGCAAGTACAAAAATAGGGACCACCTTAGTGGGAAGGTAACAATGTTCCATGCGCTTTAGTTATGTCGGCCACATAACCATGGAATTGTCATCAGACAGCACTGGCCCTTCGGCTTAGAAATGGAGATGAGCACCGCCCCCTAGAGTCGGGAACGACTAGCACATATGTGCGAGGGGAACCTTTACCTTAAACAGTGAGGATTAGGCGAGATCACACCAAACCCTTCTTTGCAAGGGTACCAACTAGGTGGCTCAGTGGCTAAGACATGGAGCTTGTCGATCAGAAAGGTTGGCAGTTTGGTGGTTCAAATCCCTAGTATCCCTTGAGCAGGGGGTTAGATGACCTCCAAGGTCCCTTCCAACTCTGTTACTGTTACAACCCTCTAACTGACATCAACCACTGTTGAGCAGTCTGTTCTACTGTCCAGGCGTGTTCGAATCCTCAGCCATCCTCGACTTACGACCACAATCGAGCCCAAAATTCCTGTTGCTAAGCGAGACAGTTGCTAAGTGAGTTCTGCCCCATTTTAGGACCTTAAGCGAATTGACACAGCTGTTAAGTTAATGATATCATTGTTAAGTGAAGCTGGCTTCCCCATTGACTTTGCTTGTCCGAAGGTCTGAAAAGAGGGATCACGTGACCCCAGGACACGGCAACCGTCATAAGTATGAGCCAGGTTGCCAAGCCTCTGAATTTCAATCACGTGACCACGGGGATGCTGCAAAAGTTGTGTGGAAAATGGTCATAAGTCACTTGTTTCAATGCTATTGTAACTTCAAACAGTCGCTAAGCTAAACGAACTGTTGTAAGTCGAGGGCTACCTGTAATGCTTCAAATAAATCTGCCTCCTGATCATCTCTGGGATCTGATTCCCTTATTTTCTAAATCAAGTCTTTCCCATAGACAGCTTGTGGAGTTGAACTTGCCTAGAACAAGTAGTGGTTACCTCTCACATGACTCTGTCTTCAAGATACCTCCTGGATCTGGTGCTGACTTCAAGCTTTATTCATTTAATCAGATAATAGATAAAAGATTAACCGAGTTGGAAGGGATCTTGTACTGTAGGTCATCCAGTCTCTTCTTGAAAGCCTCCAGGGATGAAGCTCCCACAACTTCTGAAGGCAACTTCTGTGCCATCGGTTGATTGTTCTCACTGTCAGAAAATTCCTCCTTATTTCTAGGCTGAATCTCTCCTTGATCAGTTTCCATCCATTGTTCCTTGTCTGGCCTTCAGGTGCTTTGGAAAATAGCTTGACCCCCTCCTCTCTGTGGCAGCCCCTCAAATACTGGAAGACTGCTGTCATGTCTCCCCTGGTCCTTCTCTTCACTAGACTAGCCATGCCCAGTTCCTGCAACCGTTCATCATATGTTTCAGCCTCCAGTCGCCTAATCATCCTGGTTGCTCTTCTCTGCACTCTTTCTAGAGTCTCAACATCTTTTTTATAGTGTGGTGACCAAAACTGGATGCAGTGTTCTAGGTGTGGTCTCACTAAGGCTTTGTAGAGTGGTATTAGTACCTCACTTGATCTTGATTGAATCCCTCTGTTAATGCAATTTAGGATGGCATTGGCTTTTTTTGGCTGCCGCCGCACACTGTTGGCTCATATTTAATTGGTTGTCCACTAAGACTCCAAGATCACACTCACAGTTACTGCTATTAAGCCTGGTTTCACCCAGTCTATATGTGTACTTAATAACTTAACACTTAGTGGCTGTCCACTAAGACTAATCCTAATGGGGATAGTAATTGAAAGGCCAAGTTCTAATTCCCCTTAGTGAGCAGAAAATTGATTCCATTTAGGAATTTAACAGAATAAAAAGCGGGGTAGGAAGGGATCTTAGAGGTCTTCTGGTCCGACCCCCTCCTCAAGCAGGAGACCGTATACCATTTCAAAAAAATGCTTGTCCAATCCTTGGGATCAGCAGTTAATTCTGTTGTTTCTGCAATTTGTGCCAATCTTAAAAGCAAAAGCCTGGGTGAGAGGGATGTCCTGTCACTCATTCATTCATGAATAAATAAGTAAATAAAATTCAGCAATATGTGCCAGGCATCTCAATTGAGAACTCTTGGGTTTAATGTACAGTTCCTTCCCTTCAATTAACCGCTTTGGTGTTAAGGAAGAAAGGGGTCAGACATCTGTTGAAAATCCACGCTTGGCTTCAAAAAGAGAGCAACATTCATTTGAAACCAGCTCTTGTCTGGGGTAACCCTTGGCTAAGAGGTCTTGCCAAGTTCTTGGCATGAGATGCGTTACTGACGGGGAAGGCAAACGGAAGAAGCTACGTTAATACAGTGAGTCAAAGAAACTTCGGTAGACTTGAAAGAACTTCAATCAAGAAGTGTTTTGCCCTTTGTACCATGTTTCCCCGAAAATAAGACCCTGTCTTATTTTTTTGAACCCCGAAATAAGCACTTGGCCTTATTTTGAGGGAGGTCTTATTATTTTGGGGTGCATGGAGCAAGTCAGGGTTCTTCCAGTGGTCTGATTTCCAGCTCCGTCGCATTTCTCACCATTGTGTGCAGGGAAACAAGTTGTACCATTAAAAAAACACTTCTTGCGAGTTCAATCAATTAATTCCAACTTCTCGAACATCCACCCCTTTACTAGGTTTTATTTTCGGGGACAGTTTATTTTTGGGGGAGGGCTTACTTTCAGGGGGCTTATTTGAGTGCATGCGCTCAAAAGCCCGGTTCGGCTTATTATCTGGGAAGGTCTTATTTTTGTGGAAAACAGGGTATGTTCCAGTTCTCAAAACGAGCACCTTACAAAAAAGATTCCTTGCTCACCCACAATTAAACTCAACGTGAATGATATCCATCTCTAGTGTAATTATATGTCAAGGAGCAATGGCAATCAGGAAGAGCTGTAATTGCAAATCGCAACCACGCAAAACAAATGACTCAAGCAATTTGTAATACAATGGAAGTAAAATGGGAACAGGGCAACAGATGGATAGGTTACAGCAATAGTCTGATGTACTTTGGCCATGTCATGTATGCAGATTCGTTGGAAAAGTCAATGAGGCTAGGAATGGTTAGTGGAAGAAGAAGAAGGGGCAAGCAAAGAATGTGCTGGCTTGAAAACATCATAAAAACTGATACAAAGATGAACATTTAACAAGTGAAAGAGCATGGAGAGCACTTGCCTATGAAGTTGCCAAGAGTTGAACGTGCCTAACTGGTTAAAAGAACAATAACAAAATAGGAATAAGATGCAAAAAAATAGGTGTGTCCCAATGGAGCATTACTTGGAATCCTGCATCCAGTTTTGGTCGCCACGATGTAAAAAAGATGTGGAGACTCTAGAAAGAGTGCAGAGAAGAGCAACCAAGATGATTACGGGACTGGAGGCTAAAACATTGCAGGAACTGGGTATGTCTAGTTTGATGAAAAGAAGGACTAGGGGAGACATGATAGCAGTCTTCCAATATCTCAGGGGCTGCCACAAAGAAGAGGGAGTCAAGCTATTCTCCAAAGCACCTGAGGACAGGACAAGAAGCAATGGGTGGAAACTCATCAAGGAGAGAAGCAACTTAGAACTAAGGAGAAATTTCCTGACAGTTGGAACAATTAATCAGTGGAACGACTTGCCTCCAGAAGTTGTGAATGCTCCAACACTGGAAGTTTTGAAGAAGATGTTGGATAACCATTTGTCTGAAGTGGTGGAGGGTTTCCTGCCAAAGCAGGGGGTTGGACTAGAAGACCTCCAAGGTCCCTTCCAACTCTGTTATTCTGTTCTGTTAGTAAGTCTGAAGGCAGAACTGAAGAAACTTCTTGGATGAGAAGCAAAATGCCTTCAAGGAAAGACAAAGCCCAGTTGCCTTTTGAAAAAGCATCTTTGGGACAAGCATGACTTGGATGACTGAGAATCTCCACAGACAATTACAACAGTATTGAAAAAAGGGACTGGCCACTGCTCCCCACACTTATAACAGCTGCAGCATCCCTCCCCAGTCACGTGATCTAAAATTCGGGTGCATGGCAACTGGCCTGTATTTATTCATCCCTGAGTAACAGATGATATATCTCCAAAAGTTTTTTAAAAATCCATCTTATGACACATTTAGAAGGAGAAAATCAGTTGCGGTTTGCTGCAAAGAGAGGTGACAGCGGCACCTTAATGCAATTCTACTATGCAGTATTACCAGGCATGCTATCCAACAGGAATCTCAACTCTATCAAATGCTATTTGGTGGCAGACATTTGTGAAGGTAAAGGTTCCCCTCGCACATATGTGCTAGTCATTCCTGACTAGCATATGTGGTGCTCATCTCCGTTTCAAAGCCGAAGAGCCAGCGCTGTCCGAAGATGTCTCCGTGGTCATGTGGCCGGCATGACTCAACACCAAAGGCACACGGAACGCTGTTCCCTTCCCACCAAAGGTGGTCCCTATTTTTCTACTTGCATTTTTTTTACCTGCTTTCGAACTGATAGGTTGGCAGAAGCTGGGACAAGTCACAGGAGTTCACCCTGTTATGCGGCACTAGGGATTTGAACTGCTGAACTGCCAACCTTTTGATCAACAAGCTCAGCATCTTAGCCACTGAGCCATCGCATCCCTTTACCTTTAGACATTTGTGGCCTTAATCAAATGTGCTAGTACTTAGCTTTCAAAATCCCAAGGGGAAGAATTCAACCTTAGAAGTCATCACCAAACGATTAACAACAGCAAAAAATATGAAGAAGGAATCAGGGAACACCGGGGATTTATGATACAGGGACAGCTGAAATACCGAGGATGGAGTGGGGGGCAGAGATGCTGCACAATCAGACTTACAAGATCTTTTTATCTTTTTTTAAAAAGTTTTTTATTAGTAATTCAAATTAAAAAAAAACAATGAACATGGTTTAATGTCTCTGGTTTTAACCATTATCATCAAATTTAACATACTTATCTTTCTATAAATGTACATTACTGTCAAGTATATAAATTAATTCCTCCTGAACAGCTACATCCATAATCTTATCTTACATACAAGTTTAACATACATTGACATACCCATTTCTAGATATTCACTACACCTTCATCTTAGCATTCTTTCTCCTGTCCAACCATTTGTAAAATTTAGTCCAGATTTCACAAGATCTGTTTATCGTAGCCACTCGATAAAATAATTAATCATCATCATCATCATCATCATCATCATCATCATCATCATCTTATTCCTCTTGTGAATTTGATTTCGTAATCTGTCTACCTGTTAGGGCAGACAGTCTTTCTCCCTATCGGTGTTCTGGTTAAGAAGGAAGAACGGAATGATAACTGTAAATTTAAAAACAAACAAACAAACATATTCCCGAAAGGACTTTACAGCGAGTGGCTGGTCATTCCTTAATTCCGCTGATCCTCGTGGAAACAGCATCGATCACAACAGAAGGCGCTGCCAGAGCATAGGACTGTAATCCTCTTTTAGAGGGCCAAGCTGTTTATGGAAAGGGAATGAAGGGGAGGGAGGGAAAAAGCTTCCAAATACTGCAATCAGCTAATGGCCTGATTTTGCAGAGGCAGAGAGATAATTGCTCCTGGAATCCACTGGGGCCATAAAACGTGAGATATCTGGTGTCTTGCTTAGATCATCTGGATGAAAGACATGGAGGGGTCTAAAAACGCAGTTCCTGGGGAGTTATCTCCACTGCTTTGAAAGCTGCAGGGGTTAATTGTGGACTTCTGGGTGAGGTCAAGGTTCTTCTAAAGCCTGTGCGGCTTTGGTATCTGGATATCTGAGGAGCCACCTTCTTCCAAGGGTTTCTACCCATCCTGAAGGACCCATTCAAGAAGATCTTAGTAATAGCTAAGGCAATCTCCTTTTGAAGGACGGTTGTGATCAGGAACCACAAGGTTCCATTTTGTGGGTTCAAGGAGGAGGGGGGAGAAGAAAGAGGAAGAAGAAGAGGAAGAAGGAGGAGGAGGAGAGGAGGAGGAGGAGAGAAGGAGGAGGGGGAGGAGGAAAAGAAGAAGAGGGGGAGGGGGAGGAGGAAGAGGAAGAGGAGGAGGGGAGGAGAAGAAGAAGAAGAAGAAGAAGAAGAAGAAGAAGAAGAAGAAGAAGAAGAAGAAGAAGAAGAAGAAGGGAAGAGGAGGAGGAGGAGGAGGAGGAGAAGAGGAGGAAGAAGAAGGTTTTCAGATAATCCAGTATCCTTGTCTGATAGCTGGAGGAGGAGGAGGAGGAGGAGGAGGAGGAGGTGGTGGTGGTGGAGGAGGAGGAGGAGGACAAGAAGAAGAAGAGGAAGAGGAAGAGGAAGAAGAAGAAGAGGAAGAGGAGGAGGAGGAGGAGGAGGAGGAGGAGGAGGAAGAAGAAGAAGAAGAAGAAGAAGAAGAAGAAGAAGAAGAAGAAGAAAGAAGAAGAAGAGAAGAAGAAGAAGAAGAAGAAGAAGAAGAAGAAGAAGAAGAAGAAGATAGAGTAGTGAAATTTCCTTACCAAGCAAATATTTTCTGCTTGCTAGATTTCTCTTGGCACTCCCAGTGGGAAGTCAACGATCTAATCTTTGCTAGTTACTTGACTCTTTGGCCTGTAGTTCAAGTAGCAAAGTGTCTGCAGAGTGAGATTTAAAAATGATAAAATGATGCTCAGGAAGATCTGAATAAAAAGTCAAAAATCCATTAAAAACAAGGAAGATTAAAAAATATGCTTAAATAGGCATTTTCTAGCCAATGTGAGGCATGTTTAAAATAATCAACAATAGCAAGCTTTTTAAAAATTAATTTTAAAGCACCTATTTAGTTCGTAAGCAAGGCAGCTGTTATGCCAATCATCACATGACCAGACCCAGTTTTACGACAATTTGTACCACAGTCATTATGTAAATTACTTAGTCGTTAAGCCAATCTGGCTTCTCTGTTGACTTTGCTGGTTGGAAGCTGGCTGGGAAGCTTCCAACCTCCTCCTCCTCCTCCCCCCCTCTCCCCTTCCTCCTCCTCCTCCCCTTCTTCTTCTTCTTTCTTCTTCTTCCTCTTCCTTTTCTTCCCCTTCTCCCCTCCTCCTCCTTCTTCTTCTTCCTCTTCCTCTCCTCCTATTCTTCCTCTTCCTCCTCCTCTTCTTCTTCTTCCTCTTCTTTCCCTTCTCCCCTCCTCCTCCTCCTCCTTCTTCCTCTTCTTCTTCCTCTTCCTCTCCTCTTCTTCCTCTCCTCCTCCTCTTCTTCTTCTTCTTCCTCTTCTTTCCCTTTTCCCCTCCTCCTCCTTCTTCCTCTTCTTCTTCCTCTTCCTCTTCCTCTCCTCTTCTTCCTCTCCTCCTCTTCTTCTTCTTCCTCTTCCTCTTCCTCCTCTTCTTCTTCTTTCTTTCTCATCGTCTTCTTCCTCTTCTCCCCTCCTCCTTCTTCCTCTTCCTCTTCTTCCCCTTCTCCCCTCCTCCTCCCTCTTCTTTGCCTTCTTCCTCATCCTCTTCTCCTATTCTTCCTCCTCTTCCTCTTCTTCTTCCTCTTCCTCTTTTTCCCCTCCTCCTCCTCCTTCCTCTCCCCTCCTTCCTGTTGGAGATGACCAGGTGGAGCCCAAAGGCGGAGTCAAATGCCTCATCTGTCTGGAGTCTTTATGCCCCCATAAGAATCCTAATTCCAGCCTCCTTTGACGTCTGTTGACTCTTATCTGGTGCCAATTCACCTTGATTATTAGTAGTTCAGATTCTTGTGTACAGGTAGCACAAAATAAAGTTATAGGATTTTTGAACTCTATCTTGGTTCCTGACTTCTTATACCTGACAACACCCTAATTTGGCATTATGTGGTGCAACATGACAGTCATAATTTCAAGGATAAGTGGCGCAATGGTTAGAATGCAGTATTGCAGGCTGACTCATTGCCCACAACCAGCAGTTCGATCCTGACCGGCTCAAGGTTGACTCAGCCTTCCGTCCTCGCAAAGTCAGTAAAATGAGGAGGTATATTGTTGGGGGCAAGAGGCTGACTCCGTAAACTCCTTAGAGATGGCTGGAAAGCACTGTGAAGTGGTATATAAGTCTAAGGCAGGGGTCAGCAACCTGTGGCTCTGGAGCCGCATGTGGCTCTTTCATCTCTCTGCTGCGGCTCCCTGTCGCTGGTCGGGGCCACAATTTTGAGAGGAGCTTCCGGCTGGGGTCGGGGGGGGGAAGCATGGCGTGCCAGGAGGAGACTCTATGGCAAGAAGCGGGTTTTCCAGTCGGCTCCACAATTGATAGGGCTTTTGGTTAGGACAGGTAGAGGAAAAAGGACACCGCACTAGGAAGAGACTCTATGGTGGGGGAACCAGACTTCCGGTCGGCTCCAGAATTTGAACGGGGGACTTCTGGTAGGGATCTTTGTGGTTCTTTGAGGGTTTAAGGTTGCAATAGTCTAAGGGCTATTGCTTTCTTCAGCAGCATTATAACTCATGCATTGCAAACAAACGGCCATAAGCTGAGGACCAGCTGTACAAAAGTTGCAATCAAATCTGTGTTGTAGAAACTGCTGAATGATTCCATAGTTTTCCCTGGGGCTTTAACGGAATAGGAAAGATACGTTTTGCTGCTCTAATGCCACTTCACTGAATTCTGTGTGATGAATAACAAAGCGAGGATGCTTCACAGAATGGCTGCACAATTGCTGAAAGGGCGGTAGATCAATTCAGTTCAAACGGAAACTATAATGTGGTAGGGCTAATTTCAGGTTTACGGGAGGAAGTTTAAAAACGGCAACTGAAATCTGCCAGTCGGATCAGAAAATATCAAATTGCCGCGTTTATCTATTCAGCCGAAATAGCTCAGCTCAGATAATCTACGGAGAAAACAGCTATTGATTTTTTTCTCTCTCTTTTTTTCTCCCCCCCCAACCAAACACGTACAAACAAACAGCTGTTGGGTGAATAAACAACCATTCCCAGACTGTTTTTGGAAAGTGGGAATCTCCCAAGGCCATGGTGTAGGTCAGCAGTTCTTCTGAGCAGCAGCTACAGTACAGAGAGCCCTATTTTTAAAACTAAAAGTGAATCGAGCAAGTGTTTGAAGTCTCACAAGACTGCCAATTTTTGCAAGATTGAAATGTTCTTGCAAGAGATCTTGTGAGAGCCCAAATGCACAAATGCTCCTCTTCTGTTTTGATTATTTGCTGCCATATGTCGTTCAACAAGGTTCAGACTACTACTTCTTCTTCTTCTTCTTCTTCTTCTTCTTCTTCTTCTTCTTCTTCTT